>OX243872.1:23235000-23736937 GCA_945859645.1 Amphipoea oculea | reverse complement strand
GCCGAGACGCGTCTTTTGACACCTCGCACGTCCGCCTAGCTCAGATAGAAACGCAAAAATTTTTTGTAGTGGGGATTTTCATACGAGTAAGTACATACACGAAATCCACCTTAGTGATAGAACAATTTCATCTAACCGCTATAACTTTGCATCCCGGTGACGCATTCTGAAGCTTTTTTCAGCGTAGTAATTCATTTTTAGGCTCCGTCTAACGTTCCCACTAGTTTAAATTGACAAAAACACCGAAAAACACTTTTCGGTTATTCACTTGCAAAAATTTCAGTGTAAATTCCTTTAAATAATTTTTTATTACAAAACCTTCAGGTAAATTTACGTTTCTATAATTTTAATTGATACTTACCTGCCTTACCTGTACTCCGGCGCGCGTTCCGCGTGTTCGAGTCCCGTTTGGTGGTGTTATTCCCGTTTTCTACATACATTTTGGTCGTAAATTCAGTTTTTTCAGGAAATTTCAAAAAATTTCTTCAGCGTAAATTCTAAAAACCTCATAGCTCGCTGGCCGGCGCCGAGACGCGTCTTTTGACACCTCGCACGTCCGCCTAGCTCAGATAGAAACGCAAAAATTTTTTGTAGTGGGGATTTTCATACGAGTAAGTACATACACGAAATCCACCTTAGTGATAGAACAATTTCATCTAACCGCTATAACTTTGCATCCCGGTGACGCATTCTGAAGCTTTTTTCAGCGTAGTAATTCATTTTTAGGCTCCGTCTAACGTTCCCACTAGTTTAAATTGACAAAAACACCGAAAAACACTTTTCGGTTATTCACTTGCAAAAATTTCAGTGTAAATTCCTTTAAATAATTTTTTATTACAAAACCTTCAGGTAAATTTACGTTTCTATAATTTTAATTGATACTTACCTGCCTTACCTGTACTCCGGCGCGCGTTCCGCGTGTTCGAGTCCCGTTTGGTGGTGTTATTCCCGTTTTCTACATACATTTTGGTCGTAAATTCAGTTTTTTCAGGAAATTTCAAAAAATTTCTTCAGCGTAAATTCTAAAAACCTCATAGCTCGCTGGCCGGCGCCGAGACGCGTCTTTTGACACCTCGCACGTCCGCCTAGCTCAGATAGAAACGCAAAAATTTTTTGTAGTGGGGATTTTCATACGAGTAAGTACATACACGAAATCCACCTTAGTGATAGAACAATTTCATCTAACCGCTATAACTTTGCATCCCGGTGACGCATTCTGAAGCTTTTTTCAGCGTAGTAATTCATTTTTAGGCTCCGTCTAACGTTCCCACTAGTTTAAATTGACAAAAACACCGAAAAACACTTTTCGGTTATTCACTTGCAAAAATTTCAGTGTAAATTCCTTTAAATAATTTTTTATTACAAAACCTTCAGGTAAATTTACGTTTCTATAATTTTAATTGATACTTACCTGCCTTACCTGTACTCCGGCGCGCGTTCCGCGTGTTCGAGTCCCGTTTGGTGGTGTTATTCCCGTTTTCTACATACATTTTGGTCGTAAATTCAGTTTTTTCAGGAAATTTCAAAAAATTTCTTCAGCGTAAATTCTAAAAACCTCATAGCTCGCTGGCCGGCGCCGAGACGCGTCTTTTGACACCTCGCACGTCCGCCTAGCTCAGATAGAAACGCAAAAATTTTTTGTAGTGGGGATTTTCATACGAGTAAGTACATACACGAAATCCACCTTAGTGATAGAACAATTTCATCTAACCGCTATAACTTTGCATCCCGGTGACGCATTCTGAAGCTTTTTTCAGCGTAGTAATTCATTTTTAGGCTCCGTCTAACGTTCCCACTAGTTTAAATTGACAAAAACACCGAAAAACACTTTTCGGTTATTCACTTGCAAAAATTTCAGTGTAAATTCCTTTAAATAATTTTTTATTACAAAACCTTCAGGTAAATTTACGTTTCTATAATTTTAATTGATACTTACCTGCCTTACCTGTACTCCGGCGCGCGTTCCGCGTGTTCGAGTCCCGTTTGGTGGTGTTATTCCCGTTTTCTACATACATTTTGGTCGTAAATTCAGTTTTTTCAGGAAATTTCAAAAAATTTCTTCAGCGTAAATTCTAAAAACCTCATAGCTCGCTGGCCGGCGCCGAGACGCGTCTTTTGACACCTCGCACGTCCGCCTAGCTCAGATAGAAGCTCAGAAATTTTTGTAGTGGGGATTTTCATACGAGTAAGTACATACACGAAATCCACCTTAGGGATAGAACAATTTCATCTAACCGCTATAACTTTGCATCCCGGTGACGCATTCTGAAGCTTTTTTCAGCGTAGTAATTCGTTTTTAGGCTCCGTCTAACGTTCCCAATAGTTTAAATTGACAAAAACACCGAAAAACACTTTTCGGTTATTCACTTGCAAAAATTTCAGTGTAAATTCCTTTAAAAAATTGTTTATTTCAAAACCTTCAGCTAAATTTTCATTTTTATAATTTTAATTTGTACTTACCTGCCTTACCTGTACTCCGGCGCGCGTTCCGCGTGTTCGAGTCCCGTTTGGTGGTGTTATTCCCGTTTTCTACATACATTTTGGTCGTAAATTCAGTTTTTTCAGGAAATTTCAAAAAATTTCTTCAGCGTAAATTCTAAAAACCTCATAGCTCGCTGGCCGGCGCCGAGACGCGTCTTTTGACACCTCGCACGTCCGCCTAGCTCAGATAGAAGCTCAGAAATTTTTGTAGTGGGGATTTTCATACGAGTAAGTACATACACGAAATCCACCTTAGGGATAGAACAATTTCATCTAACCGCTATAACTTTGCATCCCGGTGACGCATTCTGAAGCTTTTTTCAGCGTAGTAATTCGTTTTTAGGCTCCGTCTAACGTTCCCAATAGTTTAAATTGACAAAAACACCGAAAAACACTTTTCGGTTATTCACTTGCAAAAATTTCAGTGTAAATTCCTTTAAAAAATTGTTTATTTCAAAACCTTCAGCTAAATTTTCATTTTTATAATTTTAATTTGTACTTACCTGCCTTACCTGTACTCCGGCGCGCGTTCCGCGTGTTCGAGTCCCGTTTGGTGGTGTTATTCCCGTTTTCTACATACATTTTGGTCGTAAATTCAGTTTTTTCAGGAAATTTCAAAAATTTTCTTCTGCGTAAATTCCAAAAACCTCATAGCTCGCTGGCCGGCGCCGAGACGCGTCTTTTGACACCTCGCACGTCCGCCTAGCTCAGATAAAAAGTCAAAAATTTGTTGTAGTGGGGATTTTCATACGAGTAAGTACATACACGAAATCCACCTTAGTGATAGAACAATTTCATCTAACCGCTATAACTTTGCATCCCGGTGACGCATTCTGAAGCTTTTTTCAGCGTAGTAATTCATTTTTAGGCTCCGTCTAACGTTCCCAATAGTTTAAATTGACAAAAACACCGAAAAACACTTTTCGGTTATTCACTTGCAAAAATTTCAGTGTAAATTCCTTTAAAAAATTGTTTATTTCAAAACCTTCAGCTAAATTTTCATTTTTATAATTTTAATTTGTACTTACCTGCCTTACCTGTACTCCGGCGCGCGTTCCGCGTGTTCGAGTCCCGTTTGGTGGTGTTATTCCCGTTTTCTACATACATTTTGGTCGTAAATTCAGTTTTTTCAGGAAATTTCAAAAATTTTCTTCTGCGTAAATTCCAAAAACCTCATAGCTCGCTGGCCGGCGCCGAGACGCGTCTTTTGACACCTCGCACGTCCGCCTAGCTCAGATAAAAAGTCAAAAATTTGTTGTAGTGGGGATTTTCATACGAGTAAGTACATACACGAAATCCACCTTAGTGATAGAACAATTTCATCTAACCGCTATAACTTTGCATCCCGGTGACGCATTCTGAAGCTTTTTTCAGCGTAGTAATTCATTTTTAGGCTCCGTCTAACGTTCCCAATAGTTTAAATTGACAAAAACACCGAAAAACACTTTTCGGTTATTCACTTGCAAAAATTTCAGTGTAAATTCCTTTAAAAAATTGTTTATTTCAAAACCTTCAGCTAAATTTTCATTTTTATAATTTTAATTTGTACTTACCTGCCTTACCTGTACTCCGGCGCGCGTTCCGCGTGTTCGAGTCCCGTTTGGTGGTGTTATTCCCGTTTTCTACATACATTTTGGTCGTAAATTCAGTTTTTTCAGGAAATTTCAAAAATTTTCTTCTGCGTAAATTCCAAAAACCTCATAGCTCGCTGGCCGGCGCCGAGACGCGTCTTTTGACACCTCGCACGTCCGCCTAGCTCAGATAAAAAGTCAAAAATTTGTTGTAGTGGGGATTTTCATACGAGTAAGTACATACACGAAATCCACCTTAGTGATAGAACAATTTCATCTAACCGCTATAACTTTGCATCCCGGTGACGCATTCTGAAGCTTTTTTCAGCGTAGTAATTCATTTTTAGGCTCCGTCTAACGTTCCCAATAGTTTAAATTGACAAAAACACCGAAAAACACTTTTCGGTTATTCACTTGCAAAAATTTCAGTGTAAATTCCTTTAAAAAATTGTTTATTTCAAAACCTTCAGCTAAATTTTCATTTTTATAATTTTAATTTGTACTTACCTGCCTTACCTGTACTCCGGCGCGCGTTCCGCGTGTTCGAGTCCCGTTTGGTGGTGTTATTCCCGTTTTCTACATACATTTTGGTCGTAAATTCAGTTTTTTCAGGAAATTTCAAAAATTTTCTTCTGCGTAAATTCCAAAAACCTCATAGCTCGCTGGCCGGCGCCGAGACGCGTCTTTTGACACCTCGCACGTCCGCCTAGCTCAGATAAAAACTCAAAAATTTGTTGTAGTGGGGATTTTCATACGAGTAAGTACATACACGAAATCCACCTTAGTGATAGAACAATTTCATCTAACCGCTATAACTTTGCATCCCGGTGACGCATTCTGAAGCTTTTTTCAGCGTAGTAATTCATTTTTAGGCTCCGTCTAACGTTCCCAATAGTTTAAATTGACAAAAACACCGAAAAACACTTTTCGGTTATTCACTTGCAAAAATTTCAGTGTAAATTCCTTTAAAAAATTGTTTATTTCAAAACCTTCAGCTAAATTTTCATTTTTATAATTTTAATTTGTACTTACCTGCCTTACCTGTACTCCGGCGCGCGTTCCGCGTGTTCGAGTCCCGTTTGGTGGTGTTATTCCCGTTTTCTACATACATTTTGGTCGTAAATTCAGTTTTTTCAGGAAATTTCAAAAATTTTCTTCTGCGTAAATTCCAAAAACCTCATAGCTCGCTGGCCGGCGCCGAGACGCGTCTTTTGACACCTCGCACGTCCGCCTAGCTCAGATAAAAAGTCAAAAATTTGTTGTAGTGGGGATTTTCATACGAGTAAGTACATACACGAAATCCACCTTAGTGATAGAACAATTTCATCTAACCGCTATAACTTTGCATCCCGGTGACGCATTCTGAAGCTTTTTTCAGCGTAGTAATTCATTTTTAGGCTCCGTCTAACGTTCCCAATAGTTTAAATTGACAAAAACACCGAAAAACACTTTTCGGTTATTCACTTGCAAAAATTTCAGTGTAAATTCCTTTAAAAAATTGTTTATTTCAAAACCTTCAGCTAAATTTTCATTTTTATAATTTTAATTTGTACTTACCTGCCTTACCTGTACTCCGGCGCGCGTTCCGCGTGTTCGAGTCCCGTTTGGTGGTGTTATTCCCGTTTTCTACATACATTTTGGTCGTAAATTCAGTTTTTTCAGGAAATTTCAAAAATTTTCTTCTGCGTAAATTCCAAAAACCTCATAGCTCGCTGGCCGGCGCCGAGACGCGTCTTTTGACACCTCGCACGTCCGCCTAGCTCAGATAAAAAGTCAAAAATTTGTTGTAGTGGGGATTTTCATACGAGTAAGTACATACACGAAATCCACCTTAGTGATAGAACAATTTCATCTAACCGCTATAACTTTGCATCCCGGTGACGCATTCTGAAGCTTTTTTCAGCGTAGTAATTCATTTTTAGGCTCCGTCTAACGTTCCCAATAGTTTAAATTGACAAAAACACCGAAAAACACTTTTCGGTTATTCACTTGCAAAAATTTCAGTGTAAATTCCTTTAAAAAATTGTTTATTTCAAAACCTTCAGCTAAATTTTCATTTTTATAATTTTAATTTGTACTTACCTGCCTTACCTGTACTCCGGCGCGCGTTCCGCGTGTTCGAGTCCCGTTTGGTGGTGTTATTCCCGTTTTCTACATACATTTTGGTCGTAAATTCAGTTTTTTCAGGAAATTTCAAAAATTTTCTTCTGCGTAAATTCCAAAAACCTCATAGCTCGCTGGCCGGCGCCGAGACGCGTCTTTTGACACCTCGCACGTCCGCCTAGCTCAGATAGAAGCTCAGAAATTTTTGTAGTGGGGATTTTCATACGAGTAAGTACATACACGAAATCCACCTTAGGGATAGAACAATTTCATCTAACCGCTATAACTTTGCATCCCGGTGACGCATTCTGAAGCTTTTTTCAGCGTAGTAATTCGTTTTTAGGCTCCGTCTAACGTTCCCAATAGTTTAAATTGACAAAAACACCGAAAAACACTTTTCGGTTATTCACTTGCAAAAATTTCAGTGTAAATTCCTTTAAAAAATTGTTTATTTCAAAACCTTCAGCTAAATTTTCATTTTTATAATTTTAATTTGTACTTACCTGCCTTACCTGTACTCCGGCGCGCGTTCCGCGTGTTCGAGTCCCGTTTGGTGGTGTTATTCCCGTTTTCTACATACATTTTGGTCGTAAATTCAGTTTTTTCAGGAAATTTCAAAAATTTTCTTCTGCGTAAATTCCAAAAACCTCATAGCTCGCTGGCCGGCGCCGAGACGCGTCTTTTGACACCTCGCACGTCCGCCTAGCTCAGATAGAAGCTCAGAAATTTTTGTAGTGGGGATTTTCATACGAGTAAGTACATACACGAAATCCACCTTAGGGATAGAACAATTTCATCTAACCGCTATAACTTTGCATCCCGGTGACGCATTCTGAAGCTTTTTTCAGCGTAGTAATTCGTTTTTAGGCTCCGTCTAACGTTCCCAATAGTTTAAATTGACAAAAACACCGAAAAACACTTTTCGGTTATTCACTTGCAAAAATTTCAGTGTAAATTCCTTTAAATAATTTTTTATTACAAAACCTTCAGGTAAATTTACGTTTCTATAATTTTAATTGATACTTACCTGCCTTACCTGTACTCCGGCGCGCGTTCCGCGTGTTCGAGTCCCGTTTGGTGGTGTTATTCCCGTTTTCTACATACATTTTGGTCGTAAATTCAGTTTTTTCAGGAAATTTCAAAAAATTTCTTCAGCGTAAATTCTAAAAACCTCATAGCTCGCTGGCCGGCGCCGAGACGCGTCTTTTGACACCTCGCACGTCCGCCTAGCTCAGATAGAAACGCAAAAATTTTTTGTAGTGGGGATTTTCATACGAGTAAGTACATACACGAAATCCACCTTAGTGATAGAACAATTTCATCTAACCGCTATAACTTTGCATCCCGGTGACGCATTCTGAAGCTTTTTTCAGCGTAGTAATTCATTTTTAGGCTCCGTCTAACGTTCCCACTAGTTTAAATTGACAAAAACACCGAAAAACACTTTTCGGTTATTCACTTGCAAAAATTTCAGTGTAAATTCCTTTAAATAATTTTTTATTACAAAACCTTCAGGTAAATTTACGTTTCTATAATTTTAATTGATACTTACCTGCCTTACCTGTACTCCGGCGCGCGTTCCGCGTGTTCGAGTCCCGTTTGGTGGTGTTATTCCCGTTTTCTACATACATTTTGGTCGTAAATTCAGTTTTTTCAGGAAATTTCAAAAAATTTCTTCAGCGTAAATTCTAAAAACCTCATAGCTCGCTGGCCGGCGCCGAGACGCGTCTTTTGACACCTCGCACGTCCGCCTAGCTCAGATAGAAACGCAAAAATTTTTTGTAGTGGGGATTTTCATACGAGTAAGTACATACACGAAATCCACCTTAGTGATAGAACAATTTCATCTAACCGCTATAACTTTGCATCCCGGTGACGCATTCTGAAGCTTTTTTCAGCGTAGTAATTCATTTTTAGGCTCCGTCTAACGTTCCCACTAGTTTAAATTGACAAAAACACCGAAAAACACTTTTCGGTTATTCACTTGCAAAAATTTCAGTGTAAATTCCTTTAAATAATTTTTTATTACAAAACCTTCAGGTAAATTTACGTTTCTATAATTTTAATTGATACTTACCTGCCTTACCTGTACTCCGGCGCGCGTTCCGCGTGTTCGAGTCCCGTTTGGTGGTGTTATTCCCGTTTTCTACATACATTTTGGTCGTAAATTCAGTTTTTTCAGGAAATTTCAAAAAATTTCTTCAGCGTAAATTCTAAAAACCTCATAGCTCGCTGGCCGGCGCCGAGACGCGTCTTTTGACACCTCGCACGTCCGCCTAGCTCAGATAGAAACGCAAAAATTTTTTGTAGTGGGGATTTTCATACGAGTAAGTACATACACGAAATCCACCTTAGTGATAGAACAATTTCATCTAACCGCTATAACTTTGCATCCCGGTGACGCATTCTGAAGCTTTTTTCAGCGTAGTAATTCATTTTTAGGCTCCGTCTAACGTTCCCACTAGTTTAAATTGACAAAAACACCGAAAAACACTTTTCGGTTATTCACTTGCAAAAATTTCAGTGTAAATTCCTTTAAATAATTTTTTATTACAAAACCTTCAGGTAAATTTACGTTTCTATAATTTTAATTGATACTTACCTGCCTTACCTGTACTCCGGCGCGCGTTCCGCGTGTTCGAGTCCCGTTTGGTGGTGTTATTCCCGTTTTCTACATACATTTTGGTCGTAAATTCAGTTTTTTCAGGAAATTTCAAAAAATTTCTTCAGCGTAAATTCTAAAAACCTCATAGCTCGCTGGCCGGCGCCGAGACGCGTCTTTTGACACCTCGCACGTCCGCCTAGCTCAGATAGAAACGCAAAAATTTTTTGTAGTGGGGATTTTCATACGAGTAAGTACATACACGAAATCCACCTTAGTGATAGAACAATTTCATCTAACCGCTATAACTTTGCATCCCGGTGACGCATTCTGAAGCTTTTTTCAGCGTAGTAATTCATTTTTAGGCTCCGTCTAACGTTCCCACTAGTTTAAATTGACAAAAACACCGAAAAACACTTTTCGGTTATTCACTTGCAAAAATTTCAGTGTAAATTCCTTTAAATAATTTTTTATTACAAAACCTTCAGGTAAATTTACGTTTCTATAATTTTAATTGATACTTACCTGCCTTACCTGTACTCCGGCGCGCGTTCCGCGTGTTCGAGTCCCGTTTGGTGGTGTTATTCCCGTTTTCTACATACATTTTGGTCGTAAATTCAGTTTTTTCAGGAAATTTCAAAAAATTTCTTCAGCGTAAATTCTAAAAACCTCATAGCTCGCTGGCCGGCGCCGAGACGCGTCTTTTGACACCTCGCACGTCCGCCTAGCTCAGATAGAAGCTCAGAAATTTTTGTAGTGGGGATTTTCATACGAGTAAGTACATACACGAAATCCACCTTAGGGATAGAACAATTTCATCTAACCGCTATAACTTTGCATCCCGGTGACGCATTCTGAAGCTTTTTTCAGCGTAGTAATTCGTTTTTAGGCTCCGTCTAACGTTCCCAATAGTTTAAATTGACAAAAACACCGAAAAACACTTTTCGGTTATTCACTTGCAAAAATTTCAGTGTAAATTCCTTTAAAAAATTGTTTATTTCAAAACCTTCAGCTAAATTTTCATTTTTATAATTTTAATTTGTACTTACCTGCCTTACCTGTACTCCGGCGCGCGTTCCGCGTGTTCGAGTCCCGTTTGGTGGTGTTATTCCCGTTTTCTACATACATTTTGGTCGTAAATTCAGTTTTTTCAGGAAATTTCAAAAAATTTCTTCAGCGTAAATTCTAAAAACCTCATAGCTCGCTGGCCGGCGCCGAGACGCGTCTTTTGACACCTCGCACGTCCGCCTAGCTCAGATAGAAGCTCAGAAATTTTTGTAGTGGGGATTTTCATACGAGTAAGTACATACACGAAATCCACCTTAGGGATAGAACAATTTCATCTAACCGCTATAACTTTGCATCCCGGTGACGCATTCTGAAGCTTTTTTCAGCGTAGTAATTCGTTTTTAGGCTCCGTCTAACGTTCCCAATAGTTTAAATTGACAAAAACACCGAAAAACACTTTTCGGTTATTCACTTGCAAAAATTTCAGTGTAAATTCCTTTAAAAAATTGTTTATTTCAAAACCTTCAGCTAAATTTTCATTTTTATAATTTTAATTTGTACTTACCTGCCTTACCTGTACTCCGGCGCGCGTTCCGCGTGTTCGAGTCCCGTTTGGTGGTGTTATTCCCGTTTTCTACATACATTTTGGTCGTAAATTCAGTTTTTTCAGGAAATTTCAAAAATTTTCTTCTGCGTAAATTCCAAAAACCTCATAGCTCGCTGGCCGGCGCCGAGACGCGTCTTTTGACACCTCGCACGTCCGCCTAGCTCAGATAGAAACGCAAAAATTTTTTGTAGTGGGGATTTTCATACGAGTAAGTACATACACGAAATCCACCTTAGTGATAGAACAATTTCATCTAACCGCTATAACTTTGCATCCCGGTGACGCATTCTGAAGCTTTTTTCAGCGTAGTAATTCATTTTTAGGCTCCGTCTAACGTTCCCACTAGTTTAAATTGACAAAAACACCGAAAAACACTTTTCGGTTATTCACTTGCAAAAATTTCAGTGTAAATTCCTTTAAATAATTTTTTATTACAAAACCTTCAGGTAAATTTACGTTTCTATAATTTTAATTGATACTTACCTGCCTTACCTGTACTCCGGCGCGCGTTCCGCGTGTTCGAGTCCCGTTTGGTGGTGTTATTCCCGTTTTCTACATACATTTTGGTCGTAAATTCAGTTTTTTCAGGAAATTTCAAAAAATTTCTTCAGCGTAAATTCTAAAAACCTCATAGCTCGCTGGCCGGCGCCGAGACGCGTCTTTTGACACCTCGCACGTCCGCCTAGCTCAGATAAAAAGTCAAAAATTTGTTGTAGTGGGGATTTTCATACGAGTAAGTACATACACGAAATCCACCTTAGTGATAGAACAATTTCATCTAACCGCTATAACTTTGCATCCCGGTGACGCATTCTGAAGCTTTTTTCAGCGTAGTAATTCATTTTTAGGCTCCGTCTAACGTTCCCAATAGTTTAAATTGACAAAAACACCGAAAAACACTTTTCGGTTATTCACTTGCAAAAATTTCAGTGTAAATTCCTTTAAAAAATTGTTTATTTCAAAACCTTCAGCTAAATTTTCATTTTTATAATTTTAATTTGTACTTACCTGCCTTACCTGTACTCCGGCGCGCGTTCCGCGTGTTCGAGTCCCGTTTGGTGGTGTTATTCCCGTTTTCTACATACATTTTGGTCGTAAATTCAGTTTTTTCAGGAAATTTCAAAAATTTTCTTCTGCGTAAATTCCAAAAACCTCATAGCTCGCTGGCCGGCGCCGAGACGCGTCTTTTGACACCTCGCACGTCCGCCTAGCTCAGATAGAAGCTCAGAAATTTTTGTAGTGGGGATTTTCATACGAGTAAGTACATACACGAAATCCACCTTAGGGATAGAACAATTTCATCTAACCGCTATAACTTTGCATCCCGGTGACGCATTCTGAAGCTTTTTTCAGCGTAGTAATTCGTTTTTAGGCTCCGTCTAACGTTCCCAATAGTTTAAATTGACAAAAACACCGAAAAACACTTTTCGGTTATTCACTTGCAAAAATTTCAGTGTAAATTCCTTTAAAAAATTGTTTATTTCAAAACCTTCAGCTAAATTTTCATTTTTATAATTTTAATTTGTACTTACCTGCCTTACCTGTACTCCGGCGCGCGTTCCGCGTGTTCGAGTCCCGTTTGGTGGTGTTATTCCCGTTTTCTACATACATTTTGGTCGTAAATTCAGTTTTTTCAGGAAATTTCAAAAATTTTCTTCTGCGTAAATTCCAAAAACCTCATAGCTCGCTGGCCGGCGCCGAGACGCGTCTTTTGACACCTCGCACGTCCGCCTAGCTCAGATAGAAGCTCAGAAATTTTTGTAGTGGGGATTTTCATACGAGTAAGTACATACACGAAATCCACCTTAGGGATAGAACAATTTCATCTAACCGCTATAACTTTGCATCCCGGTGACGCATTCTGAAGCTTTTTTCAGCGTAGTAATTCGTTTTTAGGCTCCGTCTAACGTTCCCAATAGTTTAAATTGACAAAAACACCGAAAAACACTTTTCGGTTATTCACTTGCAAAAATTTCAGTGTAAATTCCTTTAAATAATTTTTTATTACAAAACCTTCAGGTAAATTTACGTTTCTATAATTTTAATTGATACTTACCTGCCTTACCTGTACTCCGGCGCGCGTTCCGCGTGTTCGAGTCCCGTTTGGTGGTGTTATTCCCGTTTTCTACATACATTTTGGTCGTAAATTCAGTTTTTTCAGGAAATTTCAAAAAATTTCTTCAGCGTAAATTCTAAAAACCTCATAGCTCGCTGGCCGGCGCCGAGACGCGTCTTTTGACACCTCGCACGTCCGCCTAGCTCAGATAGAAACGCAAAAATTTTTTGTAGTGGGGATTTTCATACGAGTAAGTACATACACGAAATCCACCTTAGTGATAGAACAATTTCATCTAACCGCTATAACTTTGCATCCCGGTGACGCATTCTGAAGCTTTTTTCAGCGTAGTAATTCATTTTTAGGCTCCGTCTAACGTTCCCACTAGTTTAAATTGACAAAAACACCGAAAAACACTTTTCGGTTATTCACTTGCAAAAATTTCAGTGTAAATTCCTTTAAATAATTTTTTATTACAAAACCTTCAGGTAAATTTACGTTTCTATAATTTTAATTGATACTTACCTGCCTTACCTGTACTCCGGCGCGCGTTCCGCGTGTTCGAGTCCCGTTTGGTGGTGTTATTCCCGTTTTCTACATACATTTTGGTCGTAAATTCAGTTTTTTCAGGAAATTTCAAAAAATTTCTTCAGCGTAAATTCTAAAAACCTCATAGCTCGCTGGCCGGCGCCGAGACGCGTCTTTTGACACCTCGCACGTCCGCCTAGCTCAGATAGAAACGCAAAAATTTTTTGTAGTGGGGATTTTCATACGAGTAAGTACATACACGAAATCCACCTTAGTGATAGAACAATTTCATCTAACCGCTATAACTTTGCATCCCGGTGACGCATTCTGAAGCTTTTTTCAGCGTAGTAATTCATTTTTAGGCTCCGTCTAACGTTCCCACTAGTTTAAATTGACAAAAACACCGAAAAACACTTTTCGGTTATTCACTTGCAAAAATTTCAGTGTAAATTCCTTTAAATAATTTTTTATTACAAAACCTTCAGGTAAATTTACGTTTCTATAATTTTAATTGATACTTACCTGCCTTACCTGTACTCCGGCGCGCGTTCCGCGTGTTCGAGTCCCGTTTGGTGGTGTTATTCCCGTTTTCTACATACATTTTGGTCGTAAATTCAGTTTTTTCAGGAAATTTCAAAAAATTTCTTCAGCGTAAATTCTAAAAACCTCATAGCTCGCTGGCCGGCGCCGAGACGCGTCTTTTGACACCTCGCACGTCCGCCTAGCTCAGATAGAAACGCAAAAATTTTTTGTAGTGGGGATTTTCATACGAGTAAGTACATACACGAAATCCACCTTAGTGATAGAACAATTTCATCTAACCGCTATAACTTTGCATCCCGGTGACGCATTCTGAAGCTTTTTTCAGCGTAGTAATTCATTTTTAGGCTCCGTCTAACGTTCCCACTAGTTTAAATTGACAAAAACACCGAAAAACACTTTTCGGTTATTCACTTGCAAAAATTTCAGTGTAAATTCCTTTAAATAATTTTTTATTACAAAACCTTCAGGTAAATTTACGTTTCTATAATTTTAATTGATACTTACCTGCCTTACCTGTACTCCGGCGCGCGTTCCGCGTGTTCGAGTCCCGTTTGGTGGTGTTATTCCCGTTTTCTACATACATTTTGGTCGTAAATTCAGTTTTTTCAGGAAATTTCAAAAAATTTCTTCAGCGTAAATTCTAAAAACCTCATAGCTCGCTGGCCGGCGCCGAGACGCGTCTTTTGACACCTCGCACGTCCGCCTAGCTCAGATAGAAACGCAAAAATTTTTTGTAGTGGGGATTTTCATACGAGTAAGTACATACACGAAATCCACCTTAGTGATAGAACAATTTCATCTAACCGCTATAACTTTGCATCCCGGTGACGCATTCTGAAGCTTTTTTCAGCGTAGTAATTCATTTTTAGGCTCCGTCTAACGTTCCCACTAGTTTAAATTGACAAAAACACCGAAAAACACTTTTCGGTTATTCACTTGCAAAAATTTCAGTGTAAATTCCTTTAAATAATTTTTTATTACAAAACCTTCAGGTAAATTTACGTTTCTATAATTTTAATTGATACTTACCTGCCTTACCTGTACTCCGGCGCGCGTTCCGCGTGTTCGAGTCCCGTTTGGTGGTGTTATTCCCGTTTTCTACATACATTTTGGTCGTAAATTCAGTTTTTTCAGGAAATTTCAAAAAATTTCTTCAGCGTAAATTCTAAAAACCTCATAGCTCGCTGGCCGGCGCCGAGACGCGTCTTTTGACACCTCGCACGTCCGCCTAGCTCAGATAGAAGCTCAGAAATTTTTGTAGTGGGGATTTTCATACGAGTAAGTACATACACGAAATCCACCTTAGGGATAGAACAATTTCATCTAACCGCTATAACTTTGCATCCCGGTGACGCATTCTGAAGCTTTTTTCAGCGTAGTAATTCGTTTTTAGGCTCCGTCTAACGTTCCCAATAGTTTAAATTGACAAAAACACCGAAAAACACTTTTCGGTTATTCACTTGCAAAAATTTCAGTGTAAATTCCTTTAAAAAATTGTTTATTTCAAAACCTTCAGCTAAATTTTCATTTTTATAATTTTAATTTGTACTTACCTGCCTTACCTGTACTCCGGCGCGCGTTCCGCGTGTTCGAGTCCCGTTTGGTGGTGTTATTCCCGTTTTCTACATACATTTTGGTCGTAAATTCAGTTTTTTCAGGAAATTTCAAAAAATTTCTTCAGCGTAAATTCTAAAAACCTCATAGCTCGCTGGCCGGCGCCGAGACGCGTCTTTTGACACCTCGCACGTCCGCCTAGCTCAGATAGAAGCTCAGAAATTTTTGTAGTGGGGATTTTCATACGAGTAAGTACATACACGAAATCCACCTTAGGGATAGAACAATTTCATCTAACCGCTATAACTTTGCATCCCGGTGACGCATTCTGAAGCTTTTTTCAGCGTAGTAATTCGTTTTTAGGCTCCGTCTAACGTTCCCAATAGTTTAAATTGACAAAAACACCGAAAAACACTTTTCGGTTATTCACTTGCAAAAATTTCAGTGTAAATTCCTTTAAAAAATTGTTTATTTCAAAACCTTCAGCTAAATTTTCATTTTTATAATTTTAATTTGTACTTACCTGCCTTACCTGTACTCCGGCGCGCGTTCCGCGTGTTCGAGTCCCGTTTGGTGGTGTTATTCCCGTTTTCTACATACATTTTGGTCGTAAATTCAGTTTTTTCAGGAAATTTCAAAAATTTTCTTCTGCGTAAATTCCAAAAACCTCATAGCTCGCTGGCCGGCGCCGAGACGCGTCTTTTGACACCTCGCACGTCCGCCTAGCTCAGATAAAAAGTCAAAAATTTGTTGTAGTGGGGATTTTCATACGAGTAAGTACATACACGAAATCCACCTTAGTGATAGAACAATTTCATCTAACCGCTATAACTTTGCATCCCGGTGACGCATTCTGAAGCTTTTTTCAGCGTAGTAATTCATTTTTAGGCTCCGTCTAACGTTCCCAATAGTTTAAATTGACAAAAACACCGAAAAACACTTTTCGGTTATTCACTTGCAAAAATTTCAGTGTAAATTCCTTTAAAAAATTGTTTATTTCAAAACCTTCAGCTAAATTTTCATTTTTATAATTTTAATTTGTACTTACCTGCCTTACCTGTACTCCGGCGCGCGTTCCGCGTGTTCGAGTCCCGTTTGGTGGTGTTATTCCCGTTTTCTACATACATTTTGGTCGTAAATTCAGTTTTTTCAGGAAATTTCAAAAATTTTCTTCTGCGTAAATTCCAAAAACCTCATAGCTCGCTGGCCGGCGCCGAGACGCGTCTTTTGACACCTCGCACGTCCGCCTAGCTCAGATAAAAAGTCAAAAATTTGTTGTAGTGGGGATTTTCATACGAGTAAGTACATACACGAAATCCACCTTAGTGATAGAACAATTTCATCTAACCGCTATAACTTTGCATCCCGGTGACGCATTCTGAAGCTTTTTTCAGCGTAGTAATTCATTTTTAGGCTCCGTCTAACGTTCCCAATAGTTTAAATTGACAAAAACACCGAAAAACACTTTTCGGTTATTCACTTGCAAAAATTTCAGTGTAAATTCCTTTAAAAAATTGTTTATTTCAAAACCTTCAGCTAAATTTTCATTTTTATAATTTTAATTTGTACTTACCTGCCTTACCTGTACTCCGGCGCGCGTTCCGCGTGTTCGAGTCCCGTTTGGTGGTGTTATTCCCGTTTTCTACATACATTTTGGTCGTAAATTCAGTTTTTTCAGGAAATTTCAAAAATTTTCTTCTGCGTAAATTCCAAAAACCTCATAGCTCGCTGGCCGGCGCCGAGACGCGTCTTTTGACACCTCGCACGTCCGCCTAGCTCAGATAAAAAGTCAAAAATTTGTTGTAGTGGGGATTTTCATACGAGTAAGTACATACACGAAATCCACCTTAGTGATAGAACAATTTCATCTAACCGCTATAACTTTGCATCCCGGTGACGCATTCTGAAGCTTTTTTCAGCGTAGTAATTCATTTTTAGGCTCCGTCTAACGTTCCCAATAGTTTAAATTGACAAAAACACCGAAAAACACTTTTCGGTTATTCACTTGCAAAAATTTCAGTGTAAATTCCTTTAAAAAATTGTTTATTTCAAAACCTTCAGCTAAATTTTCATTTTTATAATTTTAATTTGTACTTACCTGCCTTACCTGTACTCCGGCGCGCGTTCCGCGTGTTCGAGTCCCGTTTGGTGGTGTTATTCCCGTTTTCTACATACATTTTGGTCGTAAATTCAGTTTTTTCAGGAAATTTCAAAAATTTTCTTCTGCGTAAATTCCAAAAACCTCATAGCTCGCTGGCCGGCGCCGAGACGCGTCTTTTGACACCTCGCACGTCCGCCTAGCTCAGATAAAAACTCAAAAATTTGTTGTAGTGGGGATTTTCATACGAGTAAGTACATACACGAAATCCACCTTAGTGATAGAACAATTTCATCTAACCGCTATAACTTTGCATCCCGGTGACGCATTCTGAAGCTTTTTTCAGCGTAGTAATTCATTTTTAGGCTCCGTCTAACGTTCCCAATAGTTTAAATTGACAAAAACACCGAAAAACACTTTTCGGTTATTCACTTGCAAAAATTTCAGTGTAAATTCCTTTAAAAAATTGTTTATTTCAAAACCTTCAGCTAAATTTTCATTTTTATAATTTTAATTTGTACTTACCTGCCTTACCTGTACTCCGGCGCGCGTTCCGCGTGTTCGAGTCCCGTTTGGTGGTGTTATTCCCGTTTTCTACATACATTTTGGTCGTAAATTCAGTTTTTTCAGGAAATTTCAAAAATTTTCTTCTGCGTAAATTCCAAAAACCTCATAGCTCGCTGGCCGGCGCCGAGACGCGTCTTTTGACACCTCGCACGTCCGCCTAGCTCAGATAAAAAGTCAAAAATTTGTTGTAGTGGGGATTTTCATACGAGTAAGTACATACACGAAATCCACCTTAGTGATAGAACAATTTCATCTAACCGCTATAACTTTGCATCCCGGTGACGCATTCTGAAGCTTTTTTCAGCGTAGTAATTCATTTTTAGGCTCCGTCTAACGTTCCCAATAGTTTAAATTGACAAAAACACCGAAAAACACTTTTCGGTTATTCACTTGCAAAAATTTCAGTGTAAATTCCTTTAAAAAATTGTTTATTTCAAAACCTTCAGCTAAATTTTCATTTTTATAATTTTAATTGATACTTACCTGCCTTACCTGTACTCCGGCGCGCGTTCCGCGTGTTCGAGTCCCGTTTGGTGGTGTTATTCCCGTTTTCTACATACATTTTGGTCGTAAATTCAGTTTTTTCAGGAAATTTCAAAAATTTTCTTCAGCGTAAATTCTAAAAACCTCATAGCTCGCTGGCCGGCGCCGAGACGCGTCTTTTGACACCTCGCACGTCCGCCTAGCTCAGATAAAAACTCAAAAATTTGTTGTAGTGGGGATTTTCATACGAGTAAGTACATACACGAAATCCACCTTAGTGATAGAACAATTTCATCTAACCGCTATAACTTTGCATCCCGGTGACGCATTCTGAAGCTTTTTTCAGCGTAGTAATTCGTTTTTAGGCTCCGTCTAACGTTCCCACTAGTTTAAATTGACAAAAACACCGAAAAACACTTTTCGGTTATTCACTTGCAAAAATTTCATTGTAAATTCCTTTAAAAAATTTTTTATTACAAAACCTTCAGGTAGATTTACATTTTTATAATTTTAATTGATACTTACCTGCCTTACCTGTACTCCGGCGCGCGTTCCGCGTGTTCGAGTCCCGTTTGGTGGTGTTATTCCCGTTTTCTACATACATTTTGGTCGTAAATTCAGTTTTTTCAGGAAATTTCAAAAATTTTCTTCAGCGTAAATTCTAAAAACCTCATAGCTCGCTGGCCGGCGCCGAGACGCGTCTTTTGACACCTCGCACGTCCGCCTAGCTCAGATAAAAACTCAAAAATTTGTTGTAGTGGGGATTTTCATACGAGTAAGTACATACACGAAATCCACCTTAGTGATAGAACAATTTCATCTAACCGCTATAACTTTGCATCCCGGTGACGCATTCTGAAGCTTTTTTCAGCGTAGTAATTCGTTTTTAGGCTCCGTCTAACGTTCCCACTAGTTTAAATTGACAAAAACACCGAAAAACACTTTTCGGTTATTCACTTGCAAAAATTTCATTGTAAATTCCTTTAAAAAATTTTTTATTACAAAACCTTCAGGTAGATTTACATTTTTATAATTTTAATTGATACTTACCTGCCTTACCTGTACTCCGGCGCGCGTTCCGCGTGTTCGAGTCCCGTTTGGTGGTGTTATTCCCGTTTTCTACATACATTTTGGTCGTAAATTCAGTTTTTTCAGGAAATTTCAAAAATTTTCTTCAGCGTAAATTCTAAAAACCTCATAGCTCGCTGGCCGGCGCCGAGACGCGTCTTTTGACACCTCGCACGTCCGCCTAGCTCAGATAAAAACTCAAAAATTTGTTGTAGTGGGGATTTTCATACGAGTAAGTACATACACGAAATCCACCTTAGTGATAGAACAATTTCATCTAACCGCTATAACTTTGCATCCCGGTGACGCATTCTGAAGCTTTTTTCAGCGTAGTAATTCGTTTTTAGGCTCCGTCTAACGTTCCCACTAGTTTAAATTGACAAAAACACCGAAAAACACTTTTCGGTTATTCACTTGCAAAAATTTCATTGTAAATTCCTTTAAAAAATTTTTTATTACAAAACCTTCAGGTAGATTTACATTTTTATAATTTTAATTGATACTTACCTGCCTTACCTGTACTCCGGCGCGCGTTCCGCGTGTTCGAGTCCCGTTTGGTGGTGTTATTCCCGTTTTCTACATACATTTTGGTCGTAAATTCAGTTTTTTCAGGAAATTTCAAAAATTTTCTTCAGCGTAAATTCTAAAAACCTCATAGCTCGCTGGCCGGCGCCGAGACGCGTCTTTTGACACCTCGCACGTCCGCCTAGCTCAGATAAAAAGTCAAAAATTTGTTGTAGTGGGGATTTTCATACGAGTAAGTACATACACGAAATCCACCTTAGTGATAGAACAATTTCATCTAACCGCTATAACTTTGCATCCCGGTGACGCATTCTGAAGCTTTTTTCAGCGTAGTAATTCGTTTTTAGGCTCCGTCTAACGTTCCCACTAGTTTAAATTGACAAAAACACCGAAAAACACTTTTCGGTTATTCACTTGCAAAAATTTCATTGTAAATTCCTTTAAAAAATTTTTTATTACAAAACCTTCAGGTAGATTTACATTTTTATAATTTTAATTGATACTTACCTGCCTTACCTGTACTCCGGCGCGCGTTCCGCGTGTTCGAGTCCCGTTTGGTGGTGTTATTCCCGTTTTCTACATACATTTTGGTCGTAAATTCAGTTTTTTCAGGAAATTTCAAAAATTTTCTTCAGCGTAAATTCTAAAAACCTCATAGCTCGCTGGCCGGCGCCGAGACGCGTCTTTTGACACCTCGCACGTCCGCCTAGCTCAGATAAAAACTCAAAAATTTGTTGTAGTGGGGATTTTCATACGAGTAAGTACATACACGAAATCCACCTTAGTGATAGAACAATTTCATCTAACCGCTATAACTTTGCATCCCGGTGACGCATTCTGAAGCTTTTTTCAGCGTAGTAATTCGTTTTTAGGCTCCGTCTAACGTTCCCACTAGTTTAAATTGACAAAAACACCGAAAAACACTTTTCGGTTATTCACTTGCAAAAATTTCATTGTAAATTCCTTTAAAAAATTTTTTATTACAAAACCTTCAGGTAGATTTACATTTTTATAATTTTAATTGATACTTACCTGCCTTACCTGTACTCCGGCGCGCGTTCCGCGTGTTCGAGTCCCGTTTGGTGGTGTTATTCCCGTTTTCTACATACATTTTGGTCGTAAATTCAGTTTTTTCAGGAAATTTCAAAAATTTTCTTCAGCGTAAATTCTAAAAACCTCATAGCTCGCTGGCCGGCGCCGAGACGCGTCTTTTGACACCTCGCACGTCCGCCTAGCTCAGATAAAAACTCAAAAATTTGTTGTAGTGGGGATTTTCATACGAGTAAGTACATACACGAAATCCACCTTAGTGATAGAACAATTTCATCTAACCGCTATAACTTTGCATCCCGGTGACGCATTCTGAAGCTTTTTTCAGCGTAGTAATTCGTTTTTAGGCTCCGTCTAACGTTCCCACTAGTTTAAATTGACAAAAACACCGAAAAACACTTTTCGGTTATTCACTTGCAAAAATTTCATTGTAAATTCCTTTAAAAAATTTTTTATTACAAAACCTTCAGGTAGATTTACATTTTTATAATTTTAATTGATACTTACCTGCCTTACCTGTACTCCGGCGCGCGTTCCGCGTGTTCGAGTCCCGTTTGGTGGTGTTATTCCCGTTTTCTACATACATTTTGGTCGTAAATTCAGTTTTTTCAGGAAATTTCAAAAATTTTCTTCAGCGTAAATTCTAAAAACCTCATAGCTCGCTGGCCGGCGCCGAGACGCGTCTTTTGACACCTCGCACGTCCGCCTAGCTCAGATAAAAAGTCAAAAATTTGTTGTAGTGGGGATTTTCATACGAGTAAGTACATACACGAAATCCACCTTAGTGATAGAACAATTTCATCTAACCGCTATAACTTTGCATCCCGGTGACGCATTCTGAAGCTTTTTTCAGCGTAGTAATTCGTTTTTAGGCTCCGTCTAACGTTCCCACTAGTTTAAATTGACAAAAACACCGAAAAACACTTTTCGGTTATTCACTTGCAAAAATTTCATTGTAAATTCCTTTAAAAAATTTTTTATTACAAAACCTTCAGGTAGATTTACATTTTTATAATTTTAATTGATACTTACCTGCCTTACCTGTACTCCGGCGCGCGTTCCGCGTGTTCGAGTCCCGTTTGGTGGTGTTATTCCCGTTTTCTACATACATTTTGGTCGTAAATTCAGTTTTTTCAGGAAATTTCAAAAATTTTCTTCAGCGTAAATTCTAAAAACCTCATAGCTCGCTGGCCGGCGCCGAGACGCGTCTTTTGACACCTCGCACGTCCGCCTAGCTCAGATAAAAACTCAAAAATTTGCCCTCCCACCCACCCATTCGTGTCTAGGCAGGTAAACTTTTCGGTTTTCACGAAAAATATATTTTTTGTTTTTGCCCTTCTGGCTACTTTAGAACCTTCTTCCATAACGACGCTGGGATAATAGACGGGTTTGGACATTTTAGCGCCTCTGAAGGCGTGTCATTGACGTATTAGGACTCGTATTTTTAATTTTGACGATAACTATAGCTTTATTGAGCTATAGTTACTAGACTAGGACAACTGCGTGTTTAACGAATAGGACACGGTTGCATAGCTGCAAAAATGATACGTACGCCGCCAAAGTCTGACGCATCGCCAACAGGAGATGACGGGGCGAGGGCGGGCCCCTCAAAAACCACTCAGGTGCGGAAGAGCATAAGTGACATCGAGGCGAAAACTAAATCACCTCCAGCACTAAAGCTGAAATTCTCTGCACCGGTTGCTGAGGCACGCGCCCTCATGCTCAAAGCAAAAGCACAGTTGGACATGTCAGGGAACATAAAGTCCACCATAAAACAGACGGTGTCAGACTGTATAAAGGCGCTCTATGAAATTGTAAAAAGAATGGATAAACCGGAGGCGAAAGAAGAGAAAAACAAGGCCGAGAGAGAAATCAAGCAGCCAGGCGAACCTGGGGATAACAGCGTAAGAATATTAAATGAAATTTTGGAAGTAAAAGAAATCTTGAAGAGAAATGAAAAAGAAGAACTTCCTGCCAGAATAGAGAGATCAAAAGTGGAGCTAAGTGACAGAATAGATGCGCAGATGGTAGAAATACAAGAACTAAAGGCGGTGACAAAGATACAAGCTGAGAAAGTAGAAGCTCAAATAGGAAGCCTTGGATCGTACGCGCAAGTAGCAGCAATGCCACCTCAGCCATCGGCTAGGAAAAATATGCACTCAATCATAGTGTCGTCATCACACGAGGGTGATACATCTGACACTGTCGTCGATAAAATTCGAGCGACTGTCGACGCGAAGAGCACAGGATTGAGGATAGACCATCTGCGTAGAGCAAAGAACCAGTCGGTGATCATAAGCTGCTCGGAAAAAGAAGAAATAGGAAAAGTAACTGCAAAGCTGAAGAATACCAGGGGGGATCTGAAAGTTGAGGAGGCTGTCAACAAGAACCCGCTCGTTGTCGTCAGAGATGTAATGAATTACATAACTGACGACGACTTGGTGACGGCAATAAGATCCCAGAACGGACACCTCCTGGAGGGAATTGAAATCAGCGAGGGTGACATCAGGGTCCTGTTCAAACGAAGGGCGAGAAACCCGTTGACGAGTCACGTGGTGCTGCGCGTAAAACCAGTGGTTTGGCAGCGGCTGACCTCGGCGGGCCGAATCCATGTGGATCTGCAGAGGGTGGTTGTAAGAGACCAGAGCCCTGTTATCCAATGCACAAAGTGCCTTGGATACGGACATAGCAGGAAGTACTGCACAGAACCAGCAGTCCTCTGTAGCCACTGTGGCGAACCGCACACTAGAGCAGAGTGCCCTGGTTTCACCCTCAATGAACAACCCAAATGCAGAAACTGCAGCCAGAATAAGAAGGACGCAGCACATAACGCTTTTGATAGCGAGTGTCCCACGAGGAAGAAGTGGGATGCACTGGCCAGGTCGTCGATAGCATATTGCTAAGGTGGTGACGGAGACAGGTGTAAAAACGGACGGAATAACGTATCGTGTTGTGCAGGCGAACCTCCAGAAGAAAAAATTAGCGACCGACGAACTCATACTCGAAGCTGGGCGCAGAAAAGTCAGGTACGCTCTTGTACAAGAACCCTACGTTGGGGCGAAAGGGGAAATGAAGACCTACCCCGGGACAAGAGTTTTGCAAGCAACAAAAACCGCCGACAAAATCATCAAAGCCGCAATAGTCATTTTCGATGGTGGAGTGCACGCAGTGGCGTGTCCGACACTGACAACTGAAAACATTGTGGTTGCGAGGTTGACAGTGGAGGACACTACCACCGTTGTAGCGTCTATCTACTTCGAGGACTACCTCGATATAGAACCGTACCTCGACCAGCTGAGGGAAATAGTGACAAAGACAGAAGGGGCGAAATTACTGGTGGGAGGAGATGTGAACGCATGGAGTACATGGTGGGGAAGCGAAAGAGAGGACGAAAGGGGAAGACTTCTATCTGGAACCCTAGACGAACTCAACCTCCATGTACTAAATTGCGGGAACATCCCAACGTTTGACACCATTCGCGGGGGAAAGCGGTTCAAGAGCACGGTGGACATCACGGCCTGTTCAGATGACATGCTTCGACACGTGGAGGAATGGAGAGTGGATACTGACTTGACGAGTTCGGACCATAATGCCATAGTACTTAGAATTACTACAAAGAAAGGAATCGGGGATAAAATTAAGTACAGTAATACCAGAGTATATAATACCAAAAAAGCAGACTGGGAACGTTTTCGGGAAGAATTAATAAAATTATTGCGGGAAAATAAAATTGATAAAACATACATAGATAATATAAATAGTTTAGAAGGGTTAGATAAATTTACAGAAGAATTAACAAAATTTATTACAGAAACTTGCGACAAAACAATACCTAGAATAAAGAAAATAGATAAAGTATACTTACCATGGTGGAACAAAGAACTTGATCAGCTCAAAAATTCAATGTGCACGAAGAAGCGAAGAATCCGTTGCGCAGCTCCGCGCCGTCGGGAATGGGTCGTGATGGAGTACCTGAAAGCAAAAGAAGAGTATGAGATTCAAGCAAGTAAGGCACAAACCGAAAGCTGGAAAGGCTTTTGCGGTAGGCAGGACAAGGAGAGCGTCTGGGATAGCATATACAGAGTAATCCTAAAGACAAAAAAGAGGCACGAAGATCTGCCAATGGTCATAAATGGCGAGGCATTAGACCCAGATAAATCCGCCAGGGTCCTGGCAGAAACCTTCTTTCCTGATGATGAAGAGAAAGAAGACAACTCCGAACATGCAAAAATAAGAGAAGCAGCGGTACGCTCGGAGCAAGGTGAGCCAGAGGACAAAATGGATCCACCTTTCACTCTTGCTGAGCTCAGGTATGCATCAAGGAGTTTTAACCCAAAGAAGGCGCCGGGCCCTGACGGTTTCACTGCCGACATCTGTGAGGCCGCCATTAGTACTGATGAACAAGCGTTTTTGGCCATTACAAACAAATGCCTCGAGTTGTCCTGCTTCCCGGAAAAGTGGAAGGAAGCGACAGTCGTCGTATTAAGGAAACCTGGAAAGGATAATTATACGCATCCAAAATCTTATCGACCGATTGGACTCCTGCCCATCCTCGGAAAAATATTAGAAAAGATGTTGGTTCGGAGATTAAGGTGGCACATGCTTCCCCTTATGAATCCACGACAATACGGGTTTGTGCCGCAACGAAGTACGGAGGACGCTCTGTACGACATGAAGCAACACATAGACACGAAGTTGAAGGAGAAGAACTTGGTGGTAGTTGTCTCGCTAGACATAGAGGGGGCGTTTGACAGTGCGTGGTGGCCAGCAATAAAAAGTCGCCTGGCGGAGAAACACTGTCCACTCAACCTCCGAAAACTGGTGGGAAACTACCTAGAGAACAGAAGAGTTGCGGTGAGATATGCTGGAGCCGAATATAAGAAGAGAACCACAAAAGGATGCGTACAAGGATCGATCGCGGGGCCCACGTTCTGGAATCTCCTACTGAACCCACTGCTGGACGAACTAGAACAGAGGAACACATACTGCCAGGCATTTGCAGACGACGTGGTCCTTATATTCTCTAGTAAAACAGCTTTGAACCTTGAGACTGAGGCCAATGCCAGCCTCGCTCATGTGCGGCAGTGGGGTGTTCGAAACAAGCTAAAGTTTGCACCACATAAAACTCACGCTATGCTGCTAACTAAGAAGCTAAAATTCGACACACCACGGCTGCGCATGGGCGGGACTGACATTGGGCTTGTTGAGGAGATCAAGCTGCTAGGAATAATAATAGACCGGAAGATGACCTTCCGGAGCCACGTAACATACGTCTGCAAAAAAGCCATAAACATCTTTAGGCAGCTATCCGGCGCAGCAAGGGTAACCTGGGGGTTAAACCCGGAAGTAGTGAGGGTTATTTATACTGCGGTAGTGGAGCCGGTTATCCTATACGCAGCTAGCGTATGGGCTAGTGCGGCGGACAAGATTTATATCCAAAACCAGCTCAACTCTGTTATGCGAGGCTTCGCCCAAAAGATCAGCAAGTCTTACAGAACGGTGTCATTGAATTCGGCTCTAATCTTGACAGGATTGCTGCCCCTTGACCTGAGAGTCAAGGAAGCAGCATCCCTTTACGAGGCGAAGAGAGGAAAGCCTCAGCCAGTTCTTATGGACCGATCTGTTGAGGACAAAGCTAGTTTCCTGGCGAGGCCTCATCCAGTCAATGAAGTCGATCTCGGCTTCCAATGCTTGGAGAGTGACGCGGAAGTACAGCAGCGCATGAGGGACGGTACAGTACAAATCTTTACAGACGGGAGCAAAATTGATGGAAAAGTTGGAGCTGCCCTATCCTGGTGGAAAGGAGCAGTCGAAACTAAAAATAAGAAATTTAAGCTCGAGGAGTATTGTACCGTCTTTCAAGCGGAGCTGTTTGCAGTCTACAGAGCCATGGAGATGATCGCGCATAGCCCGGAAGAAGAGTTTGGCATATTCAGTGACTCCAGGTCAACACTGGAGCTATTGAGGAACAGCGACACCTGCAACCCACTCGTTCTAGGTATCAAGAAGAATGCCAAACTACTAAAGGACTCCGGTAAAAACATCCAATTATATTGGGTAAAAGCCCACGTGGGGATAAAGGGGAATGAAAGAGCAGATGAACTGGCAAAAACAGCAGCTCTAAAGATCAAAAGAAGACCTGACTTTGACAAATGTCCCATCTCATTTATCAAGCGAACCATTAGAAATGGTTCGATTGATAAATGGGAGCAAAGATATCAAACAGAGACCAAAGCCAGTGTCACAAAAATCTTTTTCCCTTCAGCAACACATGCCTACAGACTAAGCAGGAACATTCAGATCACCTACTTGCACACACAACTCTTCACAGGGCACGGGGGCTTTTCCCAATACCTAAACCGCTTTAAAAAAAAGGACTCACCTGCATGTATTTGCGACCCAGTCGCGGAAGAATCAATCCTGCACTTAGTAGTGGATTGTCCAGTGTTTGCGCTAGCCAGATACAACCTGGAAAATGAAATAGCAGTTAGGATATGCGAAAAAAATATCAGTCAAATAATAACAAACGAAGGAATTCGAAGCAAATTCTTGGATTTCTGTTTAAGTATAGTAAGAATAGTAATAGCTAGAAATAAAACATAGAATAGAAAATTTAATACCGTAAATATAGTAGATTATATTTTACTGAGTGTTAAAGTAGCTTTAATTAGAGAAAAATAAGAAAAACAAGAATAAAAAAAAAAAAAAAAAAAAAAAAAAAAAAAAAAAAAAAATGTATTAATATATTAAGTATCGTAGATTAAGAATAGCATATAGTAGCCTAAGAAATATAGCCAACGAAACCATTTGTCTGAAAACACGCTTGAACTCACCTGAACCTATTATAAAAAATCGAGTACACCACCCATAACTGTAATAACTAAGAACTAAAATGCTTAACATAGAAACGAGACGAAATAAGCCTCCGACCGCAATATCGGAGAAAACCGTGTCTTTTGGGCAGGAGTGTGGTTTTAGCCGGTAAGAGTCCGGCACTGCCCAGATTACCTCATTAGTGAGACAGTCTGGGCGTCCATGAGGATTTCCCACTCCTGCCAAAACAAAAAAAAAAAAAAAAAAAAAAAAAAAAAAAAAACCTAACCTAACCTAACCTAACCTAACCTAACCTAACCTAACCTAACCTAACCTAACCTAACCTAACCTAACCTAACCTAACCTAACCTAACCTAACCTAACCTAACCTAACCTAACCTAACCTAACCTAACCTAACCTAACCTAACCTAACCTAACCTAACCTAACCTAACCTAACCTAACCTAACCTAACCTAACCTAACAGAACATTTACAGCCCATCTCGGAAAGGTTGGAGATGGTTTCGGCGGACCTCCGCGTGCTGCGCGACAAAGAGCCGACCATCCAGGCGCCCCCGGCGCTGAACCTAGAAGCGGAGCTCGCGGTGGGGGAGGTCAAAAAGACTTTAAAGACCATCCAGCAAGGGGTAGCAGACCTGGGCAAGTTGGACAGACCGGCCCAACAACAACAAGGCCCCAAAACCTTTGCCCAGGTTGCTAGCACACCCAAGCCCCCGAAACCACCCACACAACCAAACCACACCCTGATAGTCTCGTCGACGAACCCCCAACACACCGGGGACAACGTCATCGAGAGGATCAGGATAGCCCTGGACCTAAAGACGAGTGGGGCCCGTGTCGACACGGTTAGGAAAGCGCGGAACCAGAAGGTGGTCCTCAGATGCGCTACTAAAACGGATCTCAACATCATCAGAGACCAAGTCCGATCGAACGCAGGGCTCAAGGTGCAGGAGCCAAAACCCCAAAACCCGCTCGTCTGCATCAAGGGAGTGCTGTCCAGCTACAGCGACGGGGAGATCGTCGATCTCCTGAAAGCGCAGAATAAACACCTTCTGCAGAACGTCGCTGTGGATGGACAAACACTCAGGGTGCGATACAGGAAACGTGCGAGGAACCCCCACGAGTGCCACCCAGTTCTGGAGCTCTCTCCGGAGCTCTGGAAGTGTCTGACAGTGGTCCAGAAAGTCCATGTGGGCATCAAGCGATGCTCAATTGAGGATCAGTCCCCTCTGGTCCAGTGCACAAAGTGCCTTGGATATGGACATAACAAGTCCATATGCAAGGCCGCAAAGGAGGTCTGCGCCTACTGCAGTGGAGCGCACAACATAGGGGACTGTCTCACACGAGCCGATGGCAAACCGCCCACATGCATTAACTGCAAGACGGCACACGGGTCGGCAAGCGACCTGGCACATACAGCGTTTAGTGAAGACTGCCAGGAACGCCAAAAGTGGGATGGTATAGCGAGGTCGCGCGTTTCCTATTGCTAAGGGCGACCAGGACAACACACAAACAAGCCAACCGGTCACCCCCGAAATCGCAAAGAGACCGACAGCAAGATTGAAATTCATCCAAGTCAATCTTCAGCGCTCCAAGCTGGCCACAGAAGAACTACACTTGGCGGCTCAGGCAAAGGGAATTTCAGTAGCACTTGTTCAAGAGCCCTATGTAGGAAGAACAGGTGTGATGAAACAAAGCCCCGGCACGCAGGTTATCCAGTGCAGCCTCAACCGCCAGAAGCCAGTAAAGGCGGCGATCGTTGTTTTCGGAAACGACTTGGAGGTCATCCACGACCCCCAGCTTGTGACCGAGAACATCGCCGCCGTCTTGCTGAAGGCGGGACAGCTCAGCTTTGGAGTGCTATCGGTCTATTTCGAAGGTGACCAGGAAATTGAACCCTACCTTTCCGAGACACATAACACCATCCAAAAACTACACACAAATAACATCCTGGTGGGAGGAGACATAAACGCCTGGAGCCAGTGGTGGGGAAGTGTTTCCGAAAACCACCGCGGGGCAGCGTACAACGCGTTCCTCAATGAGCGGGATCTCCACATCCTAAATATGGGCCAAACACCAACGTTCGAGACCTACAGAGGAGACAGGTGGTGCACCAGTATCGTCGATGTAACGGTATGCAGCCTGTCGCTGCTGGGCAAGGTAGAGGAGTGGCGTGTAGAAAGAAGTCTAACAACTTCAGACCACAACGCTATTACCTTCTCGATGCGCTTAGAAAAGGCCTTGGAACCCTTAAGGCCAATCTCGACGCGCATCTATAACACCAAGAAGGCAAAGTGGTCCGACTTCAACACACACTTCAAAACCAGCCTGGCGGCCACGAACATCACGACCGTCAGAGTCTCGGACATATCGAGCCCTGAGGATTTGGAGAAAACAATCACCCTATACACAACAAACATCCACCGCTCGTGCGAGGAATCAATCCCAAAACTGGGGTCACCCAAACGCGACGCAAAGCCCCCATGGTGGAGCCCTTCTCTGGACCGTCTCAAAAGAGATGCGATGACGAGGAAGAGAAGGATCCGGAACGCAGCCGCTAGTCGGAGACACTTCACCATCCAGGAATACATCCAGGCAAAACAAGCATACACCACAGCAGCAGCGGAAGCAGCCACTGCCAACTGGAAGGAGTTCTGCTCGAAGCAGGACCGAGAGAGCATGTGGGACGGCATCTACAGGGTACTAAGGAAGACAGCTAGAAGACAGGACGACGCGCTCCTGAGAAACACCGCAGGAGAGACGCTCAGCCCAGAGCAATCCGCGGATCTTCTAGCAAAAACCTTTTACCCCGACGACTCAACGGATGCCGAACAGCCATACCACATGAACCTGAGAAGGCTAGCGGAGGAAAAGAACCCAAAAGGCCTGTCTGCTGACGACCCGCCCTTTACGACTGCGGAGCTGGAAATGGTTCTCCAGAACCAGAATCCGAAAAAAGCTCCCGGTCCTGACGGGTTAACAGCAGACATCTGCACTGCGGCAATAAACTGTGACAGGGAAGTGTTCTTAGCGATAGCCAACAAGTGCCTGTCGCTGTCGCACTTCCCGAAGCAGTGGAAGGTCGCCCACGTGTGCATTCTCCGCAAGCCAGGAAAGGACGACTACACCAGCCCAAAGTCGTACAGGCCAATAGGTCTGCTCTCGGTCCTAGGAAAGATCGTCGAGAAGCTCCTAGTCGGCAGACTACAGTGGCACTTCCTGCCCACACTCAACCAAAACCAGTACGGGTTCATGCCGCAGCGCGGAACCGAGGACGCCCTCTATGCTCTAATGGGGCACTTACGAGCCGAAATCAAAGCCAAAAAGATCGTGCTTTTGATATCATTGGACATAGAGGGGGCCTTCGACAACGCGTGGTGGCCAGCACTCAAAAGACAGATGGTAGTAAAAAACTGTCCCAATAACATCTACGCTCTCGTCGCCTCATACCTGGAAGACCGGAACATCAGGGTCAACTACGCCAGAGCGACTAGCGAGAAGGGTACCACGAAAGGATGCGTCCAGGGCTCAATTGCCGGACCGACGTTTTGGAACCTTATCCTAGACTCACTCCTACAGAAAATGGCGAGTATGGGGGTATACTGCCAAGCCTTCGCAGACGACGTTGTCCTAGTTTTCTCGGACTTCACAGCCGGTCCCCTGCAGCAATCAGCCAATGATGTGCTAGACACAGTATCGGAATGGGGCGTCCAAAATAAGCTACGTTTCGCCGCGCACAAGACCAATGCGATGGTGTTAACGAGGAAGCTTAAGTACGATGTTCCGATACTCCACATGTCGGGCACGCGGCTGAACCTGGTCGAAGAGGTCAAGCTGCTAGGTCTCACAATAGACGCCAAACTCACCTTCAACGCGCACGTGTCTGCGACCTGTAAAAAGGCTGCAGACATCTACAAGCAGTTGGCATGCGCGGCAAAGGTGACTTGGGGTCTCAACGGAGAGATAATTAGGACAATATACGTGTCGGTGATAGAGCCCATCGTGATGTATGCAGCGAGTGCGTGGGCTCCCGCAGCTGAGAAACTGATGACAAGGAATCAGTTTGACTCACTGCAGAGGGGCTTCGCGCAGAAGATCTGCAAAGCATACCGCACGGTGTCTCTGACATCGGCACTCATCCTGTCAGGCCAACTCCCCCTAGACCTCCGGGTACTCGAGGCGGCAACCCTGTTCAAGATCAAGAAGGGTCATTCCAAAGAGTTCATACCACCGGACCGCGAGCTGGAGTGCGACGTGCATCACTCCAAAAATCCCCACCCAGCACTACTCACAACAACAGAGTATGCGCGCCTGGAAGACTTGACTCCCGAAACCCTGGCAACCCACCAAGTAATCGGTCCCCAAATATACACCGACGGCAGTAAGATAGAGGGGAAAGTTGGAGCTGCCCTAACTTGGTGGGAAAACGGGAAGGAGTCCAAGTCCAGTACCTTCGGGTTGGAACCTCACAACACTGTCTTCCAATCGGAAATGTACGCTCTCTTTAGAGCTGTCAGGATGGTGAGAGAATCCAGGGCGGCCTCTGTAAGCATTTTAAGTGACTCAAGATCGTCACTTGACTTGCTGAGGAGACCGTCTGTCACTCACCACTTGGCACTCCAAATCAAGAGAAGCGTCCGAGAGATCAGAGAGGAGGGCAGAGATGTGAGGTTCTTTTGGCTCAAGGCCCACGTGGGAACCGCCGGGAATGAGAGAGCGGACGAGCTGGCCAAGGAGGCAGCCCTAACGAAAGAGACAGCAGACTACAACAAGGTCCCCGTATCGTTCGTGAGGAGGAAGATACGGGAGGGGACTATAGCGAAGTGGCAAACGCGGTACGAATCCTCGAGTACAGGGTCGGTCACAAAAGTGTTCTTCCCAGACGTCCTCGCGGCGAAAAGGACACTTAGAGACTCAGTTCTCACACCGGTCCATGTACAAATCCTTACAGGACACGGAGGATTCTCAGCGTACCTCCACCGATTCCATCTCAAAGACAGTCCCTCGTGCGTCTGTGACCCCAGTTGCGAAGAAACAGTCTGGCACTTGCTCTTCGAATGCCCCAGGTTCGCCCACGACAGAATGGAGCTGGAGGTCAAGTTAGAAACCCAGCTAAGCCAGTCCACACTCCAGACCATCATGGGGAGACCGGCTACTAGGACACCATTCTTGGCATTCGCGAGCAAAGTCGCTGTGGTCGCGGCAAAGGCTAACAAAACGGACGCAACCTTGTCAAGTCGAAACCGACCACCATCAACCACCACACCAACAACCACAACAACTAATACACTCACCACAACACGAACCACTCACACGTTTAACACTAACAGACAACCAGCACCAGCAGAACCACCAGTACCAGCAGCGGCAACGGAAGCCAACCCTCAACCAGCCCCTATCACCATGCCTATCACGCAATTCCTGGCGTGCGGAGGAGACGGAGTCCCGGGCGTCAGACTGCGAGGAGTCTCTCTGTTCATGAACAGAGAAGGAGAAAGGTTGGGCATAAGCTTCTGCATAGGCTCAAGCCGAGCTAGGGCCCGTATACCGATATCACCAGGCCTAGCCGCCTTGATCAACGGAAGCACCACCAATACGAGCATGAAAGGCAGCAAGTATGCTGCACTGCCTCGAGTGGAAATAGCCACTCACCGATGCCGTCTAGTGCGATCCAAAGGTAAGACGATTGCACTATTCGAGTGGGGAGAGGAGACTCCATTCGCCCAGGCAAGCTCACTGCTTCAAAAGGTCAGGGAGGCGGGAGAAACTATGGCCGTCTCAGCACGTACCATAAGTGTTGACGCGATGATGGTCGGAGGGGAGAGAGGAGACGTCGCAGACCGCTTCGGCTGTCTAAAAGCCTCGGAACATCATGAGGTAGTTGTCTACGAGGACAGAGGGGAAACTCTGAGTTTCCTCAAAGCCCCAAGACAGCCAACAGCCAGCGCGACGAGGCCCACAACAACAACCCCGACAACTCAGAGCGGTTCGGAGAGGGCCCAGCAGAAGGCAGAAGCCGAAAAAGCTGCAAAGGAGCAGAGCAAAATTACCAGCCCCGAGGGTCAGGCCCGGTCGAGGAGTCGACTGAAAGCCTTCGGCACCTTCCTCAGTGCACTGCTCCCGAGCACCAGCCGAGCATCACCATCATCCCAAAGGCAGGAGGCAGCAGTGGATAGGTTCTTTAAAAGAAAGGCCAAAGAACCCACACCGAAAAAGCCCATACCAACCAGAGCCGATAAAGGGCAAGTCAGCCCGCCGACCCTCGCAGTCAATTCCGGCACCACGGACCACGTGAAGAGCGCTTTCCTTGAGTACGTAGCAATCGTGAGAGCGACCAGAGAGGTCAATCTCGCGACATGCAAGAAGATCCTGCAGACCTACCAGAGAGACACAGAAGGACTGCTAAAGGTACTGCTCAAGGAATCAGAGGCAGCGGTGTACGACAACGTCACATCTCAAGTCATCAAAGGGGAAATGACGGGGTCGTATATGGTAGCCTATAGCGCGAGGAGCGGATTTGTGGCCCTGGACGCAGAGGAGACGGAGCGCTCGGGCAAACTCAAGTTCAACGTACCGGACGACGACCCGATAGTGGTTACCGCCAAATGTACCAAAATCATGCCGGACGACAAGATCCTTGAAATGGCTCAGACCATTTTAGGGAACTCAGATGTCCCGGTATCGCAGGAAAGTTGGGCGGTACCCAATATCAGGTGGGTAAATGGGGTTCCGGGGTGTGGAAAGACGACTTGGGTGGTCAAGCACTTCGATGAGGGGAAGGACGTCATAGCTACCACGACAACCGAAGCTGCCAAAGATCTCAGAGAGAAGCTTGCGCACCGCTTAGGAGACCGAGTGAAGACAAAGGTGCGCACTATGGCCTCAATCTTAGCCAACGGGTTCCGACAGCAAGAGAAGTGCTACCGTCTCACGGTAGACGAAGCTCTAATGAACCATTTTGGGGCCATAGTTATGGCAGTAAAGTTGTCCGGAGCAAGCGAGATTGTCCTCATCGGAGACGTGAACCAGCTTCCATTTTTGGACAGACAGAACCTTTTCGAGTTAAGGTATACCCGTCCAGACTCGGTGGCTGGCATCACCCAGGAGTTGCTTTGTACGCACCGCAATCCGATGGACGTGGCGTTTGCACTGAGCGAGATATACTCCGGTATATACTCCTCCAAGTCGTCGCTGTCGCAGGTCCACTCCCTGAAGGTGAAAGGTTTTACGGGAGCGCAAATACCGAGCACCGCACAAAACACCCTATTCCTGGTTCACACGCAAGGGGAGAAAACTTCTCTTATAAGCCAGGGATACGGCTCCGGTGAAGGGTCGCGCACGTTAACCATACACGAGGCTCAGGGGTTGACCTACGACAGCGTAATCATCATCAACACAAAGTCCAGGAGGCTCAAAATCCATGACAGCATCTCCCACGCGGTAGTGGCGGTGTCGAGACACACGGTCAGTTGCGTCTACTACACCGACGACGCCGGCGACGCCACGGCCCGTTTCGCAAAGAGAGCGATGGGTGCGCCGACAAAAATGGTCATCGATTACAACCTGAAGATGGCCATGCAGCACCGAGACGCAGTTGTTGTGGAAGCTTTGCTCAGGCTAGCGAAGTCCCTGGTCAGCAAACCTCAACTAACCACCTAAACACCACCTAACAAACCCACAACCCAATCCAATCTAAAACTAACCAACACTGCAATACACTAAAATAATTAGAACTTTGTAAAATTAGGAAATTAATACGTATAAACTTAAAATAAGTAGTAAATGTGTAGAACCTATATATAAAATTTAACTGTAAGCACAAACTGTAAAAAATATATTATATAACAATAGATATTAAATGTGTAACACTAAAATAAGAATGTATAAGATACTTGATAACAAACTGTAATGTGATGTATAATAATAATAAAAAAAAAAAAAAAAAAAAAAAAAAAAAAAAAAAAAAATTATAATAACCATTAACCAATATTGTACCAATAATTAAAAAATGCCTGATTAAATAATGAACAAGTGCATATATATTTGCATGTACTATCTATATATAATTAAAAAAAAAAAAAAAAAAAAAAAAAAAAAAAAAAAAAAAAAAAAAAAAAAAATTGTAGGATGGACTCACGTAGATTTTTAAGTTAGTTATATAAGCCACTAATTGTAAGGATGTGTCCGATGTGGGAGTTTTTGTAACTGTTTCCTAGCATTAGTATTAAAATTGAGTAAACAAATTAATAAATGTAAACAAGGGCGCGGACCACCAAGTCCGCGGTAATTAATTAGAAAAAAAAAAAAAAAAAAAAAAAAAACCTAACCTAACCTAACCTAACCTAACCTAACCTAACCTAACCTAACCTAACCTAACCTAACCTAACCTAACCTAACCTAACCTAACCTAACCTAACCTAACCTAACCTAACCTAACCTAACCTAACCTAACCTAACCTAACCTAACCTAACCTAACCTAACCTAACCTAACCTAACCTAACCTAACCTAACCTAACCTAACCTAACCTAACCTAACCTAACCTAACCTAACCTAACCTAACCTAACCTAACCTAACCTAACCTAACCTAACCTAACCTAACCTAACCTAACCTAACCTAACCTAACCTAACCTAACCTAACCTAACCTAACCTAACCTAACCTAACCTAACCTAACCTAACCTAACCTAACCTAACCTAACCTAACCTAACCTAACCTAACCTAACCTAACCTAACCTAACCTAACCTAACCTAACCTAACCTAACCTAACCTAACCTAACCTAACCTAACCTAACCTAACCTAACCTAACCTAACCTAACCTAACCTAACCTAACCTAACCTAACCTAACCTAACCTAACCTAACCTAACCTAACCTAACCTAACCTAACCTAACCTAACCTAACCTAACCTAACCTAACCTAACCTAACCTAACCTAACCTAACCTAACCTAACCTAACCTAACCTAACCTAACCTAACCTAACCTAACCTAACCTAACCTAACCTAACCTAACCTAACCTAACCTAACCTAACCTAACCTAACCTAACCTAACCTAACCTAACCTAACCTAACCTAACCTAACCTAACCTAACCTAACCGCTATAACTTTGCATCCCGGTGACGCATTCTGAAGCTTTTTTCAGCGTAGTAATTCGTTTTTAGGCTCCGTCTAACGTTCCCACTAGTTTAAATTGACAAAAACACCGAAAAACACTTTTCGGTTATTCACTTGCAAAAATTTCAGTGTAAATTCCTTTAAAAAATTTTTTATTGCAAAACCTTCAGGTAAATTTACGTTTTTATAATTTTAATTGATACTTACCTGCCTTACCTGTACTCCGGCGCGCGTTCCGCGTGTTCGGGTCCCGTTTGGTGGCGTTATTCCCGTTTTCTACATACTTTTTGGTCGTAAATTCAGTTTTTTCAGGAAATTTCAAAAAATTTCTTCAGCGTAAATTCCAAAAACCTCATAGCTCGCTGGCCGGCGCCGAGACGCGTCTTTTGACACCTCGCACGTCCGCCTAGCCCAGATAAAAAGTCAAAAATTTGTTGTAGTGGGGATTTTCATACGAGTAAGTACATACACGAAATCCACCTTAGTGATAGAACAATTTCATCTAACCGCTATAACTTTGCATCCCGGTGACGCATTCTGAAGCTTTTTTCAGCGTAGTAATTCGTTTTTAGGCTCCGTCTAACGTTCCCACTAGTTTAAATTGACAAAAACACCGAAAAACACTTTTCGGTTATTCACTTGCAAAAATTTCAGTGTAAATTCCTTTAAAAAATTTTTTATTGCAAAACCTTCAGGTAAATTTACGTTTTTATAATTTTAATTGATACTTACCTGCCTTACCTGTACTCCGGCGCGCGTTCCGCGTGTTCGGGTCCCGTTTGGTGGCGTTATTCCCGTTTTCTACATACTTTTTGGTCGTAAATTCAGTTTTTTCAGGAAATTTCAAAAAATTTCTTCAGCGTAAATTCCAAAAACCTCATAGCTCGCTGGCCGGCGCCGAGACGCGTCTTTTGACACCTCGCACGTCCGCCTAGCCCAGATAAAAAGTCAAAAATTTGTTGTAGTGGGGATTTTCATACGAGTAAGTACATACACGAAATCCACCTTAGTGATAGAACAATTTCATCTAACCGCTATAACTTTGCATCCCGGTGACGCATTCTGAAGCTTTTTTCAGCGTAGTAATTCGTTTTTAGGCTCCGTCTAACGTTCCCACTAGTTTAAATTGACAAAAACACCGAAAAACACTTTTCGGTTATTCACTTGCAAAAATTTCAGTGTAAATTCCTTTAAAAAATTTTTTATTGCAAAACCTTCAGGTAAATTTACGTTTTTATAATTTTAATTGATACTTACCTGCCTTACCTGTACTCCGGCGCGCGTTCCGCGTGTTCGGGTCCCGTTTGGTGGCGTTATTCCCGTTTTCTACATACTTTTTGGTCGTAAATTCAGTTTTTTCAGGAAATTTCAAAAAATTTCTTCAGCGTAAATTCCAAAAACCTCATAGCTCGCTGGCCGGCGCCGAGACGCGTCTTTTGACACCTCGCACGTCCGCCTAGCCCAGATAAAAAGTCAAAAATTTGTTGTAGTGGGGATTTTCATACGAGTAAGTACATACACGAAATCCACCTTAGTGATAGAACAATTTCATCTAACCGCTATAACTTTGCATCCCGGTGACGCATTCTGAAGCTTTTTTCAGCGTAGTAATTCGTTTTTAGGCTCCGTCTAACGTTCCCACTAGTTTAAATTGACAAAAACACCGAAAAACACTTTTCGGTTATTCACTTGCAAAAATTTCAGTGTAAATTCCTTTAAAAAATTTTTTATTGCAAAACCTTCAGGTAAATTTACGTTTTTATAATTTTAATTGATACTTACCTGCCTTACCTGTACTCCGGCGCGCGTTCCGCGTGTTCGGGTCCCGTTTGGTGGCGTTATTCCCGTTTTCTACATACTTTTTGGTCGTAAATTCAGTTTTTTCAGGAAATTTCAAAAAATTTCTTCAGCGTAAATTCCAAAAACCTCATAGCTCGCTGGCCGGCGCCGAGACGCGTCTTTTGACACCTCGCACGTCCGCCTAGCCCAGATAAAAAGTCAAAAATTTGTTGTAGTGGGGATTTTCATACGAGTAAGTACATACACGAAATCCACCTTAGTGATAGAACAATTTCATCTAACCGCTATAACTTTGCATCCCGGTGACGCATTCTGAAGCTTTTTTCAGCGTAGTAATTCGTTTTTAGGCTCCGTCTAACGTTCCCACTAGTTTAAATTGACAAAAACACCGAAAAACACTTTTCGGTTATTCACTTGCAAAAATTTCAGTGTAAATTCCTTTAAAAAATTTTTTATTGCAAAACCTTCAGGTAAATTTACGTTTTTATAATTTTAATTGATACTTACCTGCCTTACCTGTACTCCGGCGCGCGTTCCGCGTGTTCGGGTCCCGTTTGGTGGCGTTATTCCCGTTTTCTACATACTTTTTGGTCGTAAATTCAGTTTTTTCAGGAAATTTCAAAAAATTTCTTCAGCGTAAATTCCAAAAACCTCATAGCTCGCTGGCCGGCGCCGAGACGCGTCTTTTGACACCTCGCACGTCCGCCTAGCTCAGATAAAAAGTCAAAAATTTGTTGTAGTGGGGATTTTCATACGAGTAAGTACATACACGAAATCCACCTTAGTGATAGAACAATTTCATCTAACCGCTATAACTTTGCATCCCGGTGACGCATTCTGAAGCTTTTTTCAGCGTAGTAATTCGTTTTTAGGCTCCGTCTAACGTTCCCACTAGTTTAAATTGACAAAAACACCGAAAAACACTTTTCGGTTATTCACCTCCCACCCACCCATTCGTGTCTAGGCAGGTAAACTTTTGAGTTTTGACAAAAAATTAGTTTGCGTTTTTTGCCCTTCCAACTGCGTTATTACCTAGTTCTATAGTGACACTGGGAGAATAGACGGTTCCTGACACTTTTAGCGCCCTTGTAGGCGTGTTATTTACACTTACGACTCGACATTTTTAATTTTGACGGTAACTATAGCTTTATTGAGCAATAGCTTATAGAATAGGACATCTGCGAGTGTCACAAATAAGTGACACATTTTATTCAGACCATATAGAGTAAAACTTATTACACTAAGACGTCTTTTGACAAATCTAAATTTTTTTGTGACGTTATTAGTATTGAAGAAACTTACACGTCTTAATTAAAAGACAGACTACCCTACCTACAACATCATGCTCGGACTTAGGACCCCGTGCAAAAACACGGCATCAAACTCCCCCAAGAAAGCCACGGAATCGGCCGAAAAGGTATCTCCCTCCACGTCGGGAACCCAGGACAAAACTTTTGTGGTCCGACATGGCATTGGTGAGATAGAGGCCAGGACAAAGACCTTACCAAAAAAGGTGGCAGTGCCGGTGGCGGGTCCCTCCAAGGCAAAAACCCAAACACCGTCGTTGGATGCCCCGGATAGCCCGCCCCCAAAACCGATATATCCCACCAGACTTGCTGAGGGAAGAGCATGCCTCAGTAAGGCAAAGCTCCACCTCGGCAACTCTAGGAACACAAAAACGGAAATTAAAGATGGGGTTATCGCAGCCGTGGAACGGCTCTATCAGTTACTTAAAGAGTCGGAGGCGGTTAAGGGCAAGGAAGCAGCTCAGAGCAAAGGGCGAGGTGAGAAGGAAGAGGAGGAACCTTTACACCCTCCACTCTCTTCTCATCCTGCCAGTTGTCAGGTGGAAAACGAGCTGCTAAAAAAGATGGAGGAGCACCTCAAACTCATCACAGAAAACACTGAAAAGATGGAGGGTCTCAGAGACACGTTGCAGTCACATCAGAAAGTCTTGGAGGGGGCCACCTATGCGAGCGTGGCGGCTGGCAGCAGTAGGGGAAGACTCCCGGAGCAAGCCACCCTGCACTCCGTGGTGGTCACCTCCACGGACGAAACAGAGACTGGGGATGAGGTGCTCCACAAAATCCGGACTGCGGTAAATGCCAAGGAAGGGGGGGTGACCATCGATAAAATTAGGAAGGCCAAAGACAGAAAGGTCATCATGGGTTGCCGGAGCGAGGAAGAGAGGCGAGTATTAAAGGAGAGAATCCAGAAAGCGGGTAATCACCTTAACGTCGACGACATTAGGAACAAGGACCCACTTCTAATCCTCAAAGACGTCATGACATATAACACCGATGACGATATCCTTCTCGCCTTGAGAAATCAGAACGAGAGGATATTCAGGGATCTTGACAAAGAGGAAAATAGAGTGGAGATCCGATACAGGAAGAGAACAAGAAACCCTCTTATGAACCATGTCGTCGTTAGGGTGTCCCCCAAAATATGGACCAGGATTATGGACGCGGAGACAGTGCAGATTGACCTGCAGCGCATCCGAATCGCAGACCAGTCCCCCCTTGTCCAGTGTTCGCTCTGTCTGGGGTACGGCCATGGCAGGCGTTTCTGCAAAGAAACGGTTGAGAAATGTAGCCATTGCGCCGGGCCTCACAAAAAGTCGGACTGTAGTTACTGGCTCAATGGTGCAGTGCCGACATGCTGTAATTGCACGCATGCAAAACTGGCAAATGCAGAGCACAACGCCTTCAGTGAGGACTGCCCGATAAGAAGGAAGTGGGATGCATTGGCGAGGGCCACAACGGCGTATTGCTAAGGTGGTCACAGGCAGAGGAGCACTAGAGAGCAACACTCCCACCAGCGAGGCTCCACACCTGGTAGTGCAGGCAAACCTCCAGAGGAAGCAGCTCGCCACGAATGAATTGTTGATAGAAGCAAATCACAGGAAAGCAGCCGTGGCTCTGCTCCAGGAACCCTACGTGGGGGGCTCAAGTACTATGAAAAATTACAGTGGAGTGAGGATCTTTCAGAACACCAGCCCAGGGGAAGGAAATGTCAAAGCAGCCGTTGCTGTGTTTAACCACAACTTTGACATTATACAGTACCCGACTCTCACCACAAATAACATCGTTGTGGTGGGAGTCCGAACCAGAGCCTGGGAGATCACGCTTGTCTCCTTTTACTTTGAGCCAGACCAGCCTATTGAGCCCTATTTAGAACACCTAAAACAAATAGGGCTTGCGGTCGGTTCCAAGAGACTGATCTATGGAGGGGACGCCAATGCAAAGAGCCTGTGGTGGGGCAGCCCGATAGCCGACGTCAGGGGGGAAGAGATGGCAGCAACTCTCGGTGAACTTAACCTGAATATACTTAACCGAGGGGAAATTCCGACCTTTGACACTATCCGAGGAGGAAAGCGGTACAGCAGTCACGTGGACATTACCGCTTGTTCTAATGATTTATTGGGCTTGGTAGACGACTGGAGGATTGATGAAGGTCTGACGAGCTCGGATCACAACGGCATTATGTTTAAGATCCTCTTGCAGAAATCCAAAGGCATTAAAGTTGAGAGAACGACCAGGAAATTTAACACCAAAAAAGCCAATTGGACTAAATTTCATGAGAAGTTTAGACAATTGAAAATAGATTATAAATTCACAGCAGCCGAAATAGACAAAATTAAAGACATTGAGCAAATTGACACTACAACAGACAACCTTACAAAAGCAATAGAAGAAACATGCAAGCAAACAATACCAACCAAAAAAGTCCAAGAGGAACTTACCTTGCCGTGGTGGTCCGAGAGACTCGCTGAGATCAAGAAGGCCGTCGCTACCAAGAAGCGCAGGATCCGCTGTGCCGCCCAAGTCCGGAAGCCAAAGGTCATAGAAGAGTACCTAAAACAGAAAGAAGAGTATGAGTTAGAAGCGGCCAAAGCTCAGACCGAGAGTTGGAAGGAATTCTGTGGGAAACAGGATAGGGAGGGGGTTTGGGAGGGGATTTACAGGGTGATAGGTAGGACGCAGCGTAGGGAGGAGGACCTGCCATTGGAACGGAACGGTGATGTGCTAGATGCGAAGGGATCCGTAAAGTTGCTAGCGGAAACGTTTTATCCGGAAGACCTCATCGAATCCGACAATGCTCATCACCAATCCATCCGAATAAAAGCCGAAAGCGTCAACTCTGGTGAACAAGATGATCCTTGCGACCCACCGTTTACGACGGCAGAATTAAAAAACTCAATGGAGTCCTTCAATCCGAAGAAGGCGCCGGGTTCCGATGGCTTTACCGCCGACATTTGTTGTCATGCTGTGGCTAATGACCTGGAACTATTTTTAAGATTCCTAAATAAATGCCTAGAACACCATCATTTCCCCACGTCCTGGAAGCAAGCAACAGTCGTAATACTGAGGAAGCCTGGAAAAGAGACATATTCCACTCCCAAATCTTATAGGCCGATTGGACTGTTGCCTATATTAGGGAAAATATATGAGAAAATGCTGGTGGCCCGCCTTAAGTTCCACCTTTTACCAAGGATGAGCACCCGTCAATACGGATTCATGCCACAAAAAAGCACTGAGGACTCCCTCTATGCCCTCATGCAGCATGTCAACAAAAAACTAGCACAAAAAAGAATAGTTACGCTCGTATCGTTGGACATAGAGGGAGCTTTTGATAGTGCCTGGTGGCCAGCGATAAGAGTCCGTCTGGCAGAGGAGAAGTGTCCAATCAACCTTAGGCGAGTCATCGACAGCTACCTCAGAAACCGAAGAGTTGCAATCAGGTACGGTGGGGAAGTATACAGCAAGGACACCAACAAGGGTTGTGTCCAGGGCTCAATTGGGGGCCCAATATTGTGGAACTTAGTCCTAGACCCCCTCCTGAAAGCAGCAGAGAACAGGGGGAACTATATTCAGGCGTTTGCGGACGATGTCCTCTTGGTATTTGACGGAGAGACCGCACTAGAGGTGGAGGAATGTGCCAATGCCGCTCTCAATCATGTTCTGGCGTGGGGTGTCGAGAACAAACTAAAATTTGCACCGCACAAAACAACAGCCATGGTGATAACCAGAAAATTAAAATACGACACACCACGCCTGAGGATGGGGGGGATCGACATCGGCATATCGCAAGAAATGAAGCTTCTGGGTGTAACCTTCGATCAAAAACTGACCTTCAACACCCACGTCTCACACATTTGCAGGAAGGCAATTGCTATCTACAAGCAGCTGTGTAGAGCCGCAAAGATCGGTTGGGGGCTTCACCCAGAAGTTATTCGGGTGATATACGTGGCGACCGTAGAGCCCATAATACTTTACGCTGCTAGCGTCTGGGCACCGGCTGCAAAGAAGGTGGGCATTGTGAAGCAGCTTGGGACAGTCCAACGCGGAATTGCTCAGAAAATGGGCAAGGCATATCGCACGGTTTCCTTGAACTCAGCATTGGTGCTGTCCGGTTTGCTCCCCCTTGACCTCCGAGTTCGTGAGGCAGCATCACTGTACGAGGCCAGGAGGGGGGTGCCCCGGGCGTCACTGGGGGACAGGGAAGTCGAGCGAATGACCGCAGCAATTGAAAATCCCCATCCCGCATCACGTGACATCTTGCAGTTCAACAGTCTGATGAATCAAGAGCAACTCGACAACAACTGCAATTTTGACGTCCGTATCTTTACGGACGGGAGCAAGATCGGAGGAGGGGTTGGTGCTTCACTGTCCATATGGAATAGTGAGGCCGAGACCAGAGCCCTCAAACTTGCTCTATCAGATTACTGCACAGTTTACCAGGCTGAACTCCTAGCAATAACAAGAGCAACGAGGGAGATAATTAGGCGCAAGGAATCTTCTTTCGGAGTTTTCAGCGACTCAATGGCGGCTCTCCAAACAATCACGAATCCCGGTTCGCATCATCCTCTCGCTGTAGAAGCTAGGGATAACATAAGATCTGCATCCCACCAGAACAAGCTCGTAAACTTGTTCTGGATTAAAGCTCACGTAGGGCTACCGGGGAACGAAAGAGCTGACCAACTAGCAAGAGAGGCCGCTGAGAACTCCAAAAGAAAGCCTGATTACGATCGGTGTCCGATCTCATACATCAAGCGAAGTATACGTGTGGAGACGCTTGATGAGTGGAACCGTAGATACCAAACCAGCGACACCGCATCTGTAACAAAGTTATTCTTCCCGGATGTGCGGGTGGCATACAGTGTCATTCGCAGGATAGGAACAAGCGGCCTGAATACACAGATAATGACGGGGCACGGTGGATTCTCTGAGTACTTGAATCGCTTCAAGTGCAAGGAGAGTCCATCGTGCATCTGCGACCCGGACGCTAGTGAATCGGTCCAGCACGTACTGTTTGACTGCCCACAATTTGCAAAACACCGGTTTAACGCCGAAAACATCATAGGCACGGCAATAACACCGTTCACAGTAATGGACATAATTAAGAGCAAAGAGGCAGAAAAATTTATGAAATATTGTAGATATATAGTAAAGACAGTAATAAGTCGAAATAAAACAGCATAAATAAATATGCTGTCATAATATAGTACATTATATTAGAGGCCAGCATAGAATAATAGTAAGTAAAATATAATTTGGATAAATGAGTAAATAAATAAATAGATACAATATTATGTTAAAAGTATAGCTTAAAATAAATACAAGTGTTAAAGTAAAAGCAAAAATAAGAATTGCTGCAGCACCCCTTGTGTTTGTATGACAAGTAAAGAGAGTATTAGAATATGAAAGAAACAAATATATAACCTGTAAAATTAAACATAAGTATAGATTAAAGTAAATGTTAAAGTAATTAAATAAAAAACAGAAAAACAAAGACTCCGATCATGTTGGAGGTAGTGGTTAAAACAAAAAAAAAAAAAAAAAAAAAAACCTAACCTAACCTAACCTAACCTAACCTAACCTAACCTAACCTAACCTAACCTAACCTAACCTAACCTAACCTAACCTAACCTAACCTAACCTAACCTAACCTAACCTAACCTAACCTAACCTAACCTAACCTAACCTAACCTAACCTAACCTAACCTAACCTAACCTAACCTAACCTAACCTAACCTAACCTAACCTAACCTAACCTAACCTAACCTAACCTAACCTAACCTAACCTAACCTAACCTAACCTAACCTAACCTAACCTAACCTAACCTAACCTAACCTAACCTAACCTAACCTAACCTAACCTAACCTAACCTAACCTAACCTAACCTAACCTAACCTAACCTAACCTAACCTAACCTAACCTAACCTAACCTAACCTAACCTAACCTAACCTAACCTAACCTAACCTAACCTAACCTAACCTAACCTAACCTAACCTAACCTAACCTAACCTAACCTAACCTAACCTAACCTAACCTAACCTAACCTAACCTAACCTAACCTAACCTAACCTAACCTAACCGGAAGGAAATGTCAAAGCAGCTGTTGCAGTGTTCAATCACAACTTTGACATTATACAGTACCCGACTCTCACCACAAATAACATCGTTGTGGTGGGAGTCCGAACCAGAGCCTGGGAGATCACGCTTGTCTCCTTTTACTTTGAGCCAGACCAGCCTATTGAGCCCTATTTAGAACACCTAAAACAAATAGGGCTTGCATTCGGTTCCAAGAGACTGATCTATGGAGGGGACGCCAATGCAAAGAGCCTATGGTGGGGCAGCCCGATGGCCGACGTCAGGGGGGAAGAGATGGCAGCAACTCTCGGTGAACTTAACCTGAACATACTTAACCGAGGGGAAATTCCGACCTTTGACACTATCCGAGGAGGAAAGCGGTACAGCAGTTACGTGGACATTACCGCTTGTTCTAATGATTTATTGGACTTGGTAGACGACTGGAGGATTGATGAAGGTCTGACGAGCTCGGATCACAACGGCATTATGTTTAAGATCCTCTTGCAGAAATCCAAAGGCATCAAAGTTGAGAGAACGACCAGGAAATTTAACACCAAAAAAGCCAATTGGGCTGAATTTCATGAGAAGTTTGGCCAATTGAAAATAGACTATAAATTCACAGCAGCCGAAATAGACAAAATTAAAGACATTGAGCAAATTGACACTATAACAGACAACCTTACAAAAGCAATAGAAGAAACATGCAAGCAAACAATACCAACCAAAAAAGTCCAAGAGGAACTTACCTTGCCGTGGTGGTCCGAGAGACTCGCTGAGATCAAGAAGGCCGTCGCTACCAAGAAGCGCAGGATCCGCTGTGCTGCCCAAGTCCGGAAGCCAAAGGTCATAGAAGAGTACCTGAAACAGAAAGAAGAGTATGAGTTAGAAGCGGCCAAAGCTCAGACCGAGAGTTGGAAGGAATTCTGTGGGAAACAGGATAGGGAGGGGGTTTGGGAGGGGATTTACAGGGTGATAGGTAGGACGCAGCGTAGGGAGGAGGACCTGCCATTGGAACGGAACGGTGATGTGCTAGATGCGAAGGGATCCGTAAAGTTGCTAGCGGAAACGTTTTATCCGGAAGACCTCATCGAATCCGACAATGCTCATCACCAATCCATCCGAATAAAAGCCGAAAGCGTCAACTCTGGTGAACAAGATGATCCTTGCGACCCACCGTTTACGACGGCAGAATTAAAAAACTCAATGGAGTCCTTCAATCCGAAGAAGGCGCCGGGTTCCGATGGCTTTACCGCCGACATTTGTTGTCATGCTGTGGCTAATGACCTGGAACTATTTTTAAGATTCCTAAATAAATGCCTAGAACACCATCATTTCCCCACGTCCTGGAAGCAAGCAACAGTCGTAATACTGAGGAAGCCTGGAAAAGAGACATATTCCACTCCCAAATCTTATAGGCCGATTGGACTGTTGCCTATATTAGGGAAAATATATGAGAAAATGCTGGTGGCCCGCCTTAAGTTCCACCTTTTACCAAGGATGAGCACCCGTCAATACGGATTCATGCCACAAAAAAGCACTGAGGACTCCCTCTATGCCCTCATGCAGCATGTCAACAAAAAACTAGCACAAAAAAGAATAGTTACGCTCGTATCGTTGGACATAGAGGGAGCTTTTGATAGTGCCTGGTGGCCAGCGATAAGAGTCCGTCTGGCAGAGGAGAAGTGTCCAATCAACCTTAGGCGAGTCATCGACAGCTACCTCAGAAACCGAAGAGTTGCAATCAGGTACGGTGGGGAAGTATACAGCAAGGACACCAACAAGGGTTGTGTCCAGGGCTCAATTGGGGGCCCAATATTGTGGAACTTAGTCCTAGACCCCCTCCTAAAAGCAGCAGAGAACAGGGGGAACTATATTCAGGCGTTTGCGGACGATGTCCTCTTGGTATTTGACGGAGAGACCGCACTAGAGGTGGAGGAATGTGCCAATGCCGCTCTCAATCATGTTCTGGCGTGGGGTGTCGAGAACAAACTAAAATTTGCACCGCACAAAACAACAGCCATGGTGATAACCAGAAAATTAAAATACGACACACCACGCCTGAGGATGGGGGGGATCGACATCGGCATATCGCAAGAAATGAAGCTTCTGGGTGTAACCTTCGATCAAAAACTGACCTTCAACACCCACGTCTCACACATTTGCAGGAAGGCAATTGCTATCTACAAGCAGCTGTGTAGAGCCGCAAAGATCGGTTGGGGGCTTCACCCAGAAGTTATTCGGGTGATATACGTGGCGACCGTAGAGCCCATAATACTTTACGCTGCTAGCGTCTGGGCACCGGCTGCAAAGAAGGTGGGCATTGTGAAGCAGCTTGGGACAGTCCAACGCGGAATTGCTCAGAAAATGTGCAAGGCATATCGCACGGTTTCCTTGAACTCAGCATTGGTGCTGTCCGGTTTGCTCCCCCTTGACCTCCGAGTTCGTGAGGCAGCATCACTGTACGAGGCCAGGAGGGGGGTGCCCCGGGCGTCACTGGGGGACAGGGAAGTCGAGCGAATGACCGCAGCAATTGAAAATCCCCATCCCGCATCACGTGACATCTTGCAGTTCAACAGTCTGATGAATCAAGAGCAACTCGACAACAACTGCAATTTTGACGTCCGTATCTTTACGGACGGGAGCAAGATCGGAGGAGGGGTTGGTGCTTCACTGTCCATATGGAATAGTGAGGCCGAGACCAGAGCCCTCAAACTTGCTCTATCAGATTACTGCACAGTTTACCAGGCTGAACTCCTAGCAATAACAAGAGCAACGAGGGAGATAATTAGGCGCAAGGAATCTTCTTTCGGAGTTTTCAGCGACTCAATGGCGGCTCTCCAAACAATCACGAATCCCGGTTCGCATCATCCTCTCGCTGTAGAAGCTAGGGATAACATAAGATCTGCATCCCACCAGAACAAGCTCGTAAACTTGTTCTGGATTAAAGCTCACGTAGGGCTACCGGGGAACGAAAGAGCTGACCAACTAGCAAGAGAGGCCGCTGAGAACTCCAAAAGAAAGCCTGATTACGATCGGTGTCCGATCTCATACATCAAGCGAAGTATACGTGTGGAGACGCTTGATGAGTGGAACCGTAGATACCAAACCAGCGACACCGCATCTGTAACAAAGTTATTCTTCCCGGATGTGCGGGTGGCATACAGTGTCATTCGCAGGATAGGAACAAGCGGCCTGAATACACAGATAATGACGGGGCACGGTGGATTCTCTGAGTACTTGAATCGCTTCAAGTGCAAGGAGAGTCCATCGTGCATCTGCGACCCGGACGCTAGTGAATCGGTCCAGCACGTACTGTTTGACTGCCCACAATTTGCAAAACACCGGTTTAACGCCGAAAACATCATAGGCACGGCAATAACACCGTTCACAGTAAAGGACATAATTAAGAGCAAAGAGGTAGAAAAATTTATGAAATATTGTAGATATATAGTAAAGACAGTAATAAGTCGAAATAAAACAGCATAAATAAATATGCTGTCATAATATAGTACATTATATTAGAGGCCAGCATAGAATAATAGTAAGTAAAATATAATTTGGATAAATGAGTAAATAAATAAATAGATACAATATTATGTTAAAAGTATAGCTTAAAATAAATACAAGTGTTAAAGTAAAAGCAAAAATAAGAATTGCTGCAGCACCCCTTGTGTTTGTATGACAAGTAAAGAGAGTATTAGAATATGAAAGAAACAAATATATAACCTGTAAAATTAAACATAAGTATAGATTAAAGTAAATGTTAAAGTAATTAAATAAAAAACAGAAAAACAAAGACTCCGATCATGTTGGAGGTAGTGGTATACTATAAAAAAAAAAAAAAAAAAAAAAAACCTAACCTAACCTAACCTAACCTAACCTAACCTAACCTAACCTAACCTAACCTAACCTAACCTAACCTAACCTAACCTAACCTAACCTAACCTAACCTAACCTAACCTAACCTAACCTAACCTAACCTAACCTAACCTAACCTAACCTAACCTAACCTAACCTAACCTAACCTAACCTAACCTAACCTAACCTAACCTAACCTAACCTAACCTAACCTAACCTAACCTAACCTAACCTAACCTAACCTAACCTAACCTAACCTAACCTAACCTAACCTAACCTAACCTAACCTAACCTAACCTAACCTAACCTAACCTAACCTAACCTAACCTAACCTAACCTAACCTAACCTAACCTAACCTAACCTAACCTAACCTAACCTAACCTAACCTAACCTAACCTAACCTAACCTAACCTAACCTAACCTAACCTAACCTAACCTAACCTAACCTAACCTAACCTAACCTAACCTAACCTAACCTAACCTAACCTAACCTAACCTAACCTAACCTAACCTAACCTAACCTAACCTAACCTAACCTAACCTAACCTAACCTAACCTAACCTAACCTAACCTAACCTAACCTAACCTAACCTAACCAGAACAATTTCATCTAACCGCTATAACTTTGCATCCCGGTGACGCATTCTGAAGCTTTTTTCAGCGTAGTAATTCGTTTTTAGGCTCCGTCTAACGTTCCCACTAGTTTAAATTGACAAAAACACCGAAAAACACTTTTCGGTTATTCACTTGCAAAAATTTCATTGTAAATTCCTTTAAAAAATTTTTTATTACAAAACCTTCAGGTAGATTTACATTTTTATAATTTTAATTGATACTTACCTGCCTTACCTGTACTCCGGCGCGCGTTCCGCGTGTTCGAGTCCCGTTTGGTGGTGTTATTCCCGTTTTCTGCATACATTTTGGTCGTAAATTCAGTTTTTTCAGGAAATTTCAAAAATTTTCTTCAGCGTAAATTCCAAAAACCTCATAGCTCGCTGGCCGGCGCCGAGACGCGTCTTTTGACACCTCGCACGTCCGCCTAGCTCAGATAAAAAGTCAAAAAGTTTGTGTCTAGGCAGGTAAACTTTTGAGTTTTGGCAAAAAATTAGTTTGCGTTTTTTGCCCTTCCGGCTGCGCTTATACTTAGTTCTATAGTGAAACTGGGAAAGTAGACGGTTTCTGACACTTTTAGCGCCTCTGAAGGCGTGTTATATACACTTACGACTTGAAATTTTTAATTTTGACCGCAACTATAGCTCTATTGAGCAATAGCTTCTGGATTAGGACACCTGCGAGTGTCACAAATAAGTGACACATTTTATTCAGACTTACTCCATATAGAGTAAAAACTTTTTACACTAAGACGTCTTTTGACAAATCTAAATCTCTCGTGACGTTATTAGTGTTGAAGAAACTTACACGTCTTAATTAAAAGACAGACTACCCTACCTACAACATCATGCTCGGACTTAGGACCCCGTGCAAAAACACGGCATCGAACTCCCCCAAGAAAGCCGCGGAATCGGCCGAAAAGGTATCTCCCTCCACGTCGGGAACCCAGGACAAAACTTTTGTGGTCCGACATGGCATTGGTGAGATAGAGGCCAGGACAAAGACCTTACCAAAAAAGGTGGCGGCGCCGGTGGCGGGTCCCTCCAAGGCAAAAACCCAAACACCGTCGTTGGATGCCCCGGATAGCCCGCCCCCGAAACCGATATATCCCACCAGACTTGCTGAGGGAAGAGCATGCCTCAGTAAGGCAAAGCTCCACCTCGGCAACTCTAGGAACACAAAAACGGAAATTAAAGATGGGGTTATCGCAGCCGTGGAACGGCTCTATCAGTTACTTAAAGAGTCGGAGGCGGTTAAGGGCAAGGAAGCAGCTCAGAGCAAAGGGCGAGGTGAGAGGGAAGAGGAGGAACCTTTACACCCTCCACTCTCTTCTCATCCTGCCAGTTGTCAGGTGGAAAACGAGCTGCTTAAAAAGATGGAGGAGCACCTCAAACTCATCACAGAAAACACTGAAAAGATGGAGGGTCTCAGAGACACGTTGCAGTCACATCAGAAAGTCTTGGAGGGGGCCACCTATGCGAGCGTGGCGGCTGGCAGCAGTAGGGGAAGACTCCCAGAGCAAGCCACCCTGCACTCCGTAGTGGTCACCTCCACTGACGAAACAGAGACTGGGGATGAGGTGCTTCACAAAATCAGGACTGCGGTAAATGCCAAGGAAGGGGGGGTGACCATCGATAAAATTAGGAAGGCCAAGGACAGAAAGGTCATCATGGGTTGCCGGAGCGAGGAAGAGAGGCGAGTACTGAAGGAGAGAATCCAGAAGGCGGGTAATCATCTTAACGTCGACGACATTAGGAACAAGGACCCACTTCTAATCTTAAAAGACGTCATGACGTACAACACCGATGACGATATCCTTCTCGCCTTGAGAAATCAGAACGAGAGGATATTCAGGGATCTTGACAAAGAGGAAAATAGAGTGGAGATCCGATACAGGAAGAGAACAAGAAACCCTCTTATGAACCATGTCGTCGTTAGGGTGTCCCCCAAAATATGGACCAGGATTATGGACGCGGAGACCGTGCAGATTGACCTGCAGCGCATCCGAATCGCAGACCAGTCTCCCCTTGTCCAGTGTTCGCTTTGTCTGGGGTACGGCCATGGCAGGCGTTTCTGCAAAGAAACGGTTGAGAAATGTAGCCATTGCGCCGGGCCCCACAAAAAGTCGGACTGTAGTTACTGGCTCAATGGTGCAGTGCCGACATGCTGTAATTGCACGCATGCAAAACTGGCAAATGCAGAGCACAACGCCTTCAGTGAGGACTGCCCGATAAGAAGGAAGTGGGATGCATTGGCGAGGGCCACAACGGCGTATTGCTAAGGTGGTCACGGGCAGAGGAGCACTAGAGAGCAACACACCCACCAGCGAGGCTCCACACCTGGTAATGCAGGCAAACCTCCAGAGGAAGCAGCTCGCCACGAATGAACTCATGATTGAAGCTAATCACAGGAAAGCAGCCGTGGCTCTGCTCCAGGAACCCTACGTGGGAGGCTCAAGTATTATGAAGAATTACAGTGGAGTGAGGATCTTCCAGAACACCAGCCCAGGGGAAGGAAATGTCAAAGCAGCCGTTGCAGTGTTCAATCACAACTTTGACATTATACAGTACCCGACTCTCACCACAAATAACATCGTTGTGGTGGGAGTCCGAACCAGAGCCTGGGAGATCACGCTTGTCTCCTTTTACTTTGAGCCAGACCAGCCTATTGAGCCCTATTTAGAACACCTAAAACAAATAGGGCTTGCATTCGGTTCCAAGAGACTGATCTATGGAGGGGACGCCAATGCAAAGAGCCTATGGTGGGGCAGCCCGATGGCCGACGTCAGGGGGGAAGAGATGGCAGCAACTCTCGGTGAACTTAACCTGAACATACTTAACCGAGGGGAAATTCCGACCTTTGACACTATCCGAGGAGGAAAGCGGTACAGCAGTTACGTGGACATTACCGCTTGTTCTAATGATTTATTGGACTTGGTAGACGACTGGAGGATTGATGAAGGTCTGACGAGCTCGGATCACAACGGCATTATGTTTAAGATCCTCTTGCAGAAATCCAAAGGCATCAAAGTTGAGAGAACGACCAGGAAATTTAACACCAAAAAAGCCAATTGGGCTGAATTTCATGAGAAGTTTGGCCAATTGAAAATAGACTATAAATTCACAGCAGCCGAAATAGACAAAATTAAAGACATTCAGCAAATTGACACTATAACAGACAACCTTACAAAAGCAATAGAAGAAACATGCAAGCAAACAATACCAACCAAAAAAGTCCAAGAGGAACTTACCTTGCCGTGGTGGTCCGAGAGACTCGCTGAGATCAAGAAGGCCGTCGCTACCAAGAAGCGCAGGATCCGCTGTGCTGCCCAAGTCCGGAAGCCAAAGGTCATAGAAGAGTACCTGAAACAGAAAGAAGAGTATGAGTTAGAAGCGGCCAAAGCTCAGACCGAGAGTTGGAAGGAATTCTGTGGGAAACAGGATAGGGAGGGGGTTTGGGAGGGTATATACAGGGTGATAGGTAGGACGCGGCGTAGGGAGGAGGACCTGCCATTGGAACGGAACGGTGATGTGCTAGATGCGAAGGGATCCGTAAAGTTGCTAGCGGAAACGTTTTATCCGGAAGACCACATCGAATCCGACAATGCTCATCACCAATCCATCCGAATAAAAGCCGAAAGCGTAAACTCTGGTGAACAAGATGATCCTTGCGACCCACCGTTTACGACGGCAGAATTAAAAAACTCAATGGAGTCCTTCAACCCGAAGAAGGCGCCGGGTTCTGATGGCTTTACCGCCGACATTTGTTGTCATGCTGTGGCTAATGACCTGGAACTATTTTTAAGATTCCTAAATAAATGCCTAGAACACCATCATTTCCCCACGTCCTGGAAGCAAGCAACAGTCGTAATACTGAGGAAGCCTGGAAAAGAGACATATTCCACTCCCAAATCTTATAGGCCAATTGGACTGTTGCCTATATTAGGGAAAATATATGAGAAAATGCTGGTGGCCCGCCTTAAGTTCCACCTTTTACCAAGGATGAGCACCCGTCAATACGGATTCATGCCACAAAAAAGCACTGAGGACTCCCTCTATGCCCTCATGCAGCATGTCAACAAAAAACTAGCACAAAAAAGAATAGTTACGCTTGTATCGCTGGACATAGAGGGAGCTTTTGATAGTGCCTGGTGGCCGGCGATAAGAGTCCGCCTGGCAGAGGAGAAGTGTCCAATCAACCTTAGGCGGGTCATCGACAGCTACCTCAGAAACCGAAGAGTTGCAATCAGGTACGGTGGGGAAGTATACAGCAAGGATACCAACAAGGGTTGTGTCCAGGGCTCAATTGGGGGCCCAATATTGTGGAACTTAGTCCTAGACCCCCTCCTAAAAGCAGCAGAGAACAGGGGGAATTACATTCAGGCGTTTGCGGACGATGTCCTCCTGGTATTTGACGGAGAGACCGCACTAGAGGTGGAGGAATGTGCCAATGCCGCTCTCAATCATGTTCTGGCGTGGGGTGTCGAGAACAAACTAAAATTTGCACCGCACAAAACAACAGCTATGGTGATAACCAGAAAATTAAAATACGACACACCACGCCTGAGGATGGGGGGGATCGACATCGGCATATCGCAAGAAATGAAGCTTCTGGGTGTAACCTTCGATCAAAAACTGACCTTCAACACCCACGTCTCACACATTTGCAGGAAGGCAATTGCTATCTACAAGCAGCTGTGTAGAGCCGCAAAGATCAGTTGGGGGCTTCACCCAGAAGTTATTCGGGTGATATACGTGGCGACCGTAGAGCCCATAATACTTTACGCTGCTAGCGTCTGGGCACCGGCGACGCGCATCTATAACACCAAGAAGGCAAAGTGGTCCGACTTCAACACACACTTCAAAACCAGCCTGGCGGCCACGAACATCACGACCGTCAGAGTCTCGGACATATCGAGCCCTGAGGATTTGGAGACGATCATCACCCTATACACGACGAACATCCACCGCTCGTGCGAGGAATCGATCCCAAAACTGGGGTCGCCCAAACGCGACGCCAAGCCCCCATGGTGGACCCCTTCTCTGGACCGTCTCAAAAGAGACGCGATGACGAAGAAGAGAAGGATCCGGAACGCAGCCGCCAGCCGGAGACACTTCACCATCCAAGAATACATCCAAGCAAAACAAAAATACACCACAGCAGCAGCGGAAGCAGCCACTGCCAACTGGAAGGAGTTCTGCTCGAAGCAGGACCGAGAGAGCATGTGGGACGGCATCTACAGGGTACTAAGGAAGACAGCCAGAAGACAGGACGACGCGCTCCTGAGAAACACCGCAGGAGAGACGCTCAGCCCAGAGCAATCCGCGGATCTTCTGGCAAAAACCTTTTACCCCGACGACTCAACGGATGCCGAACAGCCATACCACATGAACTTGAGAAGGCTAGCGGATGAAAAGAACCCGAAAGGTCTGTCTGCTGACGACCCGCCCTTTACGACTGCGGAGCTGGAAATGGTTCTCCAGAACCAGAATCCGAAAAAAGCTCCCGGTCCTGACGGGTTAACAGCAGACATCTGCACTGCGGCAATAAACTGTGACAGGGAAGTGTTCTTAGCGATAGCCAACAAATGCCTGTCGCTGTCGCACTTCCCGAAGCAGTGGAAGGTCGCCCACGTGTGCATCCTCCGCAAGCCAGGCAAGGACGACTACACCAGCCCAAAGTCGTACAGGCCAATAGGTCTGCTCTCGGTCCTAGGAAAGATCGTCGAGAAGCTCCTAGTCGGCAGACTACAGTGGCACTTCCTGCCCACACTCAACCAAAACCAGTACGGGTTCATGCCGCAGCGCGGAACCGAGGACGCCCTCTATGCTCTGATGGGGCACTTACGTGCCGAAATCAAAGCCAAAAAGATCGTGCTTTTGATATCATTAGACATAGAGGGGGCCTTCGACAACGCGTGGTGGCCAGCACTCAAGCGACAGATGGTAGTCAAGAACTGTCCCAGGAACATCTACGCTCTCGTCGCCTCATACCTGGAAGACCGGAACATCAGGGTCAACTACGCCAGAGCGACTAGTGAGAAGGGTACCACGAAAGGATGCGTCCAGGGCTCAATAGCCGGACCGACGTTTTGGAACCTAATCCTAGATTCACTCCTTCACAAGATGGCGAGTATGGGGGTATACTGCCAAGCCTTCGCGGACGACGTTGTCCTGGTTTTCTCGGACTTTACAGCCGGTCCCCTGCAGCAATCAGCCAACGACGTGCTAGACACAGTATCGGAATGGGGCGTCCAAAACAAGCTACGTTTCGCCGCGCACAAGACCAACGCGATGGTGCTAACGAGAAAGCTTAAATACGACGTTCCGATACTCTATATGTCGGGCACGCGGCTGAACCTAGTCGAAGAGGTCAAGCTGCTAGGTCTCACAATAGACTCCAAACTCACCTTCAATGCGCACGTGTCTGCGACCTGTAAAAAGGCTGCAGACATCTATAAGCAGCTGGCATGCGCGGCAAAGGTGACTTGGGGTCTCAACGGAGAGATAATCAGGACAATATACGTGTCGGTGATAGAGCCTATCGTGATGTATGCAGCGAGTGCGTGGGCTCCCGCAGCTGAGAAACTGATGACAAGGAATCAGTTTGACTCATTGCAGAGGGGCTTCGCGCAGAAGATCTGCAAAGCATACCGCACGGTGTCTCTGACATCGGCACTCATCCTGTCAGGCCAACTCCCCCTAGACCTCCGGGTACTCGAGGCGGCTACCCTGTTCAAGATCAAGAAGGGTCATTCCAAAGAGTTCATACCACCGGGCCGCGAGCTGGAGTGCGACGTGCATCACTCCAAAAATCCCCACCCAGCACTACTCACAACAACAGAGTATGCGCGCCTGGAAGACTTGACTCCCGAAACCCTGGCAACCCACCAAGTAATCGGTCCCCAAATATACACCGATGGCAGTAAGATAGAGGGGAAAGTCGGCGCTGCCCTAACTTGGTGGGAAAACGGGAAGGAGACCAAGTCCAGTACCTTTGGGTTGGAACCTCACAACACAGTCTTCCAATCGGAAATGTACGCTCTCTTTAGAGCTGTCAGGATGGTGAGAGAATCCAGGGCGGCCTCTGTAGGCATTTTAAGTGACTCAAGATCGTCACTTGACTTGCTGAGGAGACCGTCTGTCACTCACCACTTGGCACTCCAAATCAAGAGAAGCGTCCGAGAGATCAGAGAGGAGGGCAGAGACGTGAGGTTCTTTTGGCTCAAGGCCCACGTGGGAACCGCCGGGAATGAGAGAGCGGACGAGCTGGCCAAGGAGGCAGCCCTAACGAAAGAGACAGCAGACTACAACAAGGTCCCCGTATCGTTCGTGAGGAGGAAGATACGGGAGGGGACTATAGCAAAGTGGCAAACGCGGTACGAATCCTCGAGTACAGGATCGGTCACAAAAGTGTTCTTCCCAGACGTCCTCGCGGCGAAAAGGACACTTAGAGACTCAGTTCTCACACCGGTCCATGTACAAATCCTTACAGGACACGGAGGATTCTCAGCGTACCTCCACCGCTTCCATCTCAAAGACAGTCCCTCGTGCGTCTGTGACCCCAGTTGCGATGAAACAGTCTGGCACCTGCTCTTTGAATGCCCAAGGTTCAGTCATGACAGAATGGAGCTGGAAGCAAAGATCGAAACCCAGCTAAGCCAGTCCACACTCCACACTATCATGGGGAGACTGGCCACCAGGAAACCATTCTTAGCATTCGCGAGCAAAGTCGCCATAGTCGCAGCAGGGGCCAACAAGACGGACGTTACCTTGCGAAGTCGAAACCGACTACCATCCACCCAGACAGTCACGACCACCTCAACAACGACGACAACTACTACACAAACAACAACAAACACACCACTCACGACAACACAAATCACACACCCAGGCATTAACCAACAAACAGCACCCGTGGCAGCAGCATCGGCGTGGGCAGTGGCCAGCCGACATCCAACCCCCAGTGTCATGTCCACCATGCAATTCCTGGCATGCGGAGGAGACGGAGTCCCAGGCGTCAGGTTGCGAGGTGTCGCCCTCTTTATGAACAGGGAAGGAGAAAAGCTGGGCATAAGCTTCTGCGTAGGCTCGAGCCGAGCTGCAGCCCGCATTCCAATTTCACCAGGCCTTGCCGCCTTGATAAACGGAAGCACCACCAAAGCGAGCATGAAAGGTAGCAAGTATGCTGCGCTGCCTCAAGTGGAAGTGGCCTCTCACCGATGCCGTCTGGTGCGATCCAAAGGGAAGACAATCGCACTATTCGAGTGGGGAGAGGAAACTCCATTTGCTCAGGCGAGCTCACTGCTTCAGAAGATCGGGGAGGCAGGGGAGTTCACGGCAACCGAGGCCCGAACCATAAGTGTGGACGCAATGGTGGTCGGAGGAGAGAGAGGAGACGTCGTAGACCGCTTCGGCTGTTTAAAAGCCTCAGAACATCACGAGGTAGTTGTCTATGAGGACAGAGGGGAAACTCTGAGTTTTCTCAAAGCCCCTAGACAACCAACAGTCCACGCGACGAACCCCACGACAAACCCGACTAGCCTGAGCGGTTCGGAGAGGGCCCAGCAGAAGGCAGCCGCCGAAAAAGCTGCAAAGGAGCAGAGCAAAACCATCAGCCCGGAGGACCGGGCCAGGTCGAGGAGTCGCCTGAAAGCCTTCGGCACTTTCCTCGGAGCCCTGCTCCCAAGCACCAGCCGTGATTCACCAACACACAGGCAGGAAACAGCAGTGGAGAGGTTCTTCAAGAAAAAGCCTAAGGAACCAACCCAGCAGAAGCCTATGCCCACAAGAGCCGATAAAGGGCAAGTCAGCCCGCCGACCCTCGCAGTGAATCTGGGCACCACGGATCACGTGAAGAGCGCGTTCCTCGAGTACGTAGCAATTGTGAGAGCGACCAGAGAGGTCAATCTCATGACGTGCAGGAAGATCCTGCAGACCTTCCAGAGAGAAACAGAAGGTCTGCTAAGGGTACTACTCGAGGAAGCGGAGGCGGCAGTGTACGACAACGTCAACTCTCATGTCATCAAAGGAAAGATGTCGGGGTCGTACATGGCAGCCTACAGCGCGAAGAACGGTTTCGTGGCTCTGGACGAGGAGGAAACGGAGCGCTCAGGCAAAATAAAATTCAGAGCACCAAACGATGACCCGATATTGGTTACCGCCAAATGTACCAAGATCATGCTGGACGATAAGATCCTTGAAATGGCGCAATCCATTTTAGGGACTTCAGAAACCCCAGCATCTCAGGAAAGTTGGGCGGTACCCGATATCAGGTGGGTAAACGGAGTTCCGGGTTGCGGGAAGACAACCTGGGTGGTGAAGAACTTCGATGAGGACAAGGACGTCGTAGCCACGACGACAACTGAAGCTGCCAAAGATCTCAGAGAAAAGCTCGCGCACCGCTTAGGAGACCGAGTCAAGACAAAGGTGCGTACTATGGCCTCAATATTAGCCAACGGATTCAGGAGCCAAGACAAGTGCTACCGTCTCACGGTAGACGAGGCTCTAATGAACCACTTTGGGGCCATAGTTATGGCAGTAAAGTTGTCTGGTGCAAGCGAGGTTGTCCTCATCGGAGACGTGAACCAGCTCCCATTTTTGGACAGAGAGAACCTATTCAAATTAAGGTATACCCGTCCAAACCTGGTGGCTGGTATCACCCAGGAGCTACTCTGCACGCACCGCAATCCGATGGATGTGGCGTACGCACTGAGTGAGATATACTCCGGTATATACTCCTCCAAATCGTCGTTGTCGCGGGTCCATTCCCTGAGTGTGAAAGGTTACACAGGAGCGCAAATCCCAAGAACCGCCCCAAACACCCTATTCCTAGTCCATACGCAAGAGGAGAAAGCTTCTCTTGCGGGCGAGGGATACGGGTCCGGCGAAGGGTCGCGCACGCTGACCATACACGAAGCTCAGGGGTTGACCTACGACAGCGTGATCATCATTAACACCAAGTCCAGGAGGCTCCAGATTCACGACAGCATCTCCCACGCGGTAGTGGCGGTGTCGAGGCATACAAGCAGTTGCGTCTACTACACTGACGACGCCGACGACGCCACAGGCCGCTTTGCAAAGAGGGCGATGGATGCGCCGACTAAAACGGTCGTCGAATACAATCTTAAGACGGCCATGCAGCATCGAGACGTTGTGGTAATGGAAAAACTGCTAAGGCTAGCGAAGTCCCTGGTCAGAAACCACACCTAACATAACTAAACCTATCTAACAAATCCCACTCACCTCCTAACCCAATCCAAACCAAACCAAACCCTTACCCGTACCTACTAACACTGTAAAATAGTCAATGTGAAACTGCGTGGCAGAGCGAATCTGTCATTCTCACGCAAACGCCTTGCCGACGGTGATGTTGCCCATCCGGTCGTTAAGTTCCCTAAAATATGGTTGAGCTAAACGGCGCGGAGGGGCACGTCATGTCCGTGAACGGATGCCGTCGGTGGAGGCTGGTCAGATCGACCTGCCACGCAGTTTAAACCCCTGCACTCCAAAATCTGTAAATAGAATAGAAAATAAAGCGTAAGTTGTTTTGTATTGTATTGTGTCAAAAATATATCTGTAACAAAAATAGCAATAGAATATAACAAGTAATATAGTAGTAAACAAACAGTAGTAATAAGTAGTAATATATAATTGTAACGTCTGTGTATTGTATATATATAAAAAAAAAAAAAAAAAAAAAAAAAAATATATATATATATATATAAGTAATCTAAAAATATTGCATGAGCATGAATACATTTATTATAAAAAAAAAAAAAAAAAAAAAAAAAAAAAAAAAAAAAAAAAAAAAAAAATTATATATAAGTAGTATAAGGATGGACTCACGTAGATTTAAGATAGTCGTAAGACCACAATTGTGTCCAATGTGGGAGCACGTGTAATTGTAAATTTCAAATAAAACCTTGTAAACAAAATAAATAAAGTAAACAAAGGCGCGGACCCCCATGTCCGCGGACAGAGTACTCATTTAAAAAAAAAAAAAAAAAAAAAAAAAAAAACCTAACCTAACCTAACCTAACCTAACCTAACCTAACCTAACCTAACCTAACCTTTTTTTTTTTTTTTTTTTTTTTTGCGCTGGGAAAAATGCGTTACGCATACCCTCCCATCGGGGGATGGGGGGCTATGTGGGACTCCCGGGTCTGACCCGGTATACCCACTAAAAAACCCAGCGGCACTCCCGCTTCGTCCGAGTGGCGGGGGACTGGGAAACCAGCGTAGCCTTAACGTCCAGTCCTCCGCCGACGATTGTCCTTCAGGGCGGGCCCCTCACGGGGGCCCGGGAGTGACCGACGAAGGTGGTGATGGGTGCAATGCGGGAGACGGCACCCCCGTGCCTGTCGCCCGCCCATCGCCACCATGAGGGGGGAGAGGCTGGCGCCTTCTCCGACCCCTTCTTCGTCTGCGGAGCGGCACAGCGAGAGGGTCGTCCTCCCGCGCGCGCTCCGCCTCCTCCTTTTGCGAGATTACGTCCTCGCAAAAGGAGGCCACCGCTGCCCAGGCCTCCTCGCTCCCCAGCATGGCGTTGATCACACCAGGAAGCGAGAGGTCCTGTCCGACCGCCGCGGTCAGACCGCGGCGCAGCTCGGACCAAGCCGGGCACGCCTCGAGGGTGTGCTGCGCCGTGTCCTCCGCCGCGCCGCAGTCGTGGCACGCCGGGGTCTCCTCCCTCCCGATCCGGTGCAGGTACGTTCCGAAACAGCCGTGGCCGGACAACACCTGCACCAGACGGAACGAGAGGAAACCGTGGGACCGCTCGAGCCAGCTCTGCAGGACCGGGCCGAGCGCGTCCAACGTCCGGCGGCCAAAGGCGGCGGTGGCGAGGTCCTCTGTCCAGTGAAGGACGATTGCGTCCCTCGCCTCCCGCCGCACGGCCTCCCGCTCTTCGGCGACGGGGCGCTCCCCGAGCGCCCTTCGTTGCGCGGTCCACTCGTACACTCTGGCGAGCACCCAAGCCTCCAGCTCCCAAGGAGGGGTGCCGGCCAGAGCGCACGCCGCCGAAAAGCCCACCGAGCGGTAGGCCCTCGCCACCCGCAGTGCAATGGCCCTTTGGGGCTTGCGGATGGCGGTCGCATTCTCCCTCCTGTGAAGGGAGTCCGCCCAGATAGGGGCCCCGTATAGGGCCATGCTCCTGAGGACGCCGGCATAGAGGCGCCGGCACCCCACCTTGGGCCCCCCCAGGTTCGGGAGCAGCCGCGAGAGGGCGTCCGCGGCTTTCAGGAGGCGCGTCGACAGCCCGCTGAAATGCGGGCCGAAGCGCCACCTCTCGTCCAGCACCAGGCCCAGATACTTCATCTGGGGCTGGACCTCTATCCGGACGCCCTCTACGACGATGTGGGCGTCGGGAGGGCAGCGCTGCCGAGGCCCGTGAAAGAATACGGCCTCGGTCTTGTGCAGCGCCACCTTCAATCCCAGGAGGCGGATCCTCTCTGCAACCAGGGATCCGCCAGCCGAGGCCAGACAGGCCGCGTCTCCAAAGTTCCTCCCCCGGGCAGTGAGGAGAGTGTCATCCGCGTAGCAGATGACACTCGTGCCCTGGAGGAGGACTCCGCGTAGGAGCCAGTCGAACCCGATGTTCCACAGGGAGGGCCCCAGAACTGACCCCTGCGGAACACCGGACTCTGCTCCGTACCGCCTCACCGTGCCCGTCCGGTCCGCGAGGAGGACCTCTCGGCCCTCCAGGTAGCTGGCCAGCAGATCCTGCAGGTATTGGGGCACTCCGTGATACCGGAGCGCCTCCAATATCGTCGAGTGGGGGACGGAGTTGAAGGCGTTTGCAATGTCGAACGACACTGCCAGCACTCCGTCCCCCGCCTCCACCGCCTCCTTCACCTGGCCCTTGAGTAGGGCCAGCGCGTCGATCGTCGAACGCCCTTGTCGGAAGCCGAATTGGGCGTCCGACAGGTCCGGCCCTACCCCCCGCAAAAGGCCATGAAGCCGGGACGCGATGATCCCCTCGAACAGTTTACCGACCTCATCGAGCAAGACGATGGGCCGGTATGCCGACGGGGAGTCCACCGGACGTCCCTCCTTTCGGAGGAGGCAGAGCTGCCCCTCCTTCCACAGTTTCGGGAACCTCCCAGCCGTAAAGCACGCGCTGAAGAGGTCCCGAAACCTGTCCTCCATTTGGGAGGCGGCGATCGCCACCACCCGTGCGGGGACGCCGTCTGGCCCGGGGGCCGTCTTCTTCGCGCGGAGGGTGAGAACCCCCGCGCGGAGCTCCTCCACCGTCACCGGGGGGACCTGCTCGTCCGGCGGAGCCGCCCCTTGCGGGGGATCCATCGCTGGTGGGGTGAAGTCGGTCCTGCGCGGAAACAGGGACCGGACCACCCCGTCCAGCAACGCCGGCTCGAGGGTCTCCGTCAGTGGGGGACCATAGGGGCGTAGCTGGTTCCGCGCCGCCTTGTACGGTCTCCCATAAGGATCCCTGTCGAGACCCTCCAGCATCTCGGCCCTCGCCGAGTCTTCCGCAGCGCCCATTGCAGACTTGAGGGCCGTCCTCGCCTCTTGGTAAGAGGCGTATAGGCGGTCCTCCTCTGCCCGGACTCGGTTTTGGGCGCTGCGCCGTCGGCTCCGCGCGTAGGCCCTTCTGGCCGCAACGCAGGCGGCCCGGAGACCCGCCAGCTCCTGCGTCCACCAATAGACGGCGCGACGGGGAGGCGGACGGCGAGACCGAGGCATGCTGGAGTTGCACACCTCGGTCAGGGACCCCCTGAGCTGGACCGCTGCGGCGTCCACGTCCAAGGCATCGACAGGGGGGGGCGAAAGCCAGTCCTGGAGAAAGGCCGCCTCCTCGGCTGCCTCCCGGTCCAGGCGGGTGAGTGCCCACCGTGGGAAGGGAGATTGCCCGGCGCGGGCCCTCCCCCCTCCCTGGGTGGAGATGTCGAACCGCACATATCGGTGGTCCGACAGGGTCTCCACCATCTCTACCCGCCAGTTGACGACGCGGGCGGCTAGCGCGGGGGTGGCAAACGAGACGTCCACCACCGATCCGCCCTGTTGCCGCACACACGTGTGGACCGCCCCCCTGTTGAGGAGGGACACACCGCATGAGGCCGCCCAAAACTCGACGGCGCGTCCCCGGACGTTGCAACCGGGGGCCGGGTTGCCCCAGGCCACCGACTTGGCGTTCAGGTCGCCCAACACCACGACCTGGCGCGGTGCCGCCCTCCCTACGACCGCGGTGAGGATCTCGAGGAAATCCTCAAAGTCGGAGAGAGAGCGGTTCGGGGAGAAGTAGACCCCTACCAGGGCCATGTCTCCCCACGCGGCGGCCACGTATCCCGGTCCCCTCTCTAAGAGCGAGAGGGGAGGGGAGTCCGTGGAAGACCGCGACACCAACGCCACCAGGCCGTCCCGGTCGCCCAGCCAACGGCCAGGGACCGAATAAGGCTCGGCGACCACCGCCAAGTCCACCAACCACTCAGCCATGGTCTGCATCAGCAGATCCTGGGCTGCCCTGCAGTGGTTGGCGTTCGCCTGGAGTATGCGATGTTCGACCCTATCCATCAGTCGGACATCGCACCCCCTTCCTCCGCAGCCACCGCAGAAGCAGCGGTGCCATTGGCAGGCCCGGTCGGCGCCTGCGCTTTGCCCCGCACAGGGGGAGGACTGCAGTTCCTCCCCTTCATTGCGTGGTCTGCCGGGCAGCCACTGGCGGCACACACCGCGCAGTGCGGCGTGGCGGCCTCGCAGGAGGCGGCTTTGTGGCCGTCCTTGCCGCAGCGGTAGCAGGCGTTCGACCTGTCCACTGCGGACGGACACAGGGGCCGGGTGTGTCCGATGCCGAAGCACCGGAAACACCGCAGAGGCTGGTCCTCGAGCGCCCGGACCGCTCCCGAGCTAAAGCCGACTGTGAGCCGTCCCTTGGCAAGGACGGCTTTGGCAGCGGCGATTGGGCACTCGAGGCGCATGGTGCCCATGCCGCCGCGGCCGGGCCTTATGTCCCGGCCTTGGACCGCCGCAACGCCACAGCCCCCTATCGCTGCGACCGCCGCTACCACCTCCTCCTTGGTGACGGAGTCGTCCAGGTCCGTCACCTCTATGGCCGCCGACTTGACCGGCCGTGCCACCTTGGCCGAGTCTGCGATGACCTCCTGCAGCTTGGCTGCAAAGAGGTCCGCATGGGCACTCCCCTCTGCCCCCGGGAACTCGAATATTCGAGCCCCGGCCTGGGTCCGCCGGCAGGACACACTGCCGATCCCCAGCTGGGTGGGATCGGCGTTCGCACGCGCCCGCACCAAAACGGACGCGTACGTCTCCCCTCGGTCCGCAGCCTCCGCGGTGAGCGTCACCACGACGGCCGCGGTTTTTGGGGAGACCAGCTGCACCCTTCGCTTCCCCTTCCCCTTCCCCGTCCGCTTTCCCTTGCCGGTCGTCTGCGACTTGCTGGGAGCGGCGGGGACGGCGGGGACGGCCGTCGCCGACTTTTTTCCCTTGCCCTTCCCCTTGCGGACCACTTCCGTCCACTCGTTGGACGGGGTCGTTGAGGGGAGGAGAAGGGCGTCGTCCGCGTGGGAGCAGGACGGGACCGGCTCACGCTGCCTCGCGTCTGCCGCAAGGGCCGGTCGGAGGCGCTTCTCCGGCAGGAGCCGGTCCTCGATGCCCGCTAAGCAGGCTCTTGTGAAGGCCCTCTCCTGCATTACGACCTTGCGGATGATATCCTCAAGGTTGGAGGAGGGGCCCTCTGCCGCAGGGCTCGACTTGGCCTGTTGTGGCCGGGCCGTGGCTTCAGCCAGCTTCTGATGAAGCTGGCTGACCTCCGACTGCAGGCGATCCACCTTCGCCTGCAGTTGCCGCGTTTCGTCTGTGGAGCTGCGCTGGACCAGCTCCGCAACGACGCCGCGCATGCTCGCGGCCCTACATTTCAGGGCCTTTTGAAGGGTCCCCTTTATGTTGGAGGACTTCGAGGCGACCTCCGCGATCTCCCTCTCGTCCTCCTCCGCCATCCTCTCCAGCTCGGCCAGGGAGTGGTCCGCGTATACGACGCGGGGCGCACCGTACCCGGACTTGGCCCGGGCGACGTGCGCCCGCTTCTCCGCGGCAGCGACCCGCTCCTCCAGCTCTTGCTGGAGCTGAGCCCGCCGAGCCAGATCCAGCTGGCGTTGGGCGTTCTCGAGCCCAACGACATGGGTCTCCGCGGCAGCCGTCGGCTTTTTAGCCTTCGGCGACCGCGTCGACCCCGAGGCCGAGGAGCCCTCGGACCCACCGCTCCGGTGGACCCTCTTCCGCGAACGAGAGTCGTCCGCGTCCGACACACTGATAAGTGAGTCGTTGTCGGACGACGACTCGTCCGCCCCTCCAAAAAAGAAGCTAGCCGCAGACGGCGCGCGGCTAGTTTCTGACGCCGAAGCGTCGGCTTGGCCCTGAGAAGGGCCTTTGGGTTGGCCCTGAGAAGGGCCTTTTGGTTGGCCCTGAGAAGGGCCTTTGGGTTGGCCCTGAGAAGGGCCTTTTGGTTGGCCCTGAGAAGGGCCTTTGGGTTGGCCCTGAGAAGGGCCTTTTTGTTTTAAAAATCGCCCGGAGGCGTCCCGCTCAGGGGTCGGCATGATCCCGGCAGGTTCGCAGACACACTACTAAGATAAAATTAAAATCCGCGAAGGCACAGTGCACTTTGGCCAACCCAGTCTGCCACTCCGTTACGGTGGTCAGAACTGGGCTGTTTCCAGGGGACGCGACGTGGACGCAAGCACTGTGGGGTGGTCCCCCAACCTAACCTAACCTAACCTAACCTAACCTTTTTTTTAGAATTTCGCTGAGAAATGCGTTACGCATCCCCGCTCGTGGGGGACGAGACGGGGTATGTGGGACTCCTGTTGGAATTACACACCGACAGTATACCCACTAAAACTCAGCGGTGTCCCCACATCGCCGTGGTGGGAGGGCCATGGGAAACCGGCTCAGCCTTTACTTCCACAACCCTCCCGGCGCATGCCCGCCTAGCTGGCGGGCCCCGCATGCCCCCCAGGCTGGGGGGCTACGGGAATAGCCGGGAGCACCTGGCCATTCCCGTCCAACACTGATGGGGGCCTGTGCAATACAGGCAAAGGTGCCCCCGCACCTGTTGCCTGCTGGCCTCCATCTGGGAGGAGTCGGAGATGACTGTCAAACTGACGTCTTCTTCGACCCCTCCTCCGCCTTCGGAGCAACGCCGCGTGAGGATCTTCCTCCCGCGCGCGCTCCGCCGCCTCCTTCTGGGACATGACGTGTTCGCAGAACGAGGCGACTGCCGCCCAGGACCTCTCATCCCTCAGCATGGCGTTAACCAAGCCGGGGAGTGATAGGTCCGGTCCGATCACCGCGATGAGACTGCGGCGCGGCTCGGACCACGACGGGCACACCTCGAGGGTGTGCTGCGCCGTGTCCCCCGCCGCGCCACAGTCGTGGCACGACGGCGTCTCCTCCCGTCCAATTCGGTGCAGGTACGATCCGAAACAACCGTGTCCGGACAGCACCTGCACCAGCCGGAAGGAGAGGAATCCATGCGACCGCTCGAGCCAGTCTCGCAGTACTGGCCCAATCGCGTCGAGGGTTCGGCGGCCGAAGGCTGCGGTGGCGAGGTCCCCCGTCCAATGGACGACGATGGCGTCCCTCGCCTCCCGCCGGACGGCCTCCCGCTCTTCCTGGGCTGGGCGTTCTCCTCTCGCCCTCCGCCCCGCCGTCCATTCATATACTCTGGCGAGCACCCACGCCTCGAGTTCCCAAGGAGGGGTGCCCGCCAGAGCACATGCTGCCGCGAAGCCCACCGTGCGGTAGGCCCGCGCCACCCGCTGGGCTATGGCCCTTTGGGGTGCCCGCAAGGCGGCAGCGTTCTCCCTCCTATGGAGGGAGTCCTCCCAGATAGGGGCTCCGTAGAGGGCCATACTCTTCAGGATGCCGGCGTAAAGTTGCCGGCATCGTGCGCTGGGCCCCCCCAAGTTGGGAAGCAGCCACGACAGCGCGCCCGCGGTCTTCAACAGGCGCGTCGACAGCCCGCTAAAATGCGGACCGAAGCGCCACCTGCTGTCAATTACAAGACCCAGGTACTTCATCTGGGCCTTGACCTCAATTTTGACGCCGTCCACGAAGATATGGGCGTCAGGTGGGGGGGCGCGCTGCCGAGGTCCGTGGAAGAACACGGCCTCGGTTTTGTGCAACGCCACCGTTAAACCTAGGCGGCGGATCCTCCCTGCGACCAAGGATCCGCCCGCCGAGGCCAAGTTGGCCGCCTCCCTGAAACTCTCCCCCCGGGCGGTGAGGAGAGTGTCATCCGCGTAGCACACGACACTCGTGTCTCGGAGGAGAGTTCCCCGCAGGAGCCAATCATAGCCGACGTTCCAGAGGAGAGGTCCTATGACTGACCCCTGTGGAACGCCGGCTTCGACGGCGTACCGCCGGACTTGGCCAGTCCTATTTACCAGAAGGATCGCCCGATCCTCCAGGTAGCTGGCCAGCAGACCGCGCATGTATCGAGGCACTCCGTGAAATCGGAGCGCCTCTAGGATGGTGGAGTGGGGAACGGAGTTGAAGGCATTGGCTATGTCGAATGACACAGCCAACAATCCATCCCCCGCTTCCATCGCCTCCTTCACCTGGCCCTTAAGGCAGGCCAGCGCGTCCACGGTGGAACGCTCAGCCCGAAAACCGAACTGAGCGTCCGACAAGTCCGGCCCGATATCCCGCAGATGGCCCTTTAGGCGAGCAGCGATTATCCCCTCGAACATTTTGCCGACCTCATCGAGCAGAACGATGGGCCGGTACGCCGAGGGGGAGTCTGCCGGGCGGCCCTCCTTGCGAAGAAGGCACAACTGCCCCTCCTTCCATGGTTTCGGGAACCTCCCTGACGCAAGGCATGCGCTGAAGAGGTCCCGAAACCTCTCCTCCATTTGAGTGGCAGCGATCGCCACCACTCTTGCGGGAACCCCGTCGGGGCCTGGAGCTGTCTTCTTGGCGCGGATATGGGAAATTGCCGCGCTAAGTTCCGACTCCGTGACAGGAGGGGCCTCCTCTTGTTCCTCGTCTAGCTGAGCAGCTATCCCCCGCGGTGGGTCCATCACTGGCGGGGTGAAGTTGTCCCTGCACGGGAACAGGGACTGAACCACCCCATCGAGAAATGAGGGCTCCAGGGTCTCGGCAACCGGGGGACCATAGGGGCGCAATTTGTTGCGCGCCACCTTATATGGTCTTCCGTAGGGGTCGTTGTCGAGACCCTCCAGCAGCTCGGCTCTCGCCGTGTCTCTGGCGGTGGCGATGGCCCGATCGAGGACCATTTTTGCCTCCATGTAAACCTCATAGAGGTGGTCCTCGTCGTCCAAGTCCCGTCGACGCCGCCGCCGGCTCCGCGTGTATTCCCTCCTTGCCTCCACACACGCTGCTCGAAGCCCCGCCAGCTCCCCCGACCACCAGTACACGGCGCGTTTGGGTAGCGGTCGGCGAGACCGAGGCATGCTAGAGTTGCATACCTCGGTCAGAGACTCCCTCAGTTGCTTCGCAATGGTGTCCACATCCAGGCCGGCGGCAGGCGGCGAAAGCCAGTCCTGGATGAACGCCGCCTCGCTCGCTGCCTCCCTGTCCAGGCGGGTAAGAGCCCACCTCGGGAACGGTGGTCGCCCGGAGGGGGGCCGCATCTCTCCGGGGCCACTGTTGGAGATGTCGAACCACACGTAGCGGTGGTCCGACATAGTCTCCACCAGGTCCACCCGCCAGTTCAACACCCGCGCGGCTAACGCAGGGGTGGCGAAAGTGACGTCCACTATTGAGCCGCCCCGTCGCCGCACGCATGTCTGGACGCTTCCTCTGTTCAAGAGGGAGAGTCCAGAGGAGGCTGCCCACATCTCAACCGCCCGCCCGCGTGCGTCGGTGGCCGGGTTGCCCCAGGTCACCGACTTGGCATTCAGGTCTCCCAGTACGGAGACCTGACGCGGCGCCGCCCTGCCGACCACGGCGGCCAGGACTCCGAGATAGTTCTCAAAGTCCTGAAGAGGGCGGTTTGGGGAGAAATATACGCCCACAAGGGCTAAGTCTCCCCACGCGGCGGCCACGTATCCACGTCCCCTCTCTAATAGCGAGAGGGGAGGGGAGTCTGTGGAAGACCGCGCCGCAAGTGCCACCAAGTCGTCCTCGTCGCCCAGCCAGCTGCCGGGGATCGAGTAGGGCTCGGCGACCACCGCTACGTTCACCAACCACTCGGCCATGACCTGCACTACCAGGTTCTGGGCCGCTCTGCAGTGGTTGATGTTCGCCTGGAGGATGCGGTAGTCGGAAACCATTATTCCGACATCGCACCCCCCTCCTCAGCTACCGCTACAACGGCGGCGGTTGCAACAGGGCGAACCTGCGCTGGCACTATGCCCTTCCTCACGGGGGGCTTACAGCTCCTGCCCGTCATCCTGTGGGCCGCGGGGCGGCCACTGGCGGCACACGCCGTGCAGTGTGGCGTGGTGGCGCGGCAGGTGGCACTCTTGTGTCCCTCTTGCCCGCATTTGTAGCACGTGTCTCCCCAGTCGAATTTGGAGGGACACGTGGCTCGGGCGTGGCCGAACGCGAGGCACTTGAAGCAGCGCATAGGCTGGTCTTCAAGTGGCCGGACCACTGCCGAGCTAAGTCCCACAAGCAGCCGTCCCTTGGTCGTAGCAAGGGCAGCCCCAGCCGCGGCGACTGGGCACTCGACGCGGATGATGCCCATGCCACGGCGGCCGAGCCTGATGGCTCCACCTTTTACCGCGCCAGCGTCACAGCCTCCAGCCGCCGCGACCGCCGCCACCACATCCTCCTTGGTGACCGAATCATCCAGATCGGCCACCTCCAAGGCTGCGGTCTTAACAGGTCTGACGACCGTTGCCGCATCCGCAATGACCTCTTGCAACTTTGTTGCGAAGAGGTCCGCATTTGTGCCGCGCTGTTCCCCCGAGAACTCGAAAATTCGAGCCCCGGTTACGGTTCGACGGCACGTGATATTGCCGATCCCCAGCTGGGAGGGATCAGCATTGGTACGAGCCCGTCGTAGGACGGACTCATACGTCTCGCCTCGCTCCACGGCCTCCGAGGTGATGGTCACCACGACAGCCGCGGTTTTGGGAGGAACTAGCTTCCTCCCGCCGGCTGGAGCCCTTTTGGCTGCAGGAACAGTCGCAGCTGGCTTGGGGGCCGACTTATTCCCTCCCTTCCCTTTTCCTCTCTTGACCACTTCCGTCCACGACTGGTTGGACGGGGTGGTGGAGGGAAGAAGGGCGTCTTCCTCCTGCGAGTTCTGGGGAGCTGCTGGAGTGGCAGACGACCCAGACGCTCCCTCCGCACTTGTGGTGGCGGTTTCAGAAGCCACCTTGGTCCTCTTGCCCTTGCCCTTGCCCTTGCCTTTGGAGGGCTTCGGGGCCTGTGGCTGCGCGTCCGATGTCGGGCCTGCTAGAGGCGCAGGTTCCGGCTCCCTCGGGGGTGGCATCTGTTCCGCCGCTAGCGGCGGGCGGAGCCGCCTTTCCGGCAAGAGCCGGTCCTCGATGCCTGCAAAGCAGGCTCTGGTGAAGGCCCTCTCCTCCATGACAACCTTTCGGATTATATCCTCAAGGTTGGAAGGGGAGGAGGAGGAGCCTCCTACCACCGGACCCGGGGCAGGTTGGGCAGGCCGGGCCGTGGCCTCAGCCAGCTTCTGGTGTAGCTGGCTGACCTCCGCCTGCAGGCGATCCACCTTCGCCTGCAGCTGCCGCGTCTCGTCCGTGGCCGTCCGACTCACCAGCTCCAACACAATGCCGTGCAGACTGGTGGCCCGGCATTTGAGGGCCTTCTGGAAGGTCCCCTTCAAGTTGGAGGACTTTGAGGCGACCTCTAGGACCTCCTCCTTGTCCTCCTGCGCCATGCGCTCCAGGTCCGCCAGGGAGTGGTCGGCGTATAGCACAATCGATGCACCATAGCCAGCCCTCGACCGGGCGATTTGCGCCTGGCGCTCCTTCGCAGCGACCCTCTCTTCCAGGTCTTGTTGGAGCTGCACCCTTTTCGCCAGGTTTAGCTGGCGCTCAGCGTCCACCAAGCCCACATCGTGGGTAGAAGTCGAAGCCTTTTTAGACTTCGACTTCTTCTTAGCCCTTCTTTCGGCCGACTCCGAGGAGCCCTCAGACCCGGGCCTCAGGTAGGCCCTCTTCCGTTTGAGGCGGTCGTTTTCGGCCGCCGACGTGTCCATGTTGGAGTTGTCGGAGTCCGACAACTCGTCTGGCCTACTAAACAGGCTGGCCGCAGACGGTGCGCGGTCAGCTTCCGACGCCAAAGCGTCGCCGGCGTGGCCCTGAGAAGGGCCGTTGGATTGGCCCTGAGAAGGGCCGTTTGAATCGCCCTGGGAGGAGCGATTCGAAGTAAAACGCCCTGAGGCGTCACGCACGGTTTTTTGTTTCGTCATGTTCGCAGACGACCGCATCAATGTCTGCGAATCACAGCGCACTTTAGCCGCCGGTCTGCCACTCCGTTACGGTGGTCAGACACGGCGTTGCCCGGGGGAAACTACGAGGAAGTATGCGCTGTGGGGGTTCCCCCAACCTAACCTAACCTAACCTTTTTTTTTTTTTTTTTTTTTGCGCTGGGAAAAATGCGTTACGCATACCCTCCCATCGGGGGATGGGGGGCTATGTGGGACTCCCGGGTCTGACCCGGTATACCCACTAAAAAACCCAGCGGCACTCCCGCTTCGTCCGAGTGGCGGGGGACTGGGAAACCAGCGTAGCCTTAACGTCCAGTCCTCCGCCGACGATTGTCCTTCAGGGCGGGCCCCTCACGGGGGCCCGGGAGTGACCGACGAAGGTGGTGATGGGTGCAATGCGGGAGACGGCACCCCCGTGCCTGTCGCCCGCCCATCGCCACCATGAGGGGGGAGAGGCTGGCGCCTTCTCCGACCCCTTCTTCGTCTGCGGAGCGGCACAGCGAGAGGGTCGTCCTCCCGCGCGCGCTCCGCCTCCTCCTTTTGCGAGATTACGTCCTCGCAAAAGGAGGCCACCGCTGCCCAGGCCTCCTCGCTCCCCAGCATGGCGTTGATCACACCAGGAAGCGAGAGGTCCTGTCCGACCGCCGCGGTCAGACCGCGGCGCAGCTCGGACCAAGCCGGGCACGCCTCGAGGGTGTGCTGCGCCGTGTCCTCCGCCGCGCCGCAGTCGTGGCACGCCGGGGTCTCCTCCCTCCCGATCCGGTGCAGGTACGTTCCGAAACAGCCGTGGCCGGACAACACCTGCACCAGACGGAACGAGAGGAAACCGTGGGACCGCTCGAGCCAGCTCTGCAGGACCGGGCCGAGCGCGTCCAACGTCCGGCGGCCAAAGGCGGCGGTGGCGAGGTCCTCTGTCCAGTGAAGGACGATTGCGTCCCTCGCCTCCCGCCGCACGGCCTCCCGCTCTTCGGCGACGGGGCGCTCCCCGAGCGCCCTTCGTTGCGCGGTCCACTCGTACACTCTGGCGAGCACCCAAGCCTCCAGCTCCCAAGGAGGGGTGCCGGCCAGAGCGCACGCCGCCGAGAAGCCCACCGAGCGGTAGGCCCTCGCCACCCGCAGTGCAATGGCCCTTTGGGGCTTGCGGATGGCGGTCGCATTCTCCCTCCTGTGGAGTGAGTCCGCCCAGATAGGGGCCCCGTATAGGGCCATGCTCCTGAGGACGCCGGCATAGAGGCGCCGGCACCCCACCTTGGGCCCCCCCAGGTTCGGGAGCAGCCGCGAGAGGGCGTCCGCGGCTTTCAGGAGGCGCGTCGACAGCCCGCTGAAATGCGGGCCGAAGCGCCACCTCTCGTCCAGCACCAGGCCCAGATACTTCATCTGGGGCTGGACCTCTATCCGGACGCCCTCTACGACGATGTGGGCGTCGGGAGGGCAGCGCTGCCGAGGCCCGTGAAAGAATACGGCCTCGGTCTTGTGCAGCGCCACCTTCAATCCCAGGAGGCGGATCCTCTCTGCAACCAGGGATCCGCCAGCCGAGGCCAGACAGGCCGCGTCTCCAAAGTTCCTCCCCCGGGCAGTGAGGAGAGTGTCATCCGCGTAGCAGATGACACTCGTGCCCTGGAGGAGGACTCCGCGTAGGAGCCAGTCGAACCCGATGTTCCACAGGGAGGGCCCCAGAACTGACCCCTGCGGAACACCGGACTCTGCTCCGTACCGCCTCACCGTGCCCGTCCGGTCCGCGAGGAGGACCTCTCGGCCCTCCAGGTAGCTGGCCAGCAGATCCTGCAGGTATTGGGGCACTCCGTGATACCGGAGCGCCTCCAATATCGTCGAGTGGGGGACGGAGTTGAAGGCGTTTGCAATGTCGAACGACACTGCCAGCACTCCGTCCCCCGCCTCCACCGCCTCCTTCACCTGGCCCTTGAGTAGGGCTAGCGCGTCGATCGTCGAACGCCCTTGTCGGAAGCCGAATTGGGCGTCCGACAGGTCCGGCCCTACCCCCCGCAAAAGGCCATGAAGCCGGGACGCGATGATCCCCTCGAACAGTTTACCGACCTCATCGAGCAAGACGATGGGCCGGTATGCCGACGGGGAGTCCACCGGACGTCCCTCCTTTCGGAGGAGGCAGAGCTGCCCCTCCTTCCACAGTTTCGGGAACCTCCCAGCCGTAAAGCACGCGCTGAAGAGGTCCCGAAACCTGTCCTCCATTTGGGAGGCGGCGATCGCCACCACCCGTGCGGGGACGCCGTCTGGCCCGGGGGCCGTCTTCTTCGCGCGGAGGGTGAGAACCCCCGCGCGGAGCTCCTCCACCGTCACCGGGGGGACCTGCTCGTCCGGCGGAGCCGCCCCTTGCGGGGGATCCATCGCTGGTGGGGTGAAGTCGGTCCTGCGCGGAAACAGGGACCGGACCACCCCGTCCAGCAACGCCGGCTCGAGGGTCTCCGTCAGTGGGGGACCATAGGGGCGTAGCTGGTTCCGCGCCGCCTTGTACGGTCTCCCATAAGGATCCCTGTCGAGACCCTCCAGCATCTCGGCCCTCGCCGAGTCTTCCGCAGCGCCCATTGCAGACTTGAGGGCCGTCTTCGCCTCTTGGTAAGAGGCGTATAGGCGGTCCTCCTCTGCCCGGACTCGGTTTTGGGCGCTGCGCCGTCGGCTCCGCGCGTAGGCCCTTCTGGCCGCAACGCAGGCGGCCCGGAGACCCGCCAGCTCCTGCGTCCACCAATAGACGGCGCGACGGGGAGGCGGACGGCGAGACCGAGGCATGCTGGAGTTGCACACCTCGGTCAGGGACCCCCTGAGCTGGACCGCTGCGGCGTCCACGTCCAAGGCATCGACAGGGGGGGGCGAAAGCCAGTCCTGGAGAAAGGCCGCCTCCTCGGCTGCCTCCCGGTCCAGGCGGGTGAGTGCCCACCGTGGGAAGGGAGATTGCCCGGCGCGGGCCCTCCCCCCTCCCAGGGTGGAGATGTCGAACCGCACATATCGGTGGTCCGAAAGGGTCTCCACCATCTCTACCCGCCAGTTGACGACGCGGGCGGCTAGCGCGGGGGTGGCAAACGAGACGTCCACCACCGATCCGCCCTGTTGCCGCACACACGTGTGGACCGCCCCCCTGTTGAGGAGGGACACACCGCATGAGGCCGCCCAAAACTCGACGGCGCGTCCCCGGACGTTGCAACCGGGGGCCGGGTTGCCCCAGGCCACCGACTTGGCGTTCAGGTCGCCCAACACCACGACCTGGCGCGGTGCCGCCCTCCCTACGACCGCGGTGAGGATCTCGAGGAAATCCTCAAAGTCGGAGAGAGAGCGGTTCGGGGAGAAGTAGACCCCTACCAGGGCCATGTCTCCCCACGCGGCGGCCACGTATCCCGGTCCCCTCTCTAAGAGCGAGAGGGGAGGGGAGTCCGTGGAAGACCGCGACACCAACGCCACCAGGCCGTCCCGGTCGCCCAGCCAACGGCCAGGGACCGAATAAGGCTCGGCGACCACCGCCAAGTCCACCAACCACTCAGCCATGGTCTGCATCAGCAGATCCTGGGCTGCCCTGCAGTGGTTGGCGTTCGCCTGGAGTATGCGATGTTCGACCCTATCCATCAGTCGGACATCGCACCCCCTTCCTCCGCAGCCACCGCAGAAGCAGCGGTGCCATTGGCAGGCCCGGTCGGCGCCTGCGCTTTGCCCCGCACAGGGGGAGGACTGCAGTTCCTCCCCTTCATTGCGTGGTCTGCCGGGCAGCCACTGGCGGCACACACCGCGCAGTGCGGCGTGGCGGCCTCGCAGGAGGCGGCTTTGTGGCCGTCCTTGCCGCAGCGGTAGCAGGCGTTAGACCTGTCCACTGCGGACGGACACAGGGGCCGGGTGTGTCCGATGCCGAAGCACCGGAAACACCGCAGAGGCTGGTCCTCGAGCGCCCGGACCGCTCCCGAGCTAAACCCGACTGTGAGCCGTCCCTTGGCAAGGACGGCTTTGGCAGCGGCGATTGGGCACTCGAGGCGCATGGTGCCCATGCCGCCGCGGCCGGGCCTTATGTCCCGGCCTTGGACCGCCGCGACGCCACAGCCCCCTATCGCTGCGACCGCCGCTACCACCTCCTCCTTGGTGACGGAGTCGTCCAGGTCCGTCACCTCTATGGCCGCCGACTTGACCGGCCGTGCCACCTTGGCCGAATCCGCGATGACCTCCTGCAGCTTGGCTGCAAAGAGGTCCGCATGGGCACTCCCCTCTGCCCCCGGGAACTCGAATATTCGAGCCCCGGCCTGGGTCCGCCGGCAGGACACACTGCCGATCCCCAGCTGGGTGGGATCGGCGTTCGCACGCGCCCGCACCAAAACGGACGCGTACGTCTCCCCTCGGTCCGCAGCCTCCGCGGTGAGCGTCACCACGACGGCCGCGGTTTTTGGGGAGACCAGCTGCACCCTTCGCTTCCCCTTCCCCTTCCCCGTCCGCTTTCCCTTGCCGGTCGTCTGCGACTTGCTGGGAGCGGCGGGGACGGCGGGGACGGCCGTCGCCGACTTTTTGCCCTTGCCCTTCCCCTTGCGGACCACTTCCGTCCACTCGTTGGACGGGGTCGTTGAGGGGAGGAGAAGGGCGTCGTCCGCGTGGGAGCAGGACGGGACCGGCTCACGCTGCCTCGCGTCTGCCGCAAGGGCCGGTCGGAGGCGCTTCTCCGGCAGGAGCCGGTCCTCGATGCCCGCTAAGCAGGCTCTTGTGAAGGCCCTCTCCTGCATTACGACCTTGCGGATGATATCCTCAAGGTTGGAGGAGGGGCCCTCTGCCGCAGGGCTCGACTTGGCCTGTTGTGGCCGGGCCGTGGCTTCAGCCAGCTTCTGATGAAGCTGGCTGACCTCCGACTGCAGGCGATCCACCTTCGCCTGCAGTTGCCGCGTTTCGTCTGTGGAGCTGCGCTGGACCAGCTCCGCAACGACGCCGCGCATGCTCGCGGCCCTACATTTCAGGGCCTTCTGAAGGGTCCCCTTTATGTTGGAGGACTTCGAGGCGACCTCCGCGATCTCCCTCTCGTCCTCCTCCGCCATCCTCTCCAGCTCGGCCAGGGAGTGGTCCGCGTATACGACGCGGGGCGCACCGTACCCGGACTTGGCCCGGGCGACGTGCGCCCGCTTCTCCGCGGCAGCGACCCGCTCCTCCAGCTCTTGCTGGAGCTGAGCCCGCCGAGCCAGATCCAGCTGGCGTTGGGCGTTCTCGAGCCCAACGACATGGGTCTCCGCGGCAGCCGTCGGCTTTTTAGCCTTCGGCGACCGCGTCGACCCCGAGGCCGAGGAGCCCCCGGACCCACCGCTCCGGTGGACCCTCTTCCGCGAACGAGAGTCGTCCGCGTCCGACACACTGATAAGTGAGTCGTTGTCGGACGACGACTCGTCCGCCCCTCCAAGAAAGAAGCTAGCCGCAGACGGCGCGCGGCTAGTTTCCGACGCCGAAGCGTCGGCCCGGCCCTGAGAAGGGCCCTTGGGTTGGCCCTGAGAAGGGCCTTTTGGTTGGCCCTGAGAAGGGCCTTTGGGTTGGCCCTGAGAAGGGCCTTTTGGTTGGCCCTGAGAAGGGCCTTTGGGTTGGCCCTGAGAAGGGCCTTTTTGTTTTAAAAATCGCCCGGAGGCGTCCCGCTCAGGGGTCGGCATGATCCCGGCAGGTTCGCAGACACACTACTAAGATAAAATTAAAATCCGCGAAGGCACAGTGCACTTTGGCCAACCCAGTCTGCCACTCCGTTACGGTGGTCAGAACTGGGCTGTTTCCAGGGGACGCGACGTGGACGCAAGCACTGTGGGGTGGTCCCCCAACCTAACCTAACCTAACCTAACCTTTTTTTTTTTTTTTTTTTTTTTTGCGCTGGGAAAAATGCGTTACGCATACCCTCCCATCGGGGGATGGGGGGCTATGTGGGACTCCCGGGTCTGACCCGGTATACCCACTAAAAAACCCAGCGGCACTCCCGCTTCGTCCGAGTGGCGGGGGACTGGGAAACCAGCGTAGCCTTAACGTCCAGTCCTCCGCCGACGATTGTCCTTCAGGGCGGGCCCCTCACGGGGGCCCGGGAGTGACCGACGAAGGTGGTGATGGGTGCAATGCGGGAGACGGCACCCCCGTGCCTGTCGCCCGCCCATCGCCACCATGAGGGGGGAGAGGCTGGCGCCTTCTCCGACCCCTTCTTCGTCTGCGGAGCGGCACAGCGAGAGGGTCGTCCTCCCGCGCGCGCTCCGCCTCCTCCTTTTGCGAGATTACGTCCTCGCAAAAGGAGGCCACCGCTGCCCAGGCCTCCTCGCTCCCCAGCATGGCGTTGATCACACCAGGAAGCGAGAGGTCCTGTCCGACCGCCGCGGTCAGACCGCGGCGCAGCTCGGACCAAGCCGGGCACGCCTCGAGGGTGTGCTGCGCCGTGTCCTCCGCCGCGCCGCAGTCGTGGCACGCCGGGGTCTCCTCCCTCCCGATCCGGTGCAGGTACGTTCCGAAACAGCCGTGGCCGGACAACACCTGCACCAGACGGAACGAGAGGAAACCGTGGGACCGCTCGAGCCAGCTCTGCAGGACCGGGCCGAGCGCGTCCAACGTCCGGCGGCCAAAGGCGGCGGTGGCGAGGTCCTCTGTCCAGTGAAGGACGATTGCGTCCCTCGCCTCCCGCCGCACGGCCTCCCGCTCTTCGGCGACGGGGCGCTCCCCGAGCGCCCTTCGTTGCGCGGTCCACTCGTACACTCTGGCGAGCACCCAAGCCTCCAGCTCCCAAGGAGGGGTGCCGGCCAGAGCGCACGCCGCCGAAAAGCCCACCGAGCGGTAGGCCCTCGCCACCCGCAGTGCAATGGCCCTTTGGGGCTTGCGGATGGCGGTCGCATTCTCCCTCCTGTGGAGGGAGTCCGCCCAGATAGGGGCCCCGTATAGGGCCATGCTCCTGAGGACGCCGGCATAGAGGCGCCGGCACCCCACCTTGGGCCCCCCCAGGTTCGGGAGCAGCCGCGAGAGGGCGTCCGCGGCTTTCAGGAGGCGCGTCGACAGCCCGCTGAAATGCGGGCCGAAGCGCCACCTCTCGTCCAGCACCAGGCCCAGATACTTCATCTGGGGCTGGACCTCTATCCGGACGCCCTCTACGACGATGTGGGCGTCGGGAGGGCAGCGCTGCCGAGGCCCGTGAAAGAATACGGCCTCGGTCTTGTGCAGCGCCACCTTCAATCCCAGGAGGCGGATCCTCTCTGCAACCAGGGATCCGCCAGCCGAGGCCAGACAGGCCGCGTCTCCAAAGTTCCTCCCCCGGGCAGTGAGGAGAGTGTCATCCGCGTAGCAGATGACACTCGTGCCCTGGAGGAGGACTCCGCGTAGGAGCCAGTCGAACCCGATGTTCCACAGGGAGGGCCCCAGAACTGACCCCTGCGGAACACCGGACTCTGCTCCGTACCGCCTCACCGTGCCCGTCCGGTCCGCGAGGAGGACCTCTCGGCCCTCCAGGTAGCTGGCCAGCAGATCCTGCAGGTATTGGGGCACTCCGTGATACCGGAGCGCCTCCAATATCGTCGAGTGGGGGACGGAGTTGAAGGCGTTTGCAATGTCGAACGACACTGCCAGCACTCCGTCCCCCGCCTCCACCGCCTCCTTCACCTGGCCCTTGAGTAGGGCCAGCGCGTCGATCGTCGAACGCCCTTGTCGGAAGCCGAATTGGGCGTCCGACAGGTCCGGCCCTACCCCCCGCAAAAGGCCATGAAGCCGGGACGCGATGATCCCCTCGAACAGTTTACCGACCTCATCGAGCAAGACGATGGGCCGGTATGCCGACGGGGAGTCCACCGGACGTCCCTCCTTTCGGAGGAGGCAGAGCTGCCCCTCCTTCCACAGTTTCGGGAACCTCCCAGCCGTAAAGCACGCGCTGAAGAGGTCCCGAAACCTGTCCTCCATTTGGGAGGCGGCGATCGCCACCACCCGTGCGGGGACGCCGTCTGGCCCGGGGGCCGTCTTCTTCGCGCGGAGGGTGAGAACCCCCGCGCGGAGCTCCTCCACCGTCACCGGGGGGACCTGCTCGTCCGGCGGAGCCGCCCCTTGCGGGGGATCCATCGCTGGTGGGGTGAAGTCGGTCCTGCGCGGAAACAGGGACCGGACCACCCCGTCCAGCAACGCCGGCTCGAGGGTCTCCGTCAGTGGGGGACCATAGGGGCGTAGCTGGTTCCGCGCCGCCTTGTATGGTCTCCCATAAGGATCCCTGTCGAGACCCTCCAGCATCTCGGCCCTCGCCGAGTCTTCCGCAGCGCCCATTGCAGACTTGAGGGCCGTCCTCGCCTCTTGGTAAGAGGCGTATAGGCGGTCCTCCCCTGCCCGGACTCGGTTTTGGGCGCTGCGCCGTCGGCTCCGCGCGTAGGCCCTTCTGGCCGCAACGCAGGCGGCCCGGAGACCCGCCAGCTCCTGCGTCCACCAATAGACGGCGCGACGGGGAGGCGGACGGCGAGACCGAGGCATGCTGGAGTTGCACACCTCGGTCAGGGACCCCCTGAGCTGGACCGCTGCGGCGTCCACGTCCAAGGCATCGACAGGGGGGGGCGAAAGCCAGTCCTGGAGAAAGGCCGCCTCCTCGGCTGCCTCCCGGTCCAGGCGGGTGAGTGCCCACCGTGGGAAGGGAGATTGCCCGGCGCGGGCCCTCCCCCCTCCCAGGGTGGAGATGTCGAACCGCACATATCGGTGGTCCGACAGGGTCTCCACCATCTCTACCCGCCAGTTGACGACGCGGGCGGCTAGCGCGGGGGTGGCAAACGAGACGTCCACCACCGATCCGCCCTGTTGCCGCACACACGTGTGGACCGCCCCCCTGTTGAGGAGGGACACACCGCATGAGGCCGCCCAAAACTCGACGGCGCGTCCCCGGACGTTGCAACCGGGGGCCGGGTTGCCCCAGGCCACCGACTTGGCGTTCAGGTCGCCCAACACCACGACCTGGCGCGGTGCCGCCCTCCCTACGACCGCGGTGAGGATCTCGAGGAAATCCTCAAAGTCGGAGAGAGAGCGGTTCGGGGAGAAGTAGACCCCTACCAGGGCCATGTCTCCCCACGCGGCGGCCACGTATCCCGGTCCCCTCTCTAAGAGCGAGAGGGGAGGGGAGTCCGTGGAAGACCGCGACACCAACGCCACCAGGCCGTCCCGGTCGCCCAGCCAACGGCCAGGGACCGAATAAGGCTCGGCGACCACCGCCAAGTCCACCAACCACTCAGCCATGGTCTGCATCAGCAGATCCTGGGCTGCCCTGCAGTGGTTGGCGTTCGCCTGGAGTATGCGATGTTCGACCCTATCCATCAGTCGGACATCGCACCCCCTTCCTCCGCAGCCACCGCAGAAGCAGCGGTGCCATTGGCAGGCCCGGTCGGCGCCTGCGCTTTGCCCCGCACAGGGGGAGGACTGCAGTTCCTCCCCTTCATTGCGTGGTCTGCCGGGCAGCCACTGGCGGCACACACCGCGCAGTGCGGCGTGGCGGCCTCGCAGGAGGCGGCTTTGTGGCCGTCCTTGCCGCAGCGGTAGCAGGCGTTCGACCTGTCCACTGCGGACGGACACAGGGGCCGGGTGTGTCCGATGCCGAAGCACCGGAAACACCGCAGAGGCTGGTCCTCGAGCGCCCGGACCGCTCCCGAGCTAAAGCCGACTGTGAGCCGTCCCTTGGCAAGGACGGCTTTGGCAGCGGCGATTGGGCACTCGAGGCGCATGGTGCCCAAACCTAACCTAACCTTTTTTTTTTTTTTTTTTTTTTGCGCTGGGAAAAATGCGTTACGCATACCCTCCCATCGGGGGATGGGGGGGCTATGTGGGACTCCCGGGTCTGACCCAGTATACCCACTAAAAAACCCAGCGGCACTCCCGCTTCGTCCGAGTGGCGGGGGACTGGGAAACCAGCGTAGCCTTAACGTCCAGTCCTCCGCCGACGATTGTCCTTCAGGGCGGGCCCCTCACGGGGGCCCGGGAGTGACCGACGAAGGTGGTGATGGGTGCAATGCGGGAGACGGCACCCCCGTGCCTGTCGCCCGCCCATCGCCACCATGAGGGGGGAGAGGCTGGCGCCTTCTCCGACCCCTTCTTCGTCTGCGGAGCGGCACAGCGAGAGGGTCGTCCTCCCGCGCGCGCTCCGCCTCCTCCTTTTGCGAGATTACGTCCTCGCAAAAGGAGGCCACCGCTGCCCAGGCCTCCTCGCTCCCCAGCATGGCGTTGATCACACCAGGAAGCGAGAGGTCCCGTCCGACCGCCGCGGTCAGACCGCGGCGCAGCTCGGACCAAGCCGGGCACGCCTCGAGGGTGTGTTGCGCCGTGTCCTCCGCCGCGCCGCAGTCGTGGCACGCCGGGGTCTCCTCCCTCCCGATCCGGTGCAGGTACGTTCCGAAACAGCCGTGGCCGGACAACACCTGCACCAGACGGAACGAGAGGAAACCGTGGGACCGCTCGAGCCAGCTCTGCAGGACCGGGCCGAGCGCGTCCAACGTCCGGCGGCCAAAGGCGGCGGTGGCGAGGTCCTCTGTCCAGTGAAGGACGATTGCGTCCCTCGCCTCCCGCCGCACGGCCTCCCGCTCTTCGGCGACGGGGCGCTCCCCGAGCGCCCTTCGTTGCGCGGTCCACTCGTACACTCTGGCGAGCACCCAAGCCTCCAGCTCCCAAGGAGGGGTGCCGGCCAGAGCGCACGCCGCCGAAAAGCCCACCGAGCGGTAGGCCCTCGCCACCCGCAGTGCAATGGCCCTTTGGGGCTTGCGGATGGCGGTCGCATTCTCCCTCCTGTGGAGGGAGTCCGCCCAGATAGGGGCCCCGTATAAGGCCATGCTCCTGAGGACGCCGGCATAGAGGCGCCGGCACCCCACCTTGGGCCCCCCCAGGTTCGGGAGCAGCCGCGAGAGGGCGTCCGCGGCTTTCAGGAGGCGCGTCGACAGCCCGCTGAAATGCGGGCCGAAGCGCCACCTCTCGTCCAGCACCAGGCCCAGATACTTCATCTGGGGCTGGACCTCTATCCGGACGCCCTCTACGACGATGTGGGCGTCGGGAGGGCAGCGCTGCCGAGGCCCGTGAAAGAATACGGCCTCGGTCTTGTGCAGCGCCACCTTCAATCCCAGGAGGCGGATCCTCTCTGCAACCAGGGATCCGCCAGCCGAGGCCAGACAGGCCGCGTCTCCAAAGTTCCTCCCCCGGGCAGTGAGGAGAGTGTCATCCGCGTAGCAGATGACACTCGTGCCCTGGAGGAGGACTCCGCGTAGGAGCCAGTCGAACCCGATGTTCCACAGGGAGGGCCCCAGAACTGACCCCTGCGGAACACCGGACTCTGCTCCGTACCGCCTCACCGTGCCCGTCCGGTCCGCGAGGAGGACCTCTCGGCCCTCCAGGTAGCTGGCCAGCAGATCCTGCAGGTATTGGGGCACTCCGTGATACCGGAGCGCCTCCAATATCGTCGAGTGGGGGACGGAGTTGAAGGCGTTTGCAATGTCGAACGACACTGCCAGCACTCCGTCCCCCGCCTCCACCGCCTCCTTCACCTGGCCCTTGAGTAGGGCCAGCGCGTCGATCGTCGAACGCCCTTGTCGGAAGCCGAATTGGGCGTCCGACAGGTCCGGCCCTACCCCGCGCAAAAGGCCATGAAGCCGGGACGCGATGATCCCCTCGAACAGTTTACCGACCTCATCGAGCAAGACGATGGGCCGGTATGCCGACGGGGAGTCCACCGGACGTCCCTCCTTTCGGAGGAGGCAGAGCTGCCCCTCCTTCCACAGTTTCGGGAACCTCCCAGCCGTAAAGCACGCGCTGAAGAGGTCCCGAAACCTGTCCTCCATTTGGGAGGCGGCGATCGCCACCACCCGTGCGGGGACGCCGTCTGGCCCGGGGGCCGTCTTCTTCGCGCGGAGGGTGAGAACCCCCGCGCGGAGCTCCTCCACCGTCACCGGGGGGACCTGCTCGTCCGGCGGAGCCGCCCCTTGCGGGGGATCCATCGCTGGTGGGGTGAAGTCGGTCCTGCGCGGAAACAGGGACCGGACCACCCCGTCCAGCAACGCCGGCTCGAGGGTCTCCGTCAGTGGGGGACCATAGGGGCGTAGCTGGTTCCGCGCCGCCTTGTACGGTCTCCCATAAGGATCCCTGTCGAGACCCTCCAGCATCTCGGCCCTCGCCGAGTCTTCCGCAGCGCCCATTGCAGACTTGAGGGCCGTCCTCGCCTCTTGGTAAGAGGCGTATAGGCGGTCCTCCTCTGCCCGGACTCGGTTTTGGGCGCTGCGCCGTCGGCTCCGCGCGTAGGCCCTTCTGGCCGCAACGCAGGCGGCCCGGAGACCCGCCAGCTCCTGCGTCCACCAATAGACGGCGCGACGGGGAGGCGGACGGCGAGACCGAGGCATGCTGGAGTTGCACACCTCGGTCAGGGACCCCCTGAGCTGGACCGCTGCGGCGTCCACGTCCAAGGCATCGACAGGGGGGGGCGAAAGCCAGTCCTGGAGAAAGGCCGCCTCCTCGGCTGCCTCCCGGTCCAGGCGGGTAAACCTAACCTAACCTAACCTTTTTTTTTTTTTTTTTTTTTTTTTTTTTTTTTTTTTTTTTTTTTTTGCGCTGGGAAAAATGCGTTACGCATACCCTCCCATCGGGGGATGGGGGGCTATGTGGGACTCCCGGGTCTGACCCGGTATACCCACTAAAAAACCCAGCGGCACTCCCGCTTCGTCCGAGTGGCGGGGGACTGGGAAACCAGCGTAGCCTTAACGTCCAGTCCTCCGCCGACGATTGTCCTTCAGGGCGGGCCCCTCACGGGGGCCCGGGAGTGACCGACGAAGGTGGTGATGGGTGCAATGCGGGAGACGGCACCCCCGTGCCTGTCGCCCGCCCATCGCCACCATGAGGGGGGAGAGGCTGGCGCCTTCTCCGACCCCTTCTTCGTCTGCGGAGCGGCACAGCGAGAGGGTCGTCCTCCCGCGCGCGCTCCGCCTCCTCCTTTTGCGAGATTACGTCCTCGCAAAAGGAGGCCACCGCTGCCCAGGCCTCCTCGCTCCCCAGCATGGCGTTGATCACACCAGGAAGCGAGAGGTCCTGTCCGACCGCCGCGGTCAGACCGCGGCGCAGCGCGGACCAAGCCGGGCACGCCTCGAGGGTGTGCTGCGCCGTGTCCTCCGCCGCGCCGCAGTCGTGGCACGCCGGGGTCTCCTCCCTCCCGATCCGGTGCAGGTACGTTCCGAAACAGCCGTGGCCGGACAACACCTGCACCAGACGGAACGAGAGGAAACCGTGGGACCGCTCGAGCCAGCTCTGCAGGACCGGGCCGAGCGCGTCCAACGTCCGGCGGCCGAAGGCGGCGGTGGCGAGGTCCTCTGTCCAGTGAAGGACGATTGCGTCCCTCGCCTCCCGCCGCACGGCCTCCCGCTCTTCGGCGACGGGGCGCTCCCCGAGCGCCCTTCGTTGCGCGGTCCACTCGTACACTCTGGCGAGCACCCAAGCCTCCAGCTCCCAAGGAGGGGTGCCGGCCAGAGCGCACGCCGCCGAAAAGCCCACCGAGCGGTAGGCCCTCGCCACCCGCAGTGCAATGGCCCTTTGGGGCTTGCGGATGGCGGTCGCATTCTCCCTCCTGTGGAGGGAGTCCGCCCAGATAGGGGCCCCGTATAGGGCCATGCTCCTGAGGACGCCGGCATAGAGGCGCCGGCACCCCACCTTGGGCCCCCCCAGGTTCGGGAGCAGCCGCGAGAGGGCGTCCGCGGCTTTCAGGAGGCGCGTCGACAGCCCGCTGAAATGCGGGCCGAAGCGCCACCTCTCGTCCAGCACCAGGCCCAGATACTTCATCTGGGGCTGGACCTCTATCCGGACGCCCTCTACGACGATGTGGGCGTCGGGAGGGCAGCGCTGCCGAGGCCCGTGAAAGAATACGGCCTCGGTCTTGTGCAGCGCCACCTTCAATCCCAGGAGGCGGATCCTCTCTGCAACCAGGGATCCGCCAGCCGAGGCCAGACAGGCCGCGTCTCCAAAGTTCCTCCCCCGGGCAGTGAGGAGAGTGTCATCCGCGTAGCAGATGACACTCGTGCCCTGGAGGAGGACTCCGCGTAGGAGCCAGTCGAACCCGATGTTCCACAGGGAGGGCCCCAGAACTGACCCCTGCGGAACACCGGACTCTGCTCCGTACCGCCTCACCGTGCCCGTCCGGTCCGCGAGGAGGACCTCTCGGCCCTCCAGGTAGCTGGCCAGCAGATCCTGCAGGTATTGGGGCACTCCGTGATACCGGAGCGCCTCCAATATCGTCGAGTGGGGGACGGAGTTGAAGGCGTTTGCAATGTCGAACGACACTGCCAGCACTCCGTCCCCCGCCTCCACCGCCTCCTTCACCTGGCCCTTGAGTAGGGCCAGCGCGTCGATCGTCGAACGCCCTTGTCGGAAGCCGAATTGGGCGTCCGACAGGTCCGGCCCTACCCCCCGCAAAAGGCCATGAAGCCGGGACGCGATGATCCCCTCGAACAGTTTACCGACCTCATCGAGCAAGACGATGGGCCGGTATGCCGACGGGGAGTCCACCGGACGTCCCTCCTTTCGGAGGAGGCAGAGCTGCCCCTCCTTCCACAGTTTCGGGAACCTCCCAGCCGTAAAGCACGCGCTGAAGAGGTCCCGAAACCTGTCCTCCATTTGGGAGGCGGCGATCGCCACCACCCGTGCGGGGACGCCGTCTGGCCCGGGGGCCGTCTTCTTCGCGCGGAGGGTGAGAACCCCCGCGCGGAGCTCCTCCACCGTCACCGGGGGGACCTGCTCGTCCGGCGGAGCCGCCCCTTGCGGGGGATCCATCGCTGGTGGGGTGAAGTCGGTCCTGCGCGGAAACAGGGACCGGACCACCCCGTCCAGCAACGCCGGCTCGAGGGTCTCCGTCAGTGGGGGACCATAGGGGCGTAGCTGGTTCCGCGCCGCCTTGTACGGTCTCCCATAAGGATCCCTGTCGAGACCCTCCAGCATCTCGGCCCTCGCCGAGTCTTCCGCAGCGCCCATTGCAGACTTGAGGGCCGTCCTCGCCTCTTGGTAAGAGGCGTATAGGCGGTCCTCCTCTGCCCGGACTCGGTTTTGGGCGCTGCGCCGTCGGCTCCGCGCGTAGGCCCTTCTGGCCGCAACGCAGGCGGCCCGGAGACCCGCCAGCTCCTGCGTCCACCAATAGACGGCGCGACGGGGAGGCGGACGGCGAGACCGAGGCATGCTGGAGTTGCACACCTCGGTCAGGGACCCCCTGAGCTGGACCGCTGCGGCGTCCACGTCCAAGGCATCGACAGGGGGGGGCGAAAGCCAGTCCTGGAGAAAGGCCGCCTCCTCGGCTGCCTCCCGGTCCAGGCGGGTGAGTGCCCACCGTGGGAAGGGAGATTGCCCGGCGCGGGCCCTCCCCCCTCCCTGGGTGGAGATGTCGAACCGCACATATCGGTGGTCCGACAGGGTCTCCACCATCTCTACCCGCCAGTTGACGACGCGGGCGGCTAGCGCGGGGGTGGCAAACGAGACGTCCACCACCGATCCGCCCTGTTGCCGCACACACGTGTGGACCGCCCCCCTGTTGAGGAGGGACACACCGCATGAGGCCGCCCAAAACTCGACGGCGCGTCCCCGGACGTTGCAACCGGGGGCCGGGTTGCCCCAGGCCACCGACTTGGCGTTCAGGTCGCCCAACACCACGACCTGGCGCGGTGCCGCCCTCCCTACGACCGCGGTGAGGATCTCGAGGAAATCCTCAAAGTCGGAGAGAGAGCGGTTCGGGGAGAAGTAGACCCCTACCAGGGCCATGTCTCCCCACGCGGCGGCCACGTATCCCGGTCCCCTCTCTAAGAGCGAGAGGGGAGGGGAGTCCGTGGAAGACCGCGACACCAACGCCACCAGGCCGTCCCGGTCGCCCAGCCAACGGCCAGGGACCGAATAAGGCTCGGCGACCACCGCCAAGTCCACCAACCACTCAGCCATGGTCTGCATCAGCAGATCCTGGGCTGCCCTGCAGTGGTTGGCGTTCGCCTGGAGTATGCGATGTTCGACCCTATCCATCAGTCGGACATCGCACCCCCTTCCTCCGCAGCCACCGCAGAAGCAGCGGTGTTATTTGCAGGCCCGGTCGGCGCCTGCGCTTTGCCCCGCACAGGGGGAGGACTGCAGTTCCTTCCCTTCATTGTGTGGTCTGCCGGGCAGCCACTGGCGGCACACACCGCGCAGTGCGGCGTGGCGGCCTCGCAGGAGGCGGCTTTGTGGCCGTCCTTGCCGCAGCGGTAGCAGGCGTTCGACCTGTCCACCGCGGACGGACACAGGGGCCGGGTGTGTCCGATGCCGAAGCACCGGAAACACCGCAGAGGCTGGTCCTCGAGCGCCCGGACCGCTCCCGAGCTAAACCCGACTGTGAGCCGTCCCTTGGCAAGGACGGCTTTGGCAGCGGCGATTGGGCACTCGAGGCGCATGGTGCCCATGCCGCCGCGGCCGGGCCTTATGTCCCGGCCTTGGACCGCCGCGACGCCACAGCCCCCTATCGCTGCGACCGCCGCTACCACCTCCTCCTTGGTGACGGAGTCGTCCAGGTCCGTCACCTCTATGGCCGCCGACTTGACCGGCCGTGCCACCTTGGCCGAATCCGCGATGACCTCCTGCAGCTTGGCTGCAAAGAGGTCCGCATGGGCACTCCCCTCTGCCCCCGGGAACTCGAATATTCGAGCCCCGGCCTGGGTCCGCCGGCAGGACACACTGCCGATCCCCAGCTGGGTGGGATCGGCGTTCGCACGCGCCCGCACCAAAACGGACGCGTACGTCTCCCCTCGGTCCGCAGCCTCCGCGGTGAGCGTCACCACGACGGCCGCGGTTTTTGGGGAGACCAGCTGCACCCTTCGCTTCCCCTTCCCCTTCCCCGTCCGCTTTCCCTTGCCGGTCGTCTGCGACTTGCTGGGAGCGGCGGTGGCGGCGGGGACGGCGGGGACGGCCGTCGCCGACTTTTTGCCCTTGCCCTTCCCCTTGCGGACCACTTCCGTCCACTCGTTGGACGGGGTCGTTGAGGGGAGGAGAAGGGCGTCGTCCGCGTGGGAGCAGGACGGGACCGGCTCACGCTGCCTCGCGTCTGCCGCAAGGGCCGGTCGGAGGCGCTTCTCCGGCAGGAGCCGGTCCTCAATGCCCGCTAAGCAGGCTCTTGTGAAGGCCCTCTCCTGCATTACGACCTTGCGGATGATATCCTCAAGGTTGGAGGAGGGGCCCTCTGCCGCAGGGCTCGACTTGGCCTGTTGTGGCCGGGCCGTGGCTTCAGCCAGCTTCTGATGAAGCTGGCTGACCTCCGACTGCAGGCGATCCACCTTCGCCTGCAGTTGCCGCGTTTCGTCTGTGGAGCTGCGCTGGACCAGCTCCGCAACGACGCCGCGCATGCTCGCGGCCCTACATTTCAGGGCCTTTTGAAGGGTCCCCTTTATGTTGGAGGACTTCGAGGCGACCTCCGCGATCTCCCTCTCGTCCTCCTCCGCCATCCTCTCCAGCTCGGCCAGGGAGTGGTCCGCGTATACGACGCGGGGCGCACCGTACCCGGACTTGGCCCGGGCGACGTGCGCCCGCTTCTCCGCGGCAGCGACCCGCTCCTCCAGCTCTTGCTGGAGCTGAGCCCGTCGAGCCAGATCCAGCTGGCGTTGGGCGTTCTCGCGCCCAACGACATGGGTCTCCGCGGCAGCCGTCGGCTTTTTAGCCTTCGGCGACCGCGTCGACCCCGAGGCCGAGGAGCCCTCGGACCCACCGCTCCGATGGACCCTCTTCCGCGAACGAGAGTCGTCCGCGTCCGACACACTGATAAGTGAGTCGTTGTCGGACGACGACTCGTCCGCCCCTCCAAAAAAGAAGCTAGCCGCAGACGGCGCGCGGCTAGTTTCTGACGCCGAAGCGTCGGCTTGGCCCTGAGAAGGGCCTTTGGGTTGGCCCTGAGAAGGGCCTTTTGGTTGGCCCTGAGAAGGGCCTTTGGGTTGGCCCTGAGAAGGGCCTTTTGGTTGGCCCTGAGAAGGGCCTTTGGGTTGGCCCTGAGAAGGGCCTTTTTGTTTTAAAAATCGCCCGGAGGCGTCCCGCTCAGGGGTCGGCATGATCCCGGCAGGTTCGCAGACAAGACACAACTAAGTAAAATTAAAATCCGCGAAGGCACAGTGCACTTTGGCCAACCCAGTCTGCCACTCCGTTACGGTGGTCAGAACTGGGCTGTTTCCAGGGGACGCGACGTGGACGCAAGCACTGTGGGGTGGTCCCCCGAACCTAACCTAACCTTTTTTTTTTTTTTTTTTTTGCGCTGGGAAAAATGCGTTACGCATACCCTCCCATCGGGGGATGGGGGGCTATGTGGGACTCCCGGGTCTGACCCGGTATACCCACTAAAAAACCCAGCGGCACTCCCGCTTCGTCCGAGTGGCGGGGGACTGGGAAACCAGCGTAGCCTTAACGTCCAGTCCTCCGCCGACGATTGTCCTTCAGGGCGGGCCCCTCACGGGGGCCCGGGAGTGACCGACGAAGGTGGTGATGGGTGCAATGCGGGAGACGGCACCCCCGTGCCTGTCGCCCGCCCATCGCCACCATGAGGGGGGAGAGGCTGGGGCCTTCTCCGACCCCTTCTTCGTCTGCGGAGCGGCACAGCGAGAGGGTCGTCCTCCCGCGCGCGCTCCGCCTCCTCCTTTTGCGAGATTACGTCCTCGCAAAAGGAGGCCACCGCTGCCCAGGCCTCCTCGCTCCCCAGCATGGCGTTGATCACACCAGGAAGCGAGAGGTCCTGTCCGACCGCCGCGGTCAGACCGCGGCGCAGCTCGGACCAAGCCGGGCACGCCTCGAGGGTGTGCTGCGCCGTGTCCTCCGCCGCGCCGCAGTCGTGGCACGCCGGGGTCTCCTCCCTCCCGATCCGGTGCAGGTACGTTCCGAAACAGCCGTGGCCGGACAACACCTGCACCAGAACCTAACCTAACCTAACCTAACCTAACCCAGTAACCGATAAAACATCGCACGTGTAACATCTGCTCCGCGTTAAAAATTCGCAGAAATTATTCGCGTTGAGCTACGAGCGCATAGAAGTCATCAGTGGAATTGTGCAGTGTTGATTCACCAGGATCAGTGTGGGCAAGTGTCTACGACCACGGGTTGCGGAGCAGGACCTTCGGAACTTTACCAGGGAATAACGCAGGCAAGGTTTGTGGAAAGTCGTTGCAAACAATATTCCTGAGAGTCGCAATAGAGGCCTATCCAACAACACCAGGATCAACAAAATTGGAGAAGGGGTTCGGGAGTTATTAAGGTGCGAAAATCGCAAAAAACACGTGGTTTTAGGCTAGAAAGTAACCTCACTTTGGCACCACGTGTTTTTACACCACGAGGCGTGACGCAGAACCAGCCATCCCAGCCCTTACTGGAGACTCCGAAGCCGGCCGAGGAATCTGCCTGCAGACCAGCCATCAGGAAAACGACTCCACAGCCTGTCACCAGGTAAGCCCGAGGGAACTCCTCAGCCCTAAGACCTACCCCCCCCGAGTTTAGGCTCATCTGACTCGGGACTTCAGGACCTTGCCGGAGCCACAAAAGGTTCCCCTCCCCCCTTTTTTTCACCCCCCCCCCAAACTCCCCCCTCCCAACTACATTACCCCCCCCCCCCTTTTTACGACCAACCCCTCACCACCAACACCTCACCTACCTACCTACCCCCCCCCCCCCTCCCACTACCTCACCCCCCCTCACCCCAAATCTTCTCCCCACGAAACCTCCCCCCCCCCCGACCCCCCCCCTCACCCCCCCTCACCCCCTAATCGTCTCCCCACGAAACCCCCCCCTCCCCCCCTCCCCCCTCAGGGCTACCTCACCCCCCCGCGGCCTAACTTCGCACCCGTTGGAGCTAGAAGACCGAGTTTGGGCTCATTTGAAAGGGCACACAAAGCTCTTGAATTTGGCCCCAACAGAATTACGGAATTCGGCACCCACACACGTAGCAGTCCAGCGGCGCAGCGGGATTCCACTGAGGACCACCACCAGTGCGCACACAGGGCTCAGAACATCGAGCCCTAGCAATTATCGGGCTCCTCACCGGACAGCAACGCAGACCAACGGCGAAGCATCCGTGAGTCCATCCACGTAGTAGCAATATTTATTTTAATAACAGACGTAGTGTAATAATATTAATACAATAGTATATAATAGTAATAAGTCATAGATTGTACTAAACAAACTAACCTCCCTCCCCTAATAAACAAATATGGCATCCAAACAAACCAGCACCTCCCGAAAAATGACCACGGAGGCCGCAAAAGTCCCTCAGTCACTTAGGGAAAAGGTTATAAAAAATGCAGCTAAGTCAGTGGCCTCAGAAAAGTTGGCGCGTCCATCGCAGAAGCCAGAGGCGCCAAAGGCAGCGTCGGAGTCGGAAGTGACAAGTAGGACACCGCCACAGCCATCGGCGCCTGAGGTGCACACACACACCCCAGAGGATCGCACTAGGATTTCCGAGGTAGTGATAAACTGGGAGCAGTGTGGCATCTCCCCCCCCCGACAAATCATCTCGGACGAAGAAAGCTCGGTGGCGTCCACAATCAGCCGTTCCGATCGCCCCGATAATGGACGGCCGAGCCTTCTCTACAGAACACCGAGAAGGGGCACAGGAGTAGAAATGGACCTGGCCACAAGAGAGGCAAACGACCTACTCCAAAAGGGAAAAGACGCCTTGGAAGCCGCTGGAAACATGAAGCGGGAATGCAAGGCCACGGCCCACGAAAGCCTGCAGGGCCTTTACGAGGTGGTCCTGTCGCTGGCGGACTCGAGGGCTCGACACAAATACAACCTCGAGAAGGAGCGCTCTCGACACGCGCAAGAGCTTGTGCGCGTCGAGAGAGCTCATACTCGAGAGCTGATGAATATGAAGGTCGAGCTCTCCCTTGTGCGTACGGACGCCTCGGACACCCTGAAGGAGGCGAAAGGGATCCGGGAATGGCTGGGTCACGAAACCCTTGAGGCCCTCAAGGGCATCAAGGAGGTGAAGAACGAGGTGGCTACCGCGAGCCTTAGGAACCTGAAGGAGCATGAAAAGACAAGGCAGGAAAGTGCAAGAGCCCCGGGGGACCCCAAGTGGGAGACCATGGGGGCTAGCCTATCACGCCTAGACACAAACATAACCAGCGTGTCAAACCAGCTGGACGTGCTCCGAAAGGCCCTAGAGAGGCTCAAAGAGGACCTCACCCGGCCAACAAACAAGACCACGGACCCGGATCCGAGCAGCCGGGAGACAGGCTTTCTACTCACCACAGAGAAATTTGAGGAGGCCTTCGAGGAGCTGAAAATCCAGTTACAGGCAATAGCCAATAAGCCTGTACCTTCTCCCCCGCCACCACACCCACCCATAAACATAACCAACCACCTTAAACCAATTTCGGAAAGGCTGGAGATCGTCTCGGCGGACCTTCGCGTACTACGCGACAAAGAGCCTCCAATCCAAGCGCCCCCGGCGCTAAATCTGGAGGCGGAATTAGCGGTCGGCGAGGTCAAAAAGACGCTCCAAGACATCCAAAAAGGGGTAGCGGACCTGGGCAAAGTGGACAGACCAACACAAAACCAGCAGGGTCCAAAAACCTTTGCCCAGGTCGCCAGTACGCCAAAGCCCCCCAAACCACACACACAGCCAAATCACACCCTGATCATTTCGTCGACGAACCCCCAACACACCGGGGACAACGTAATCGAAAGGATCAGGACAGCCCTGGACCTCAAGACGAGTGGAGCCCGGGTTGACACCGTCAGGAAAGCGCGGAACCAGAAAGTGGTCCTCAGATGCGCATCCAAAAAGGACTTAACCATCGTCAAAGACCAAGTCCGGTCCAACGCAGGGCTCAAGGTCCAGGAGCCAAAACCACAGAACCCTCTTGTCTGCATCAAGGGAGTGCTGTCCAGCTACAGCGACGGGGAGATCGTCGATCTCCTGAAAGCGCAGAACAAACATCTTCTGCAGAACGTCGCTGTGGAGGGACAGACACTCAAAATGCGGTATAGGAAGCGTGCAAGAAACCCCCACGAGTGCCACCCAGTTCTGGAGCTCTCTCCGGAGCTCTGGAAGTGTTTCACGGCAGTGCAAAAAGTCCACGTGGGCATCAAGCGGTGCTCGATTGAGGATCAGTCCCCTCTGGTCCAGTGCACAAAGTGCCTTGCATATGGACACAACAAGTCCATATGCAAGGTCGCAAAGGAAATCTGCAGCTACTGCAGCGGAGCGCACAACGTAGGGGACTGCCTCACAAGAGCAGAAGGCAAACCGCCCACATGCATTAACTGCAAGACGGCACACGGGTCGGCAAGCGACCTGGCACACACAGCGTTCAGCGAAGACTGCCAGGAACGCCAAAAGTGGGATGGAATAGCAAGGTCGCGCGTTTCCTACTGCTAAGGGCGACAATGAGAACACCTCACCACACCAACCAGTCCCCCCCGAAATCGCATCAAGACCGGCAGCAAGATTGCGTTTCATTCAGGTAAATCTTCAGCGCTCAAAGCTGGCCACACAGGAACTCCACTTGGCGGCTCAGGAAAGGGGAATTTCAGTTGCACTTGTTCAAGAGCCCTATGTAGGACGAACAGGTGTGATGAAACAAAGCCCCGGCACGCAAGTCATTCAGTGCAGCCTCAACCGTCAAAAACCAGTTAAGGCGGCGATCGTCGTTTTCGGGAACAATCTGGAGGTCATTCACGACCCCCAGCTAGTAACTGAGAACGTCGCCGCCGTCTTGCTGAAGGTAGGTCAGCTCACCTTCGGAGCGCTGTCGGTCTATTTCGAGGGCGACCAGGACATCGAACCATACCTTTCCGAGACACACAACACAACAATCAAACTGAGAACCAACAACATCCTGGTGGGAGGAGACGTTAACGCCTGGAGCCAGTGGTGGGGAAGTGTTTCCGAAAACCATCGCGGGGCAGCGTACAGCTCCTTCCTCAACGAGCGAGACCTCCACATCCTCAACACGGGTCAAACGCCGACGTTCGAGATCTACAGAGGAGACAGGTGGTGCACGAGCATCGTCGATGTGACTGCATGCAGCTTGTCACTCTTGGGCAAGGTAGAGGAGTGGCGTGTAGAAAGAAGTCTTACAACTTCAGACCACAACGCTATTACCTTCTCGATGCGCTTAGAAAAGGCCTTGGAACCCTTAAGGCCAATCTCGACGCGCATCTATAACACCAAGAAGGCAAAGTGGTCCGACTTCAACACACACTTCAAAACCAGCCTGGCGGCCACGAACATCACGACCGTCAGAGTCTCGGACATATCGAGCCCTGAGGATTTGGAGACGATCATCACCCTATACACGACGAACATCCACCGCTCGTGCGAGGAATCGATCCCAAAACTGGGGTCGCCCAAACGCGACGCCAAGCCCCCATGGTGGACCCCTTCTCTGGACCGTCTCAAAAGAGACGCGATGACGAAGAAGAGAAGGATCCGGAACGCAGCCGCCAGCCGGAGACACTTCACCATCCAAGAATACATCCAAGCAAAACAAAAATACACCACAGCAGCAGCGGAAGCAGCCACTGCCAACTGGAAGGAGTTCTGCTCGAAGCAGGACCGAGAGAGCATGTGGGACGGCATCTACAGGGTACTAAGGAAGACAGCCAGAAGACAGGACGACGCGCTCCTGAGAAACACCGCAGGAGAGACGCTCAGCCCAGAGCAATCCGCGGATCTTCTGGCAAAAACCTTTTACCCCGACGACTCAACGGATGCCGAACAGCCATACCACATGAACTTGAGAAGGCTAGCGGATGAAAAGAACCCGAAAGGTCTGTCTGCTGACGACCCGCCCTTTACGACTGCGGAGCTGGAAATGGTTCTCCAGAACCAGAATCCGAAAAAAGCTCCCGGTCCTGACGGGTTAACAGCAGACATCTGCACTGCGGCAATAAACTGTGACAGGGAAGTGTTCTTAGCGATAGCCAACAAATGCCTGTCGCTGTCGCACTTCCCGAAGCAGTGGAAGGTCGCCCACGTGTGCATCCTCCGCAAGCCAGGCAAGGACGACTACACCAGCCCAAAGTCGTACAGGCCAATAGGTCTGCTCTCGGTCCTAGGAAAGATCGTCGAGAAGCTCCTAGTCGGCAGACTACAGTGGCACTTCCTGCCCACACTCAACCAAAACCAGTACGGGTTCATGCCGCAGCGCGGAACCGAGGACGCCCTCTATGCTCTGATGGGGCACTTACGTGCCGAAATCAAAGCCAAAAAGATCGTGCTTTTGATATCATTAGACATAGAGGGGGCCTTCGACAACGCGTGGTGGCCAGCACTCAAGCGACAGATGGTAGTCAAGAACTGTCCCAGGAACATCTACGCTCTCGTCGCCTCATACCTGGAAGACCGGAACATCAGGGTCAACTACGCCAGAGCGACTAGTGAGAAGGGTACCACGAAAGGATGCGTCCAGGGCTCAATAGCCGGACCGACGTTTTGGAACCTAATCCTAGATTCACTCCTTCACAAGATGGCGAGTATGGGGGTATACTGCCAAGCCTTCGCGGACGACGTTGTCCTGGTTTTCTCGGACTTTACAGCCGGTCCCCTGCAGCAATCAGCCAACGACGTGCTAGACACAGTATCGGAATGGGGCGTCCAAAACAAGCTACGTTTCGCCGCGCACAAGACCAACGCGATGGTGCTAACGAGAAAGCTTAAATACGACGTTCCGATACTCTATATGTCGGGCACGCGGCTGAACCTAGTCGAAGAGGTCAAGCTGCTAGGTCTCACAATAGACTCCAAACTCACCTTCAATGCGCACGTGTCTGCGACCTGTAAAAAGGCTGCAGACATCTATAAGCAGCTGGCATGCGCGGCAAAGGTGACTTGGGGTCTCAACGGAGAGATAATCAGGACAATATACGTGTCGGTGATAGAGCCTATCGTGATGTATGCAGCGAGTGCGTGGGCTCCCGCAGCTGAGAAACTGATGACAAGGAATCAGTTTGACTCATTGCAGAGGGGCTTCGCGCAGAAGATCTGCAAAGCATACCGCACGGTGTCTCTGACATCGGCACTCATCCTGTCAGGCCAACTCCCCCTAGACCTCCGGGTACTCGAGGCGGCTACCCTGTTCAAGATCAAGAAGGGTCATTCCAAAGAGTTCATACCACCGGGCCGCGAGCTGGAGTGCGACGTGCATCACTCCAAAAATCCCCACCCAGCACTACTCACAACAACAGAGTATGCGCGCCTGGAAGACTTGACTCCCGAAACCCTGGCAACCCACCAAGTAATCGGTCCCCAAATATACACCGATGGCAGTAAGATAGAGGGGAAAGTCGGCGCTGCCCTAACTTGGTGGGAAAACGGGAAGGAGACCAAGTCCAGTACCTTTGGGTTGGAACCTCACAACACAGTCTTCCAATCGGAAATGTACGCTCTCTTTAGAGCTGTCAGGATGGTGAGAGAATCCAGGGCGGCCTCTGTAGGCATTTTAAGTGACTCAAGATCGTCACTTGACTTGCTGAGGAGACCGTCTGTCACTCACCACTTGGCACTCCAAATCAAGAGAAGCGTCCGAGAGATCAGAGAGGAGGGCAGAGACGTGAGGTTCTTTTGGCTCAAGGCCCACGTGGGAACCGCCGGGAATGAGAGAGCGGACGAGCTGGCCAAGGAGGCAGCCCTAACGAAAGAGACAGCAGACTACAACAAGGTCCCCGTATCGTTCGTGAGGAGGAAGATACGGGAGGGGACTATAGCAAAGTGGCAAACGCGGTACGAATCCTCGAGTACAGGATCGGTCACAAAAGTGTTCTTCCCAGACGTCCTCGCGGCGAAAAGGACACTTAGAGACTCAGTTCTCACACCGGTCCATGTACAAATCCTTACAGGACACGGAGGATTCTCAGCGTACCTCCACCGCTTCCATCTCAAAGACAGTCCCTCGTGCGTCTGTGACCCCAGTTGCGATGAAACAGTCTGGCACCTGCTCTTTGAATGCCCAAGGTTCAGTCATGACAGAATGGAGCTGGAAGCAAAGATCGAAACCCAGCTAAGCCAGTCCACACTCCACACTATCATGGGGAGACTGGCCACCAGGAAACCATTCTTAGCATTCGCGAGCAAAGTCGCCATAGTCGCAGCAGGGGCCAACAAGACGGACGTTACCTTGCGAAGTCGAAACCGACTACCATCCACCCAGACAGTCACGACCACCTCAACAACGACGACAACTACTACACAAACAACAACAAACACACCACTCACGACAACACAAATCACACACCCAGGCATTAACCAACAAACAGCACCCGTGGCAGCAGCATCGGCGTGGGCAGTGGCCAGCCGACATCCAACCCCCAGTGTCATGTCCACCATGCAATTCCTGGCATGCGGAGGAGACGGAGTCCCAGGCGTCAGGTTGCGAGGTGTCGCCCTCTTTATGAACAGGGAAGGAGAAAAGCTGGGCATAAGCTTCTGCGTAGGCTCGAGCCGAGCTGCAGCCCGCATTCCAATTTCACCAGGCCTTGCCGCCTTGATAAACGGAAGCACCACCAAAGCGAGCATGAAAGGTAGCAAGTATGCTGCGCTGCCTCAAGTGGAAGTGGCCTCTCACCGATGCCGTCTGGTGCGATCCAAAGGGAAGACAATCGCACTATTCGAGTGGGGAGAGGAAACTCCATTTGCTCAGGCGAGCTCACTGCTTCAGAAGATCGGGGAGGCAGGGGAGTTCACGGCAACCGAGGCCCGAACCATAAGTGTGGACGCAATGGTGGTCGGAGGAGAGAGAGGAGACGTCGTAGACCGCTTCGGCTGTTTAAAAGCCTCAGAACATCACGAGGTAGTTGTCTATGAGGACAGAGGGGAAACTCTGAGTTTTCTCAAAGCCCCTAGACAACCAACAGTCCACGCGACGAACCCCACGACAAACCCGACTAGCCTGAGCGGTTCGGAGAGGGCCCAGCAGAAGGCAGCCGCCGAAAAAGCTGCAAAGGAGCAGAGCAAAACCATCAGCCCGGAGGACCGGGCCAGGTCGAGGAGTCGCCTGAAAGCCTTCGGCACTTTCCTCGGAGCCCTGCTCCCAAGCACCAGCCGTGATTCACCAACACACAGGCAGGAAACAGCAGTGGAGAGGTTCTTCAAGAAAAAGCCTAAGGAACCAACCCAGCAGAAGCCTATGCCCACAAGAGCCGATAAAGGGCAAGTCAGCCCGCCGACCCTCGCAGTGAATCTGGGCACCACGGATCACGTGAAGAGCGCGTTCCTCGAGTACGTAGCAATTGTGAGAGCGACCAGAGAGGTCAATCTCATGACGTGCAGGAAGATCCTGCAGACCTTCCAGAGAGAAACAGAAGGTCTGCTAAGGGTACTACTCGAGGAAGCGGAGGCGGCAGTGTACGACAACGTCAACTCTCATGTCATCAAAGGAAAGATGTCGGGGTCGTACATGGCAGCCTACAGCGCGAAGAACGGTTTCGTGGCTCTGGACGAGGAGGAAACGGAGCGCTCAGGCAAAATAAAATTCAGAGCACCAAACGATGACCCGATATTGGTTACCGCCAAATGTACCAAGATCATGCTGGACGATAAGATCCTTGAAATGGCGCAATCCATTTTAGGGACTTCAGAAACCCCAGCATCTCAGGAAAGTTGGGCGGTACCCGATATCAGGTGGGTAAACGGAGTTCCGGGTTGCGGGAAGACAACCTGGGTGGTGAAGAACTTCGATGAGGACAAGGACGTCGTAGCCACGACGACAACTGAAGCTGCCAAAGATCTCAGAGAAAAGCTCGCGCACCGCTTAGGAGACCGAGTCAAGACAAAGGTGCGTACTATGGCCTCAATATTAGCCAACGGATTCAGGAGCCAAGACAAGTGCTACCGTCTCACGGTAGACGAGGCTCTAATGAACCACTTTGGGGCCATAGTTATGGCAGTAAAGTTGTCTGGTGCAAGCGAGGTTGTCCTCATCGGAGACGTGAACCAGCTCCCATTTTTGGACAGAGAGAACCTATTCAAATTAAGGTATACCCGTCCAAACCTGGTGGCTGGTATCACCCAGGAGCTACTCTGCACGCACCGCAATCCGATGGATGTGGCGTACGCACTGAGTGAGATATACTCCGGTATATACTCCTCCAAATCGTCGTTGTCGCGGGTCCATTCCCTGAGTGTGAAAGGTTACACAGGAGCGCAAATCCCAAGAACCGCCCCAAACACCCTATTCCTAGTCCATACGCAAGAGGAGAAAGCTTCTCTTGCGGGCGAGGGATACGGGTCCGGCGAAGGGTCGCGCACGCTGACCATACACGAAGCTCAGGGGTTGACCTACGACAGCGTGATCATCATTAACACCAAGTCCAGGAGGCTCCAGATTCACGACAGCATCTCCCACGCGGTAGTGGCGGTGTCGAGGCATACAAGCAGTTGCGTCTACTACACTGACGACGCCGACGACGCCACAGGCCGCTTTGCAAAGAGGGCGATGGATGCGCCGACTAAAACGGTCGTCGAATACAATCTTAAGACGGCCATGCAGCATCGAGACGTTGTGGTAATGGAAAAACTGCTAAGGCTAGCGAAGTCCCTGGTCAGAAACCACACCTAACATAACTAAACCTATCTAACAAATCCCACTCACCTCCTAACCCAATCCAAACCAAACCAAACCCTTACCCGTACCTACTAACACTGTAAAATAGTCAATGTGAAACTGCGTGGCAGAGCGAATCTGTCATTCTCACGCAAACGCCTTGCCGACGGTGATGTTGCCCATCCGGTCGTTAAGTTCCCTAAAATATGGTTGAGCTAAACGGCGCGGAGGGGCACGTCATGTCCGTGAACGGATGCCGTCGGTGGAGGCTGGTCAGATCGACCTGCCACGCAGTTTAAACCCCTGCACTCCAAAATCTGTAAATAGAATAGAAAATAAAGCGTAAGTTGTTTTGTATTGTATTGTGTCAAAAATATATCTGTAACAAAAATAGCAATAGAATATAACAAGTAATATAGTAGTAAACAAACAGTAGTAATAAGTAGTAATATATAATTGTAACGTCTGTGTATTGTATATATATAAAAAAAAAAAAAAAAAAAAAAAAAAATATATATATATATATATAAGTAATCTAAAAATATTGCATGAGCATGAATACATTTATTATAAAAAAAAAAAAAAAAAAAAAAAAAAAAAAAAAAAAAAAAAAAAATTATATATAAGTAGTATAAGGATGGACTCACGTAGATTTAAGATAGTCGTAAGACCACAATTGTGTCCAATGTGGGAGCACGTGTAATTGTAAATTTCAAATAAAACCTTGTAAACAAAATAAATAAAGTAAACAAAGGCGCGGACCCCCATGTCCGCGGACAGAGTACTCATTTAAAAAAAAAAAAAAAACCTAACCTAACCTAACCTAACCTGAGCGAACCTAACCTGAGCGAACCTAACCTGAGCGAACCTAACCTGAGCGAACCTAACCTGAGCGAACCTAACCTGAGCGAACCTAACCTGAGCGAACCTAACCTGAGCGAACCTAACCTGAGCGAACCTAACCTGAGCGAACCTAACCTGAGCGAACCTAACCTGAGCGAACCTAACCTGAGCGAACCTAACCTGAGCGAACCTAACCTGAGCGAACCTAACCTGAGCGCGAAGGGTTCGGTGAGGCTGTTGGCCGACACGTTCTACCCCGAGGACCGCGAGGAAGACGACACCTTGGACCATCGCCAAACTCGGCTACTAGCAGAAAGGGTAAACGAGTGGAGCCATGATGAACAACATGACCCACCGTTTACCCGGAGTGAGCTTGATAGGTCCATTGGGTCGTTCAACCCAAAAAAGGCCCCGGGAGCCGACGGCCTCACTGCCGACATCTGCTCTCAGGCCATTTACTGCAATCCTGAATTCTTCCTGTCGCTTTTAAATAAATGCCTGGCACACCAATATTTCCCGAAGTCCTGGAAGGAAGCAACGGTGGTAGTGCTCAGGAAGCCAGGCAAAGACACGTACACCGTCCCGAAATCCTACAGGCCGATTGGGCTTTTGCCTGTACTAGGGAAGGTGTACGAGAGGATGCTGGTTGCTCGTCTCAAGTTTTACCTGCTCCCAAGGATTAGTACTCGCCAATACGGCTTTATGCCCCAAAAGAGCACCGAAGACTCCCTCTATACTCTCGTGCATTACATCCGCACAATGCTGGAAAGAAAAAAGATCGTTACGCTTGTGTCACTGGATATAGAGGGAGCTTTCGACAGTGCGTGGTGGCCTGCTATTAAGGTACGATTGGCTGAGGAAAAGACAGTGTCCTATAAACTTGAGACGAGTAGTCGACAGCTATCTCAGCGACAGGGAGGTCAGAGTGAGATACGCGGGGGAGGAGTGCAGAAAAGCGACAAGTAAAGGGTGCGTCCAGGGTTCCATAGGTGGCCCTATCTTCTGGAATCTGCTGCTGGACCCACTCTTGAAGCAGCTGGAGGATAGAGGCCACTACTGCCAGGCATTCGCCGATGACGTCGTTATGGTTTTCGTCGGCGAGTCGGCATTGGAAATCGAGGGACGGGCCGGTGCCGCTCTCGAACATGTTCAGGCGTGGGGTGCCAGAAATAAGCTCAAATTCGCGCCGCACAAAACCTGTGCGATGGTGCTGACGCGGAGGCTGAAGTACGACACACCGCGCTTGACCATGGGGGGGATCGACATCGGTATGTCCCAAGACATAAAAATCCTGGGCGTCACAATAGACAGCAAGCTGACCTTCAACAAGCACATAACTATCGCCTGTAAAAAGGCGATAGGTATATATAAACAGCTGGCCAGAGCTGCCCGAGTGAGCTGGGGCTTAAGCCCGGAGGTTATACGGGTCATTTATACCGCAGCGGTTGAGCCAATACTCTTGTATGCCGCAAGTGCGTGGGCGCCAGCCGCAAATAAGTTGGGAGTTAGAAAACAACTGAACGTGGTCCAGAGAGGGTTCGCGCAAAAGCTGTGTAGAGCCTACCGCACAGTCTCCCTTAACTCGGCACTGGTGCTGGCCGGGATACTCCCAATCGACCTGCGCATTCGCGAGGCGGCAGCGCTGTACGAGGCCAAGAGGGGAGTGTCCCAGTCAGTAATGGGAGACAGGGAGATTGAGCGGATGGCTCCAGCATTAGAATCCCCGCACCCAGCGGAGCAAACGAACCTGAAGTTCGAAAACCTGGTAGACGAGGAACAATACAAAAACCACAGCAAATTTGCTGTGAGGATTTTCACCGACGGCAGCAAGATTGAGGGCAGAGTCGGAGCGGCGCTATCCTTGTGGAATGACGTCGCCGAGACAAAGGCCCTCAAACTTGCCTTGCCGTCCTACTGCACCGTCTACCAGGCTGAACTCCTGGCTCTACAAAGAGCGGCAGGGGAAGCGCTCAAGTCCCGTGAAGCCTCTTTCGGCATTTTCAGCGACTCTATGGCGGCCCTTCAGTCGGTAATCAACACAAGTTCCCCCCACCCCTTGGCCGTGGATACAAGGGACACCCTACGACGCTGCAAGCTCCAGAGCAAGAGTGTCTCCTTGTTCTGGATAAAGGCCCACGCAGGGTTGGAGGGAAACGAGAGAGCCGACCAGCTCGCGAAGGAGGCCGCCCTGGGGTCGAAGAAAAGGCCGGACTACGATTTGTGTCCTGTATCATTCGTCAAGCGACAAATCCGATCGGAAACGCTTGACGAATGGAACAGGAGATATCGGTCAGGTGACACGGCTTCGGGCACGAAACTGTTCTTCCCGGACGCGGTGATAGCGTATGGTGTGGTGCGGAAGATGACTCACACGAGTATAACCACGCAGATTCTAACGGGGCACGGTGGGTTCTCTGCATATTTGAAACGCTTCAAGTGTAAAGAGAATCCATCGTGCGCATGTGAGCCTGGTGTCGAAGAGTCACTTCCGCACATTCTGTTTAGCTGCCCAATGAACGCAAAAAAGCGATACGAGACGGAACAGAAACTCGCGATTACACTAAGCGCCACAAATGCGTCAGAGTTAATGACTGGTAAAAAACGGGACGAATTTCTGAAATATTGTATAGAAACTGCAACACAAGTCATTAACAGAAACAAGAACGATTAAGAAAATATGCTGTCCTAATATAATGTTATATATTAAAGACAAGCATAAAACAATAGTAAAGAAAATAATGAAGATTAAAGTAGTATAAGTTTAAATTGTTACTTACGTGCCTTACCTGTACTCCGGTGCTCGTCCGCGAGCCGTCGTCGAGTCCTGTTTGGTAGTTTTATTCCAGGTCTTCACATACATTTAGTCATAAAATACGTTTTCAGCAAATATCAAAATTTTTCATCAACATAAATCCCTTTAAAAACGTTTCAAAATTTCTATTTATTTTAATTATCTCAATAATAATACCCAAGATTAGAATCAAATAAATTAGCAAATTAATGGCTCTGATAATGTCAGAGGGTCACTGAGTAGGGCAGGAGTGTGGTTTTAGCCGGTAAGAGTCCGGCACTGCCCAGATTGCCTCATTAGTGAGACAGTCTGGGCGTCCATGAGGATTTTCCACTCCTGCCAAAACAAAAAAAAAAAAAAAAAAAAAAAAAAAAAAAACCTAACCTGAGCGAACCTAACCTGAGCGAACCTAACCTGAGCGAACCTAACCTGAGCGAACCTAACCTGAGCGAAATTAATACACGAACAGAATAAGTGAACAAATTTTCGCAATTTTAATAAAACAATTTTCGCTCGGCAAAATAAACAAGTACCGCTCCCCATCGCTCACCCGGCGCAGTCCTTATTCTTAAATTAAAACACGGACGGAATCCGATCTAACACATGACCCCTGACCAGCTGCGTTCACGTTCATTAATACATGAACCGCATTCTATTCTCAGACCCGCACTGGCCAGGCTTCACTACGCGGCTACATTCTTATACAACTATCTACATGGCATCATATATTCAATATCATTAGCATATTACATAGATCAACAAGCTTGTTGATCTACTTACTTAAGGTTCGGTTAGTTACCAGCTGGTAACCACTAATTTGTACTTGGCGATTCATAATGTCTTGTTGGGATAGCTGTGGATTGCTACAAGCTATGTACACACTTATTCAGTGGTACCTTCACTTGTTACAATATTAAACTGACACTACTTACAATCTCTTAAATTCTGCAACCAGTATTTTACTATAGATTCCTATATTGCCCAGTTCAAGCTTAGAGTAGTATGGTCGAAGAAATAAATATGTTGTACATACTGAAACATAATTTAAAATTGCTCAGTAAATAAAAAAAAACACATAGGTCTTTTTGTAAAATTAATCTCCCTATCACCGTCACACTGTCATGACACTGTATCCCAGCGGTGGGAACATTATAGACTGTGTATCGGTGTTAAAATAACTAATGTCATTTAAATTATTGATATGACTAGGTTTGACGATAAAATAAAGAGAAGTACTAATAACCTTTGGGTTACTACTTACTTCGTACTTCTCTTTATTTTATCGTTTTCTCTTTTCTTTAAATTATTGGGAAAAGTAGGTGCCAACTGTTCAGATTAACTAGGTAAATCAGCAGGCTGAAATTATTTAACAGAAAACTTTAGGTATGGTAGCATTCATATTGTCATATTAGCAAAGTGATTTATTGTTTGGATTACTTATAAATATATACTTTACCCGCGACTTCGTCCGCGTGTATTTCGTACTTTCCTCTAAACATTTTCGCAAATGTATAATTTTTATCATTGATTTTGAATAAAAAGTATTCGGACCAATTTTTAAAGTTTATTGATAAAAGGAATAAGATTTATCAAATAAACTATGTCGTCTTTCCTCCCGAATACGAAAGAATAGAGCTTCTTTAATGCTTAGAGTCAAGGACTTCCTTGTCGCTACGTACCAGCAACACGTCCTTCAGAATCTGGTCTCTATTTATCACTTTCTCGACGACGAGATTCTCCGACCGTTCCCACGCTCTCCTTCATCTTTTTACTCTCATCTATCAGATTGGTATCGAAACGAAATCAACCAGTTTCACGACCTCGGAGACGATGAAGGAAGGACTAAAATCAGGTACAGGAGGAAAACAAGAAACGCTCACACGAGCTACATTGTTCTGAGTGTGGTCCCCACGACCTGGAAGAGGCTCATTGAGAGAGAGAAGCTAAGAATTGACTTCGAAAGAGTAAGCTTGAACCGACGACTACCTTCAACGCTTTGTCAAGTACAAAGCGTTGAAGGTAGTCGCCGGTCCTTTTACTTTTTCTACCAGTGTAAGTACAAGTGTACTTAGTATCTTCATACAACGTGGCGCTACAATGTCGAAATTAATTTAACACACGGGTAGGGCTAGTGCCCATTAATTATATAAATATTGATAGATTAAAATAGTTCGAAAACAAAAAAAAAAATGTTTAAACAAATAATAATATAAAAGTAACTAAAATGGGATCACCCTTGCAAAAATTCATTCATGAAATTACTTACCTAGCTCGCTTACGTTATCTCGGAGCGGCAACGCATCGCTTCGCGCGCTGACAACCGTCTTGTACACACTCGTGATTGGTCCGATTCATTGACGGCATTTATCAATGAAACCGAGCAGCGCAAGTGGTACCTACAGCGGAGGTGCTTAGTCAAACCACGTCAAACACTTATCATAAGTATCACTCTCACTTGTTACTATTAGTTATAACTGTCATCACTAATCACTGTTTTGTTTGTCTTTATTTAAAATTTTCTTATTTTCAATGAGACCATCGTGTTGGCGCTGAAGAGCTCCAACAATAGTGCGAGGATGAGTAGGGCATTGTCTTGAATCGCCATATCTCTCGCGATATGTCCTTATCGCAAGAGCGGCATTCTGATGACATTCTCCATAAATTAGGATTATGTCCGCATATTCAGCTGCTGTGTAATTCGGATGTGTATTTGCTATCACGATCACAAGTTTACACCAAGCACAAAAACACAAATAAACGCGTCCGTATCGCAAGAGATGTAAAATTACACAAAAATAAATTAATAAAACAATAGGTAAGCGTCTTTTTCGCGGAAACTTTCACAAAAATATTAGACGACGTAATTATGCACACTAGTGTGAAGAAGTGTATCCAGGACACGGGTTCGGCTAACACTAAAGAAAAGCAACAAAAAAAAGAATTAGACTCGGTGCGGACTGGCGGCACGGCGGCGGCGGGTGGAAGGGAGGGAGGGCGCGCGTCGCTTGCGCCGCTCGCCGACAAAGGGATGTCTCTTTCCTTCAATTCGCCTACTCTTTGCATTTGTTTCATCCTAATAGTATTGCTACATTCGTTTTAATTTCATTGATGCGATGTTGTGATCCGTAACCCCGGCAAATGACCGCTGCGCGACAGTTCTTTAAATACAGGTTGCTCTAAGAGATGCTATTTTCTAAAATTTTAAATAAATCCGTAGGTAATTATAACGTTAATAAATCCGTAATAATTTAATGGAAATATATTTCTTCATGAAACGAAAATGTGAAAACGTATAGGTATGTGTGTTAATGTGACCATTGTAGCGCCACGCTGTATAGTGTTCTTAGTTAAGTGTTAGTATAGTGCGTGGTCATTCTATGTATCTAAGTAAGGGGCTGTCTCCACGAGCGAGAGAATCGCGGCACTCTCTATGAACGCGTCTCCACACGGCGATGCGACAAGCGGCAATGTGCGCGAGTACCGTCGTCGTATCGCTGCGGTATCGTCGCTACTGGTGGCGCGCACGCCGCAGAACGTGGCACTCTCGCAGCGAGCGCGCGGCGGGCGCGCTGTCAAAGTTTCTTGAAAGTAAACTTAACAGTTCATCGAAAACAGAAATTGGCATTAAATATTCATCTTCAAACCAATCTGCATGATTTCGATATTCTTCATAATTCACATGGAAATGTCCATGACTTTCACGACGTAGTAACATAGGATGTGTCCACCAACGGCGCTTTTTTTCCTTTCTTAATAACAATAACTGCATATTCACTAGCGTACTTGCACAAGCACCCCAGAACACTACATCCATAATAAATAATTAATTTATTGACTGAGACACTACTTATTTCGCTCTCGTCTTGCACCTAACTGAACTCTTTCAACAAAACTAGGTATTGCACAACGCCTCGTCGCGGAAACACGGCGATTCCGTTACGAGTCGTCGCGGGCACGCGGCGATTCCGTTACCAGTCGCGACGATACGCTGGCGGAATAATCGCTCGTTCGTGGAGACGACCCGACGATAGAAGCGCGGATCCGTCGCGATTCTCTCGCTCGTGGAGATGGCCCCTAAGCTTTAGGTTATCTTTTTACCAAAACTGTCAACTCACTCGCTTGTGGCAGTGCGGTTTTGTTATAGTTTGCTTGGGTTGTAATGTGGCATTATGGATTATTTCGTTTCAAAATCCTGTAGCCCGCTTTTGACTCACTTCATTACGTCTTCGTTGAACTTTGAATTTAACTTTGTTTTCTGTGATAAAACTTGGATTTTTCGAAAAGTCGAAGTTGTTTGCAGCTTGGGCGAGTGTGTAGGCCGGGGGCGCCGGGGCAGGTGGAGTAAGTCAAGGGCTTGCTTGTCTACACAGTTTACATGTTTTTTGGTTCAGAAATAAAATTATAATAGTTTATAAAAATATACTTTATTAAATGTTTATAAAAATAATATCATTCGACAGTCTACTTTTCATGACACAACGTTGCATAAAATACCTTAATGACCTAATAATTTACATGAGCATGTAATCAATTTAACAATGCATACTTATTAACATATTTAACAATTATTTACAATGAAAGCAGTAGTCTTATAATTTCGTATCACAAGTGCGACTAGGTAGCGCCACTGGGCCCGAGACTCGCCACGTCATCGCGTCATCGCGTTACCCACACACAGAACGTACTCTATCACTGTAATACTCAGGATAGTTCACTATCCACACAAATAATGAAGTGGTGCTTTTATAAGGTAATTAGCGACTCGCCCCTGATTTGCACGGTTTTTACGTCTTGACAAAACCTCCACATTTCTTTATTATAATTATGTAAGTTTAATATTAATGTAGGTAGGTATTATTCCGCAATAAATTATCTAAATGATGATGAAAACATCATCAAAATTCGTCGCGTAATTTAGAAGAACACACAGACAGATACGAAAAAGGATTTTGTTTCATACTATTGTAGGGTTCCAACTTAGAGGCAGGGGTCGATCGGGGTTCCTCTTGGACCTTCGACCTTTTGACATAGGTCTAGAAGTCTCAAATATATAACATATTATTATGACACATTGCATGATTGACCTACTGGGTGTCTTCTATCATTGGTTTACTCGAACATGGGTATATGTATATAAAGCCTGGCCTCACTGGTTTGTTCGCTGGTCTGTCCACAGCGACGGACCAACAGTATGAAGCAGTGTGCAAAAATGCGTAGCATAAAAAAAGTTTTTTGATGTTTGTTCGCGATATGACGGACTTACCTATTCCGACCAATCACAAAGAGTTTTGCAAGTGACATATCACGCCAGTTAACAAATAGAAATAACCAATGAGATTCGAAATCAGGTCACGAGCGGCACGAGTGTCGCGATTTGGTGCGTATAATTCTGAAGAGCGCTGTATCCAATACTAGCTACAACTCCTGCAACCTATCAGCGAGCGTCGTGTCTCACGCTCCGGAGTCGCTCTTCACGGCACCCCTTTAGTGATGCGATTGTTCTCAAATATTATAATTCCACAATCAAAATAATTAATTAATTTACTTACAATTAATGTTACACTAAGTCTTAAAGATTTCTTAAATTAAAGTTATATAAAATGTAAAAAATGCTCTGTCTGAAACTGAGTTGATTCTTATTTTTAAACAAGAGAATTATTTATTTGATCTATTACTTAAATAAAATAAATGAGAGAGTGCTTTTATACTTAAACACATAAGGTTACCTACCAACCAGTTTTTTGTTTTACAAAACCAGTTGTATAATATATATTCAGATCCAATTTCAAGATTCTGGTCGTAGCGACGATATAAAATATGGCATCATTGAAAAATCTTATGAAATTCAAAAACTTTTGGCACGGCGACCCGCATTCACATTGTAATAAATAATGATCATCGGTCACACAGTACTCTACTGTTGTGTTGCACGTACGCGCGCTGCTGCACACTGCTTGAGATTCACACACACACGCACGCACACACACGCACTAGACGGGCACGGCACGCGCGGGCGCGGGCGACGCCGCGGCGTGCGCATAGTGCGCGCCGCACGACGTCGGCGGCGACACGAGCCGGTCCAGCTCCAGCGTGCTGCCCGTCGACGAGCTCGAGCGTGACGCGCTGTCCGGACTGTCCAGCGACGACGTCGCCGACGGCTCCGAGCACACCTTCGGCGGCACCTCCGGCGCGGGCTCCGCCACTTCCGGCGTGGACCCCGCCGTCTCCAGCGCGGGCCCCGCCACTTCCGGCGCGGGCCCCGCCGCCTCCAGCGCGGGCCCCGCCTGCTCGCCCGCAGGCCCGCGGCCGCGCGGCAGCGCCAGGCGCAACTTCTGCCAGAACCAGGGGTCGCCCCAGCGCACGTAGGTGTTGGTGGCGAGGTAGCGGCGCAGCTTGTCGTCCAGCGGCAGCGCGGCCGGGTCGTCCAGCAGCACGACGACGAGGCGCGGGCACGCGTCCCGCAGCGCCAGCGCGTAGGCCTCCTGGAACTCGGCGCGCGCCCAGGCCGAGCGCAGGAAGTGCGCCGACACCACGGCCACGGTGCGGCGCGACGCGCGCACGGACGCCGCGATCTGCGCCGGGATCCAGCCGCCCGGCGCCCAGTCGCGGTAGTGCACGCACAGGCGGTAGGGCGCCGGGCCGCTCTCCAGGCGCGCCACCAGCTCGTCGCGCACGAAGCGCTCGTCGCCGTGCGAGAAGGACAGGAACACGTCGAAGCGGCGCTCGGCGTCGTCGCGCTCGGCGGCGCGGGGCAGCCAGCCGCGCGCGTGCAGCGCCGCCTTCAGGCGCAGGCGCAGCGCGGGCCGCCACAGCAGCGCCGCCAGCGCGCCGCCCGCCAGCAGCGCCGCCAGCGCCGCGCCCGCCGCCAGCGCGGCGCCGCGCACGTGCGCGCACGGCGGCGCGGCGTGCAGCGGCGAGCCGTCGGCGCACGTGCAGGCGAGGTAGTCCAGGCGGGCGCGGCCCTCGCGCAGCGCGGCCCGCGCGGCGGCGGAGCTGCAGCTGCAGTCGAGCGGGTTGCGCGCCAGTAACACGCGGCGCCGCTCGTCCGCCAGCAGAGCGCGCGCGGCGTCCTCGCTCAGCGCGGACAGCGAGTTGTTCGTCAGGTCTAACATCTGCGCCGACACGAAACGATAAGTTAGTTGCCCGGCCTTCCCCGTAGAAACCTATACGACGCTTCATCTTCGTAACAAACATGCAAATAGTGGTCAAGGAATATGTGAACTGTTCGCAAAACGTTTTAATTCGCTGTATGGTAAGTTAGGAATAGCTCCCGAATCCAGTAAACTAAATACGAATGCGTCAAAGCGTGTAACACTCCTCTCTGTAAAATCGATTTATTTTATTCAGAAATTCTTTAATTCTCAAAGCACTCACTGATTTAAACGTCAATAAGGACGCTGGACCGGATGCAATTCCACCCATCTTTCTAAAAGAATGTGCTGAATCTTTGCTATACCCGCTGTCTAGGATTTACAACTGTTCCTTGAGTCTAGGTATTTTCCAAGTATTTATTTAAACTTTATTAAAACTTTATGCCGCAGTGTCTCAAGACGAAAGTCTTTGACCAGTGCGTGTTGCCAGTGATGACATATGGCACTGAAACGTGGTCGCTCACAATGGGCCTTATTAGAAGGCTGAAAGTCACCCAAAGGGCAATGGAGAGGGCTATGCTTGGAGTTTCCCTGCGGGATCGAATCAGAAATGAAGAGATCCGCAGGAGAACCAAGGTAACCGACATAGCCCGAAGAATTGCCAAACTTAAGTGGCAGTGGGCAGGGCACATTGCTCGCAGAACAGATGGCCGATGGGGCCGAAAGGTTCTGGAGTGGCGACCGCGTACCGGAAGGCGTAGCGTTGGAAGGCCTCCCACAAGGTGGACCGACGACCTTGTGAAGGCCGCAGGAACTCGTTGGATGCGAGAAGCACAAAACCGGTCGAGGTGGAGGTGCTTGGGGGAGGCCTATGTCCAGCAGTGGACGTCTTCCGGCTGAAATGATGATGATGATGATGAAAACTTTATGCACAAGTAAAAACTGTACAAAGGCGGACTTAATGCCTTAGGCATTTTCTACCAGTCTACCTTAGGGTGATGCAGAGACAATACACAGTAGGTGCAATAACAGAAAGAAAAGATAAGAAAATATTTATAACTAAGATATAAGAATAGATAATTATAATAATAAATACATATATACATACATATGCATAACAATATATATATAAAAAAATAGTTATGAAACATAAATAAGAAACCCTACAACAACTTAATTCTGAGACGAATCTGCCAACTTCTTGTGTATGTGTTCTCGAGCTTTCACTTTAAATGTGAACCGATTGGTTACCGTCCTGATATTCTGAGGGAGCGCATTCCAAAGGAAAACCGCCTGGACAAAGAAAGACGACTTTATAAAACCAGAGCGATGAGAAGGACAACGAAGAAGACGATTATTCTCGGACCGAAGATTCTTGCTGTGTGCAGAGCATAAATATTGACAAAGAGAAGTCAGATAAGAAGGAGAAGCGGGATTGTGAAAATTGCTTTGCCAAGTAAATGTAAGATAGCTCGTGGATCGTGGTAACCACAAAAATGCCGATGTTTCGGATGTGTCAAATTATCGACCCGTCTCCATTCTGTCATCCTTTGGTAAAGTTTTTGAATAGCTTGTGGTGAAATAAGTTTACAGGCATGTCAAGCAGCATCTCCTGCACAGCACGGTTTCCTTCCAAAGAGGTCCACTACATCAAATCTTTTGTGTTGTAATAGTGACATAGCAGATGCACTCGACGAAGGGAAAGAGGCACACGCTGTGTACACGGATTTCAGTAAGGCATTTGATCTTATTAATCACAATATTCTTTTAAATAAGACAACAGACATGGGTACTCATGGGCCATTACAGCGATGGTACAAGTCCTTCCTTGTTCCTTATACCTTGACCATTTTTATACAGTCAACAAGAGAGATAAGTATGCTGGATCGTCGGATATAGTTGAAGTTTAGTAAGAAACCAATGGATGTTCTCGAATAAAATTTAATTTTATTAATAGAAAAGCAAACAGCGCATTTAACTAATTAAATTTCATTCGACAGCATCTATCGGTTTAAAAGGATTTGGGTTCAACTTAACAAACACAGCAAATTCTAGTGTGTATAAATCATGTATAAGCAATGTAATGTCAGCAGTTTATGCTGTTTAAAGAATGGCATACAACTATCAGTAGATTTAAGCTTAAACACTGCAACATCTAAATGTCTTCTAATTTTGATAATTCTCAATTCTTGTCAATGTGTTGTGTGTGTGTATTGTTCACTGACAATTTATCATCGGATTACGTGAGGTGATGTTTTAGTAAGGTTGCATTATTTTGCTTCGAACCGCCAAGTCATGAATCTGTTATCGAATTAAAAATCCAAGTAAGTATAGTGTTCCGTACTGTAACAGTAAACTTACCGATAGATGCTTCGGGAAGTCGGCGGCGTCGAGTTCAGCGATGCTGTTGTGCGCAAAGTACAGCTGCCAGTCGTAGTCGTCCGGCGCCACGCCGTTGCGGCGCGCCGCAGACATCAGCGGCTCGAGCGCGTCGCCCACGCGCGTCAGGCCGACGCGCTCGCACTGCACGCGCAGCACGCGCGCCGGCGCCGCGCCGCTGTGCCGCCACGCGCACGTGCAGCGCGTGCCGCCGCACAGGCCGGGCGCGCCGCACTGCAGCGCGTCGAGCGGCACGGCGCGCAGCGCGGGCCCGCGCGCGCACGCGGCGCTCAGGCGCAGGTGCTCGGGCCGCTCGCGCAGCGCTCGCGCCGCCCAGTACGTGTCGCAGTCGCACGCGAGCGTGGCGTCGAGCGACACGATGGCGCGCGAGGTCGAGGCGCCGGCCGTGGCCAGCGAGTAGTCGTGCCGCGTGTACTGCAGCTTGGTCACGTTGTTGGACGCCAGGTTCACCTCCACGTCCGTGGCACCGCGGAACTGCAAGTCTGCGTACTGTGAACACGCGGCTCGTTACTGCACGGTCGCCGGGCGGGGAGGGGGCGAGAGACGGCGCGACGAGGGCGATACGTTACCGTGACGGAGGTGAAGTTGTTGCCGACGAGGTCGAGCGTCTTCAACAGAGGCATGTTCTCGCGCCAGTCGCGACAGATCAGACTGGCGTTGGTTTTTCTCAGGTAAAGATGGGTCAGCTTGTTTAAACTTTCCAACGGTGACACTCCTGTCATTACAAAAACTCATTAGCACATAATGATGCCACGAATATAAAATACAAAATATTCTGATGATTTTGGGATAGGTACCTATAAGGATTCTAGAAAACCATTGCTTATAAACAACTTTGGAACAACTATGGGACCAATCCATACTTCGCTAGAAATAACAGCTGTTCATTTTGTGGATTTCTGTAAAAACAAATGTGGAAAACAGCAGATATTCTCCCGTGTCAGGTTTTGTATATATTTATTTTTTATTTACCAACCGTCAACAAAAATGTCTACTTATAATTATATCCCCCCGACCCTTAACTGCAATGTTAGCAAAGCGAAAAATCTAGCATAGATATACGAGTATGATAGGTGAGTAATATATTGTTGCGCGCCACAATGCGTAGGTACCACTAGCGCCATCTAGTATCGAGTAGCAGAACTAGTGGTCAAGATACTTCTAGAAATTTCGACAGTAGAACTTTCCAGAACTATCGACGTGTGGTCGGTCGGGACCGGCATGTACTCGAACATTCTAGATGTTTCTACGGTAGAAGGTTCTGGAACTATCCGAGGCCAAGGCCGGTGTCGCTGCGACCCGATCAGTATTGGATAAGCGATACAAGCGAAAACATCGAAGCGATCTTCAAGTGCGACTTTCAAGTGATCTTGTAGTGCGATTGTGTTTTATTGTTAGTGTGTTAAAGTTGTAATTGCTGTTTTTAATTAAAGTGTCTATTTTTGGTTATTAAATCGGCAGTTTTTATTGTCACGAACCCCAAGCTCGTAACAATATGTTTTTGAAGGAAATTGCATTTCCGGAATAAATCTAAATATTGCAGGAAAAATCCTTACAAAACAGTTGAGCAGTCGCAAATAACAAAATATAAAAATCGGCCAAGTGCGTGTCGGGCCACGCACAGTGTAGTCCATAGTAGCCCGTTATCACAATATAGTACGATTCTGCTGTTCTTTATTCTGGATATAAGTAATGGTAAAGATATTAAGAGTTATTGGTTATAGTAACAACAAGGGTGTCCAGAGTAAAACAAAACTTTAACACATAAGGTAACCACAGAGGTCTTAACTTGCAAGAAATTTTTAACACCGCCGGTCTAAAAGTGATGTCACGGCACAACGCCATCTGTTATCGAATAGCGATACTAAACTAATGACATAATGTTGATTTTCGAAGACAATTATTTAAACAGATTAGACATTAACTAATAATAACCACTTTCTTCCTGCTAAAGCTAAAAAATAAGAGTACGATTGCTGCCAAGTTTATTTCAATTCACAAAATTGTAATTCGAAAATTAAACAAAGTTCGTTTGTGACTTCTATAGGTACTCGAATGAAAACGTAACCCGTTGGTAGAACGCCATCTAGCGGCAGTATTATAACACTTAAGATAATTTATTATGGTTTTTTTAGTCTTTTTATTTCATATTGTTACGCGCCACACTTGATGGCGACATTAGCTACTACTAGCGCCACCTAGTATCGAGTAGCAGAACTAATAATTATTCGGGTCCCTTCTAGAAACTTCGATGCTAGAACTTTCCAGAACTATCGACGCCTGGTCGGTTGGTATCGGTATGTACTCGAACATTCTAGATGTTTCTCCGGTAGAAGGTTCTGGAACTATCCGAGGCCTATATAAGGCTGGTGTGCCTGCGAGCCGGGATCACCTATACGGTGTCCGGCCCAGAGACGCCGACGCATTACCCGGACGCGGCCAACTACATGCCGGACGTGCTGGACATCGTAGTCCACCGGGGGCTGTGCTGCCAGATCACACAACAAGTGATTGACGACGAGTTACAGTCGGACCACCAACCTGTACTCGTCGTCCTATCGGGAATGCCGACCCGACTGAAGCCCATAGCGCCACGTCGTACCACGGACTGGACGAAGTTCGTGGAAAAAGTAGAGGCCACCACGCCGACTCGGCCTATCGCTACCTCCGCAGACGTTGACAAGACCGCGGATGACGTCACTGCTTGCATACAGAGCGCCTTAGAAACGGCGACTAGCACGCAGCCGCAGGGGAGAGTGCTATTGCCGCCCCTGCCGGCGCACATTAATGCGATGATCGCCGAGAAGAGGCGCATTCGCAAGCAGTGGCAGCAACTAAGATGCCCCACCCTCAAGAGAGAGCTCAACCGTCTCGCGGAGAAGGTCAAGGCCGAGCTGCAGGCGCTCACCACCGCGGACTGGGAGGACCGAATTGAAGCTACAACAGACAGCTGGCCGTCACTACACAAGTTGTGCGGCCAGCTAACGAGTACCCCAGCCCCGGTGCGTCCGCTGCTCAACAGCGACGGGGCGCTTAAGTATGTAGCGGAGGACCGGGCGGAGGTCTTCGCCGAACACCTGGAGCGTCAGTTCCGCCCAAACCCGACCAGCGACACCGACCATGTCGCAGCAGTCGTGCAACACCTGGGAGACTACTTCGCCACGCCGATAGCTCCCGATGAAGACCCTGTCTTTTTCTCGCCCGGCGCAGTCAGACGCGCCATCCTAAAGACGAAGCCCAGGAAGGCCCCCGGTGCTGACGGTATCACCAATACAGTGCTGCGCCACCTGCCGTACCGCATGGTAGCGGCGCTGGCGCGCCTGTTTACGGCGATACTGCGCACGGGGGCCTTTCCCGCCTCGTGGAAGGAGGGGCGCGTCATCATGCTGCCCAAGGCGGGAAAGGATATTCTGAAGCCGGAGAGCTATCGGCCGATCACACTCCTGTCGACCGTCTCCAAGGTGTTCGAAGCACTCCTGCTGCGACATCTCCAGCCTCACATCGCGCCGCGCCCGGAGCAGTTTGGGTTTCGGGCGGAGCATAGCACGACGCTCCAGCTGTCGAGGGTACTGCACCACCTCGCAGCCGCGACCAACAAGAAGGAGTACTCGGTGGCAGTATTCCTCGACATGGAGAAGGCCTTCGACCGTGTGTGGCACGACGGCCTCATATACAAGTTGGCCACTTCCGGCGCGCCCCGTCGCGTCGTCAAGGTGGTCTCTACTTTTCTCACAGACAGGACTTTCAGGGTGGTGGTCGAAGGGGCGCTATCGAGCGCCCGTCCGGTGCTCGCGGGTGTACCGCAGGGCAGCTGCGTGTCGCCGGCGTGTTACTCGCGTTACACCGACGACATCCCCGTCACCTCTGACGCCATGCTCGCGCTGTACGCAGACGACGCCGCGTACATCACTACATCGCTTAATGCGAAGTACGCGGCGGTCAAGATGCAGCGCGCGCTCGACACGCTGCCAGAATGGCTGTCCAGGTGGCGGCTGTCGGTTAACGTGGGTAAGACGCAGGCGATGGTCACCGGCTTCGCGCTCCTCCCACCACCCTTGAAGCTGCAGGGAGCCGACATCGCGTGGTCGCCCCGGGTCAAGTACCTGGGGGTGACTATCGATCGTCGGCTCACGATGGGGCCACACGTCCGCTCGGTCGCCGCAAAAGGTAGGGTCGCCCGCAACCTCCTTAAACCGGTGCTCTCATCCCGCATCCCGGCGCGCGTCAAGTTGGGCGTGTACAAGCTGTACGTGCGCCCAATCTTGACGTACGCCGCCCCGGCCTGGTTCGCCCTCACGAGCGAGTCGAGCCGAAAGCTGCTCCGCACGCAACAAAGTCAAGCGTTGCGGACAATTGTTGACGCTCCTCGTTTCGTGAGGAACGATGTCATAGAGCGAGACCTCGGGATTGAGAGCCTGGACGAGTTTGTGCGGCGACTCGCGAAGGGTATGTTCGCGCGTGCCGACGCATCCGCCTGGCCGCATGTCCAGGACATTGCGCCCTGGCACGCGCGCCCACCCGACGCGAGACCCTTGCCCCGCGACCTGGTAGCGGACGACGACCCCATCGCACCGGATTGACGCCTCAAGTGAGCCGCACCCAGGTTACACGCGGCTCACTTGAAACAACTGAACTCTACACTTCTACATACATTCGTTACGTAGCGTGTGCTAGGTTAATATAGGCACGTTACGTAGCGAGCGCAGCCACACACCACTATACAGACGCTTAAACTCACACGCGTAGGCGCAGCGCGGGCCGCGATACGCGTAGACACTGAGCGGTGTCACACAATACAATACCGCTCACACACACACGACTGCTCCTTAGCCCGGACCGTGACCGGCTAGCTCTGGAAGCGGGGCGGGCGGGAGCAAACGCCTATACTCTGTAGGAGCGTCGAGTCGGCACCTCTGTCGCTGGCCGTCCCCCGCCGGGCCTCCCCCAGGTAACTGGGGGTCTCACCTGGCGGGGACAGACCGCCGAGGTGTCGTGAAGAAAGCGGCGCTGTATAACAGCGTCGCGGCGCGCCTACAGAAAAACAACATGCAATCAATCACTCACATGGCTGCACTACGTGCGGCCAACGAAGCCGCAGGCCGTTGTCGCCGAATGCAGGGAGGGGCCTGTTTTTGCAGGCCACCGCATTGCCTCCGCGGCCGGGGGGCGAAGCCCCGGCACCGCTCGCCACGCCCCCTTACGGGGGCGTCGCGATTTCTACGAGCCGGGATCAGTGTTGGATAAGCGATACAAGCAAAAACATCGAAGCGATCTTCAAGTGCGACTTTCAAGTGATCTTGTAGTGCGATTGTGTTTTATTGTTAGTGTGTTAAAGTTTGTAATTGCTGTTTTTAATTAAAGTGTCTATTTTTGGTTATTAAATCGGCAGTTTTTATTGTCACGAACCCCAAGCTCGTAACAATATTTTGTTTTTCAATGCAAGTCTTTACCCGTTATAAACAAGCAACTACATACTTTATCTTAGTCACTTTAAAGGATTAAGTGATCCGTGATTTGGGCGTCCATCAAGACAGTAAGTTACTTTTTGACACACACATTGACGCAATTGTTAAAAAAACTTTTTTACAAAAAAAAAAACAACCGACTTCAAAAAAAAAAAACACTACAAAGTGATAAATAACTTTAATTTCGGAAGTCGGTGTCGTTGTTTCCGCATTTTCGTTTTTTGACACCGACTTCCGAAATTAAAGTTACTTATTTATCATTTTTGTAGTGTTTTTATTTTTGAAGTTGGTTGTTTTTTTTTTGTAAAAAGTTTTTATTTTTCACTTTTTGGTTGTACCTACCCCACAAAAAAGTAAACGAAAAGATCGTTAATGTAGACAATGTAGATAAATTTTTAGATTTTTGTTGAATTTTCAAAAACCGCTTGTCCGATTTTGATAAAATTTTCATGGGACCATTTGGGTAGTCCCTTTCCAACAAAACAAGAATTTTTCAAATTTCAATATGCGCGAACAAACATAAAAAAAGAAACAAACATCCGAATTGAGAACCTCCTCCTTTTTAGAAGTCGGTTAAAAAAGCTTCTAAAGTGCTAGGGTTTATAATGCGTCACTCTATGTGTTTTACTGATGCTAAAACACTAAAAATATTGTATTGCACTTTTGTAAGAAGTCAGAGTATGCGTCTCAGACATGGAATCCACGTTATCATAAATACATTGACCGCATAGAAAACATCCAAAGACGGTTCATAAAATATCTTTGCTTTCATCAAAAGATTCAGATCAGTCAGCCGATTATCTTGCACTTTGTAAGAGGTATCATCTGCTGCCACTGGTAGATCGACGTAAAATTGCAGACTGTTTATTCATGTTGAAAATCCTCAATAACAATATTGATAACCCTGAGTTATTGTTGAGTTCAAAATTTTATTTTAATGTGCCAAGTAAAGCACTTCGTTTTAATCCACCCATACGTGTACCTCACACATCCTCGATTTATAGGCAGAACAGTTAGGTACATTGTGCGCGCAAGCAGAAATTTCAATGAATGCAAGGAATACGATTTTGATCTATTCACAGTTAGTGTGAATTCGGCCAGAAGGTGCCTAAGCCTCTTTTTCAAATAGTGGTAGGTTATATTATTTGTTTTTGTTTTTGTGCTCATAGGTACAATAAATAACTATTATAAGACTATAGGTACGTGAGGATTTGTAATTGGCTTTCGGGTGACTATGGTTTCCTTTTTTGTTTGTTTTTATTAGCTGTAAGTCCTCCATGTACTAAAATAAATAAAAATAAATTAATGCTAAGGATTTTGTATTTGGTACAAAATTATCCAACACCCAAGTTCAACGACTATTACTGCTTCACCATGCGCGGTCCGAGGGGGGGGGGGGGTCGTGGGGGTCATGACCCCCCCAAAATCATTCAGAGAATTCCATGTCGAGAGTCTGAATGATTTACCTACTTGCCTTACTAACTTAAAACTGTAGGTACTTGAGCTCACGAAAACCCCGATTGGCCAGCGGCAGACATGGGGACTGCCGACTGAAGTAAAAACTTAACACTATGAAATGACAGTGGGTTTTTTAAGGCGTCTAAAAATATTTTTCTTTAAAAAGCCTGAATTATAAAAATATAGAATCTAGGATTCAAGAGCGAGCGAAGCGAACTCGGGATATCGAGCACCCCGCTCGTACGTAAGGTTGAAAAGCTTAGGTAGGGCCATATTCCAAAACCTAAACTGCTGTAAAACGAGGTTTTTCGTCATAATTCGATAAAGTTCTCTTTTTGTATGATGGGTAAAAGAAAACAGAGACTATATATTCAAGGTGGGGTGCTAAAATTTTCAGGCTCGCTACGCTCGTTCTTGCAATTTACATTGGTTCTTGAGCTTTTCTTCAAAAGTCGACAAAACAAGTAATTCCTAGACCTTTTGGAATGATCGAAAGAAAATCGAATCTATCCGAGAGTGTGCAAAATTTTCGAGCTCGCTTCACTCTCTCTTACATTTTAGTTCCTGATAGCTGCTTGAGCTTGCTGCATAAGTCGACAATGTAACTCCTATTTCTGCTTGAAATTATAAAACGAAACCTAATCAAACAGAGGCGGTTTCTTGAAATTTTCGAGCTCGCTTCGCTCGCTCTCCCCACCCTGCCCAATTACCTTTCTAATACATACGACCAATTTGACAGCATTTAAGTAACACACCCCCTATGTAAAAGCTGCGTCCCTGAATAGCATAAGTAATGTGGAGCTGGAGATGAACATGAACCTTAACATATCATCACGCTTTTAATCCCCAAAGGGTTGGGAAGGGGTGTACCTTCATATAGTACTTACACCCACATTTCGTCGGTAATTAAGTGAAATGTCATATAGGGCGAGCCTACTGCCGCCAACCGGGCACAAATCCAGACCACACTCCAGGCTGCTTCTGAGAAATTTCAGATGGAAAAACCCTTTAACACTTTACCCGACCTGGGAATCGAACCCAGCTAGAACCTCATGCTCAGCACCCATGATGACCCCCCAAAATCTTGGGCTGCGACCGCGCCTGTGCTTATCTAATAAAGTTGTCTTAGCCGCTATAATTTTCCTTTAAAGTTCGTCAAATGCACTATCATCGTGAATTTTTCAAGCCAGCAGTTTAGCTTTTAGAGGGGGAGGGGGGGGCCTACTGGAACAAAAATTTCCACTTTAAAGTTTTAAGATTTCGTAAATGGAGCTTTAAATCAAAAAATAATTTTAGCAACCCCAAGTCATTTTAGAAGACCTATTCAACAATACCCCACACGATGGGTAGACAACGAAAGAAATATTCATTCCCACTTTACACGTAGGGGAGCTACCCTAAAAAAAAATATTTACCACTTTGTTGGCGTAATTGATATACAAAATTACAGCTTTCTAGTGCTAACGGTCTCTTAGCAAAACCTCGGACAGACAGACAGACGGACATGACGAAACTATACGGGTTCCTTGTCAGAACTACGGAACCCTAAAAACAAAAATGCAATAAATATATTCTTTCCTTGTTCTGGAAAGGTAGGTAAGCAACCTCGGTGCGCGGGTCCAACTAGAAATCGTAAAGGTTCAAGAGCCATCGATCATCATGCTTGCTTTGTGTACCTCGCACAGTGTCCCACGCGCCTCCGCAGGAGTCCTTGAGGTTGTTGTTGCTGAGGTTCAGCGTGGTGAGCGACGTGACCGCATTCAGCGACGTATACACGTCTGTCGTCAGGCGGTTCCTGGCCAGCTCCAGCTTCTGCAGAGAACTCGTCTTGACGAATAGGCCACTGCGAACGAAACGAAATCAAATTCAATACTAACTAGAACTATGATATTGGCGCGTGCTCTACAAAACTTATCGAAACTTCGACGACAGCTCACCCCGGCAGCTCCTTCAGAAAGTTCCCGGACAAGTCGAGCCAGCTCAGCTCCTTCGCGTCGTCCAGCAGCCCTGTCGGCAGCGCGGTCAGCGCGCACGACGTTATGTGCAGCTCCTGCAGGTGCCGCGCGCCGCGCAGCGACGTCTCGTGCAGTACGCTCAGCTGCGGCCCGAAACGCACGTGCAGCACGCGCAGCTCAGCGCAGGCCCTCAGCCAGCCCGCCGGCAGCTCCGTGGCCGTCACGTAGGCCAATTTCAGCGTGTGGAGCGCGCACGTCGTCCAGGGCTCGGGCGCCGGCTCGTCCCAGCCGCTCACGGTGAGGCTCTGCAGCGCGAGCGACAGCGCACTCGGCACGCGCGCCGCCGGCAAGTCTAGCGCCAGCACGCGCAGCGCGCCGGCCTGCGCCACGGACACGTTGTGGTCGTCGCGCACCGACACGTTGACGAGCTGGGGCAGCCGCTCCAGCACGTCGGCCGACAGGTCGGTAGCCATGCGCGTGAGGTCCAGCAGCTCGAGCGAGCGCGGCAGGTGGCGCAGCTCGCCGGGCGGCAGGGTCACGTTGTCCAGCAACAGGCGGCGCAAGCCCTGTGGCGCGGCCAGCGTGCGCGGAGCCAGCTCGGCGTTGATGAGCTCGAGCGCGGTCACGTTGGTGAGCCCGCGCAGGTGCGCGCCCGTGAGGTTGCCGGCGTTGATCAACTTGAGCCTGTCCAGCGCGAGCACGTTGAGCGCGTCCAGTGTGGCGGCGTACGAGACGGGCGGCGCCGGGCAGTACTTCAGCTGCACTTTGTTAACACGCAGCTGCGACTCAAAGCGCGGCAGGGCTGAATTGTCGAGCGATAAGTGTTCTGGGCACGTTAATGTGAAATGGCCGCTGTCATTGAATTCAATCAACAGCTTCAGACCTATTCAAATTGAAAATACAGTTTATTCTCATACAGTCTGAAATATGTAGTAATTTATTGTTATTACTAGGTGTGTCCGCGACTTCGATCGCGTGGATGTCAGGTAACAATAATGTGTCGCTTATGCCCGAGCCACACCAACGGGAAACGGCAATGCCCATCATCGCCGTAAACACCGCTGTAATTATTCCGATAATTAACCGGTCAAGCGGCGCGGTTCGCCGATCGGCGACGAAACAATAGAAAATCAATTGTGTCTTATTAGCAGAGCTTGACAGATTAACGCGATAAAATAAGTGTGGCCGCTTCAACGTTGGCAATAATTTTAGCGGTAAATCTCTCTGATCTCAAAAAATACCGCCACCCGTGTTATCGCCTAACGTCAATCGGCAATGTGAATGCCGTTGTAAAGTTATCACGAGAAATTGTGGCTACACCTACGGTTAACGCCCAACATCGCGTAACCAACACTCGTCCCTCGTCATTGTTGTAAAAGACAAAAATTAAAAAAAAAAACTTTTTCCCTAGAGGATGAAATGCTATTTTTTTTTACCTCGCCCTGGTAAGCTACAATGACGGTCTTCTTGAGCAAGAGGAGTGAAAAATCCACATAAAGACCGGCTGTCATCAATTTTGATTGCTAATTCTTACATTACAGGCACTATAGGTATATGTAAGTGTTCCTAATAGAATCAATTAATTGAAAAATTATAATGAAGTGATAAAAATTTACTAGTTTCTGATTTATTCCTTTGTATTCACCCAACTACCTATCTGGATGCCAAATTTGAACTTTCTAGGACATCTGGAACTGGGTTCAGAGTTTTGATCTATAGGTTAGTCAGTGATAAAAATGACGATTTTTGGACGTTAATATCTAAATCACCGTTTGAGGTGTGTTTATGGAGGACATAATTATGTATCTCGCAAGTCTCAATATACGGGGTGAATTTTTCAAGTGGGCGTGGATGGCCAAATCCGAAACTATGAGGACTAGCGAAAAGTACTCAAAGGAGTCGCGGGCTCGATTTTGATGAAAACTAAAACTGCATCATTGGACTTTTGAAAAATCAATATTTCTAGTCAAGAATCGAACCTGTTGATTTAAAAAAAAAACACATTGTATTATTACACCATTCGATAGTGTCGCTAATAAGGATCGAATTCTGGGAAGTAATGACATACGGAAAGAAAAGAGCTCATTTTTAACAAAATACTTTTTTTGTATTTTTCTTATGTTACCTACCTCATCATCATCTGCCTAGCCTTTTGCCAACTATGTTGGGGTCGGCTTCCAGTCTAACCGGATGCAGCTGAATACCAGTATTTTACATGGAGCGAATGCCTATCTGACCTCCACAACCCAGTTATTTGGTAATACGATACCCCTTCCCCTTGGTAAGACTGTTTGTCAGACCTTCGAGCTTCTGACTACCCGTAACGACCGTCAAAGACCCAGGAATGATAGCCCCTCCATGCCTCTTTTCGAGGCATGGAGGGGTCTCGGTATGTAAAGATGGTCACCCATCCACAGACCAACCGCGGCAAGCGGTGTATTCCCGTTCGTGCCACCGACTTCGTCCCCGTCGTGGGACGAACGGGAATTTACAAAAATAATATTGTTTCCCATTGTCCCATTCAGGATTTTAGAGGGACGAATGGGAATATGTTCTTAGATTAGTACCATTCGTCCCACTAAATAATTTTGTGCGTAAAATATTTAATCGTTGTTTCGTAGTTTACTTTCAAAGGAGAATGGGCAAACATGTATAAATATGTATGAAGCCTGGTACTCGGCCCAATAGCAATATACTATGTATCATTGGAAAGGTCTTTTTTACAAGGATTAATGATAACCGAGTCGCTTGTCTCCATTTGCTGTCGGAACGGAGTTATTTTGTGTTAAGTATTTATTAAAAAATTTTTTGTTTTTCTTTGATTATGTTAAGATAATGGTGATATTATATAGCGTCTGTTCCCGTTTTCCCCATTGAATGGGGACAACTACTTGTACTTTTAGGGCGGCATAATACTTTTACATGCTGGACACCAGTTTTCGAAAAAGACAACTTAAAAAAGCGGAGCAGTTTTGTGGGAATGCCACTTGCGAAAAAAAAAATGCACGGGTACAATAAAGATTCAAGTAAGTATTTTAAAAAGTTATGTCAACTAACCAGTGGCAACTTTAAAACTAAATAAAATAAAATTATGTATGTTTATCTACACCCATGCTATAAATCACACTAATAGCATAGCATAGAACATCTTAAATATGCGGGCGTGCATATGCCGAGGGTCCTGTCCTTGTTCTATACGATGTGTCTCAGCCATTCATATTTGCCGGCAGACTTAATCAAGACCATTGTAGTACCCATCGTGAAGAATAGGACAGGAGACATCTCGGACATAGGTAATTATCGCCCGATCTCTCTTGCCACTGTTGCGGCTAAGGTGTTGGACAGTGTGCTTGACTCTTATTTGGCAAAATATATAAAGTTGCACGATGCAGAGTTTGGGTTTTGTCCTGGACTGTCTACCGAAAGTGTTATCGGCACCTACGGACGGCACGTTCCCGGTCCGGTCGTCCCGTCCTCGGGTCGGCGTATTACGGTTTACTCGACTCGGGTTCTTGCATTTCGGTGTTGGGTTCCGATGTTGGCCAACAATTCATAAGAGCTGGTGCAACTTTACACGCCGATAGACAGTTGGGCAACATCGTAACTGCCAATGACTCGCGGGCATCCGTGGAGGGTTATTTATTTTTACCAGTGACAGCATCATGGGACTGACTTGGCATCTTGAAGCCCTACGACACGTTGAGTGATTCCACTAAACTTGTTACACGTTCTAAAAGGTAAGGATTTGGTTGTAATAGTCTTTGGAAGTGGTCCGTGAGCCCTTCCCTGGTTGTTAGAAAGGGTATTGTCGTGATCCATGGATATTTATTGCAGGATTCCTATTTGCGCATACGCAGGCAGTTTTCCAGCCGGTCAAGAATCTTGCAGTCAAGTGCTTTCTCCCCACGACCTTCGCTCTCTATATTTCCTTATTAGCTGGCTGGCAACAATTTTGTTATTTTTTAGTAAACTTATTTATTAGTAATGTTACTTAACCAGTTTTTTTTTTAATAAACAGTGTTTGAGATAGTTGTTGTATCATATTACCATACCCACTAGTTTGTCACTACAGATAAAAAATCTTAATTGAAACAGTGGCCAGTGGCCGGCTGTTACAATTATGATTTTTTATCTGTAGTGACAAACTAGTGGGTATGGTAATATGAAACAACAACTATCTCAAACACTGTTTATTAAAAAAAACTGGTTAAGTAACATTACTAATAAATAAGTCTACTAAAAAATAACAAAATTGTTGCCAGCCAGCTAATAATAGAAAATAGAGAGCGAAGGTCGTGGGGGGTTGGAGATAAACCCGGTACTGTTCCGTTTGAAATGAGTATAAGTTAAGAGTTAATAATTATTATAAAACAAAGGAGAAAGTAACCTTCCAGTTATTGATTAATTTAAAATCTATTAAATGGGCGCCAGGGACTTTGAGAGTCCCGGATCCCGGAGCCGACGAAGGTGTCCAATACTATTCCGGACGGGGTAGGATGTCGAACCCGAGATCCACAAATTCAATTGTGATGCAGGCCGGTTTCCAGTATCGAAAACCGGACCCAGACAATCAACTGGTTCCTACGGGAACCGTAATAAGGTATAATAAAAAGTTCCTCCGTAAACCAGCGCTGGGGCTCTGTCCTGCATAGGGTCGCAGCATAATGCTGAGCGATAGCCGTTTTGCGTGGATGTGACGCATGTTTCCCCCTACCTTTTTATTTTATTTTTTGTGTTTTTGTTCTTTTTGCGTCATTTTCACCGCAAATAAACGTATTTTCTTTCTTTCTTTCTTTCTTTCTATCCTGGGTGTCAAGCATACTGTCAAATACTACACTGACCGTAAGACGCCGGTGTACGCCTGCTCCCTTGATCTCTCCAAGGCTTTCGATCTCGTTTCTTACGATGTGCTTTGGAGCAAATTGAGGAGTAGGGGTATACCGGAGGAACTGCTCAGCGTATTGCAGTTTTGGTATCGTGGCCAGACAAACCATGTTAGATGGTCTAATGCGCTCTCGGAATCATATGGGTTGGAGTGCGGGGTGAGGCAGGGTGGTTTGTCGTCTCCCCGGCTCTTCAATCTATATGTAAATGACCTCATTGCCGAGCTCAGCAGCATGCGTGTCGGATGCAGGGTAAATGGTGTTAGTTGTAACAACATCAGTTATGCGGACGACATGGTGCTGCTGGGCCCGTCGCCGGGGGCGATCGTGGAGCTGCTCAAAGTATGTGAGACCTACGCTGCTGCACATGGACTGGTCTATAACGCCAAAAAATGTGAATACATGGTCTTTGGGGTCGCTGGTAAGCGCCGGGAGAATGCCCTCGAACTTGTCATAAACGGTACGCCAATACGTAGAGTCACAATGTTTAAATATCTTGGGCATTTTCTTACCGACGACCTCAGTGATCATGGTGACATTGAGAGGGAGCGCAGGGCTTTAGCGGTCAGGGGTAATATGTTGGCTCGAAGATTTGCTCGGTGTACAGACCAAGTAAAGATTACGCTTTTTAAAGCTTATTGTCAGAGTTTTTACACCAGCAGTCTTTGGGTCAACTATTCGAAAAGGTCGCTGGATGTCCTGCGCGTCCAATATAATAATGTTTTTAGGATGCTGTTGCGACTGCCTCGTTTTTGCAGTGCCTCAGAAATGTTCGCGGTAACCCATACCGATGGATTTCATGCCATCATCCGCAAAAAAACGGCCTCACTCCTGAGCAGAATAAGAGGCAGTCACAATAGCATCCTGAAGGCTGTGGCGACAGATACTTCCTCCGCCATAATAAGGCAATTTGTGCGAAGACTTGTTCCATAGTTTCTGAGTTGTTGGGTGGTCTTCGCACTCTTTCGTTTTTAGTTTAAGTTACTAACAATAGTATTTTAAGTGCAAAACTGTTACTAACAAGTTATGGATCTTATAGTTGTCCGAAATAAAATGATTATTATTATTATATTATAAAGGCGAAACTTTGTGAGTGTGTGTGTGTGTGTGTGTGTGTGTTTATATGTTTGTTGCTTCTTCACGCTCAAACGGCTGGACCGATTTAGATGAAATTTGGTATAGAGATAGCTTGAGTCCCGGGAAAGGACATAGGATACTTTTTATCCCGATATTCCCACGGGATCGACATTTAAGCGGGTGAAACCGCGGGGCGCAGCTAGTCCTCTATAAAAGTTCTTGATGTTCGGTATTTAATATGTAAAAACATGCTGATGGTATCTAGCACGATGTGGGCCTCGCCGACACATCACACAGTTGCGACGTTCTTCCATAACGATGATCCAAATCGATAAGCACAACAATAGTCCTCAACACTAGCCAAGATAAACGTTTATAGCGGGTAACAATATCCAAAAGAGGCGCCGGGGTCAGTGATGAAAACGGTAGTAACACAATACATTTCTCGTTTTAAATAATGTTGTTTAACATTTTTATTTTTCGTATCTTCAATCATGATAGGTATGTAATATTATCGTATTTGCAATAATGATATTAACTAAAACTGGAACTTTGGGGGCTTCCCGTGGTTTTCGGACAAGGATTATCTACAAGTCGCCATAGTAAATATTTTTCCTGATGAAAAATCCTATCCAATGATGCTACAATGATTGCTATTGGAGCGAGTACCAAAATGCCCATTCTCCTTTAATATTATTTTTGTAAATTCCCATTCGTCTCACGACGGGGACCTCTCGTCATCCAACGTAAATGTTTGGCGAGTTTAGAATTAAGTAACACCTCTGTATTACAGTATCATTAAATAAAAACAAAAAAAAAGTCGGTGGGACGAACGGGAATACATGAAAATAATTAATAAATTATTCCCGTTCGTCCCATCAATAAAATTAGTGGGACGATCGGGAAAAAAAATAACGAATTCCCGTTCGTCCCACGAGGGGGACGAAGTCGATGGGACAAACGGGAATACACCCGGCAAACGTAGCTTAACCTGATGGATTGACCTGTCCGGCTGTTATTATTTAGCCGGGCCCGGGTTATGTTACCTACCTACTAAACCTTAACTGATTAATTGTGCAAAATTATGACCTTTGTTTTTAATACATAGCTGGATTCAACGACTCAAGGATTGTACTGCATTCAGCATTACAATATTATTGATTCCATTAGAATATTTTCCAAAGATCGTAATAGAAATTTGAATTTAGAACATAATGTTGTGAAGGTGACTGCGCTCCTGGTGTGTTAATAATAACATTATTGAGCATCATTCCGAACAAGGTATGTAATGTAGGTATGAATACTTTAAAATAAGAAGCAGTTTATTAAAATTCAACATTTTCCTTAAGTTTGACGTATGTCATTACTTCCCAGAATTTGATCCTTATTGGGGACACTATCGGATGGTGTAATAATACAGTGTGTTTTTTTTTCAAAATCAACAGTTTTGATTCCTGGCTAGAAATATTGATTTTTCAAAAATCCAATGATGCAGTTTTAGTTTTCATCAAAATCGAGCCCGCGACTCCTTTGAGTACTTTTCGCTATTACTCATAGTTTAGAATTTGGCCATCCACGCCCACTTAGGAAATTCACCCTGTATATGAACCGTTTATGTGAAATTTGTAAATAAGTAATTTAATGTCTTTGTGTGAAATAGTTTTTGAGTTATGAGGGGGTCAAAAGTGGCTTTAAATGGTTCGTGTAATATTAAACACAGTGCCACCAGTGCTCGCCAGTTCTGTTAGCTTGAACTTGGCTTGACACACTACCGCGTGTCTAGATTTACGGTTTTCAGATTTTCTCCTGTACTTGTGCTACATGACCTTGTTTCTTGCCAAATTTTATGATTCTAGGTCAACGGGAAGTACCCTTTATATTATAATATCCTTGAGAATGTCGAAATATAAGTTTTAAAGGGCCGTATCTTTTTTTTTACGTAAACTTAAAACTTTCTTTTTTTCACAGTTTCCAGGGACCGTAGACCTGAGTATATGGTTTTAATTTCAACTCAATACCTCCACGCGTTCCCGAGATAAAGAGTCTTGAAAGACATGCACAACAAAGTGATTCTATAAGGGTTCCGTTTTTCCTATTGAGGTACGGAATCCTAAAAAATATGATTTAGGGTTTTAAAAAAATTGACTCCTACTGGGGTGGAAAACGGTAATAAAGTGCTTGCTTCCATTAACTCCAAAATGGGTATAAGTAATATTTAAGTCATACAACGGAAACATATCAAACGGTTTTTTTAAAACAAGCCCAGTCCTGGTGAAAATGGAGGACACTGGTTATTTGAAAAATATTATTCCACTGATGTATAAACTTAAAAATTGGCCCAGATACTTATTTATCTAGCTGTTTGTTTTTTTTGTTTCAATGCGCTAATATCTGGAATTACCTGTCAGATTTGAAAAAATATTTTTGCATTTGATAGCCCAATTCTTGAGGAAGGTTACAACCTTCCAATAAATATAATACACACAATATAATAATATTAGATTTAGTTCAGAAGACTGATAAGATGAGCTAAGTTTTTCAAAGCTTCCTCTCTCTTACGATTTGGCTGTGCCTGACAGGGTCCTTAATCAATCACATATCATTTTAAGTTACCACCTAAGTACACATTTTTTTTATGTATGGGAAATCATCAAATGACCCCTCCCACTATGGGTGGAGCGGAAGGGAGTGTCAGACTCTTATACTGACTAAAACCCATCCGTGTTCCTTCCTTAGCCCTTTATGTTTCGCAGGATTGTCCGAAAGGGTTACCGTTGCCCAACGGTAACCCTTTCAGACAATCCTGCACCACCTAAGTACACATTGTGGTATGCAAATAAATGATTAAGTAATACCTATTACCATAGACAATTTCTGTGTCAATTGAACGTTGGATCAGAAATTCTTTACTTTTGGTTGGTTCACTGTATGCAGGTGGGGATGTCCAACATTAATATCATCTGCCTAGCCTTTTCCCAACTAAGTTAGGGTCGGCTTCCAGTCTAACCGGATGCAGCTGAATACCAGTATTTTACATGGAGCGACTGCCTATCTAACGTCCACATCCCAGTTACTGTACATGGGTAATACAATATGTACCTTTGGTAAGACTGGTTGTCAGACTCGGGCTTCTGATGTCCTGTAACGACTGTCAAAGATCAACAAATGAGGTCTTGGTATCTAAAGATGGTAACCCATCCACGACCAACCGCGGCAAGCGTAGCTTAACCTGATCAACCGAACCGTGCGGCTGTTATTACTTAGCCACAAGCCCCCCTGTCCAACTAATGTTGGACACGGGGGGCCTGCCTAATGTGATATATTAATATACAGGGTGAATTTTTCAAGTGGGCGTGGATGGCCAAATTCTAAACTATGAGGAATAGCGAAAAGTACTCAAAGGAGTCGCGGGCTCGATTTTGATGAAAACTAAAACTGCATCATTGGATTTTTGAAAAATCAATATTTCTAGCCAGGAATCGAACCTGTTGATTTTGAAAAAAAAAAACACACACTGTATTATTACACCATTCGATAGTGTCCCTGATAAGGATCAAATTCTGGGAAGTAATGACATACGGAAAACTAAAGGAAAGAGCTCATTTTTAACAAAATACTTTTTTATTTTGTTAAAAATGAGCTCGTGTCCATGTTACCTACTCCATCATCATCTGCCTACTAGCCTTTTCCCATCTATGTTGGGGTCGGTTTCCAGTCTAACTGGATGCAGCTGAATACCAGTATTTTACATGGAGCGACTGCCTATCTGACCTCCACAACCCAGTTACTGGGTAATACGATATGCCTTGGTAAGACTGGTTGTCAGATTTTCGAGCTTCTGACTACCCGTAACGACTGTCAAAGATCCTGGAATGGCAACCGGGACCAACGGCTTAACGTGCTTTCCGAGGCACGGAGGGGTCTCGGTATGTAAAGATGGTCACCCATCCACAGACACACCGCGGCAACCGTAACTTAACCTGATGGATTGACCTCTGCAGCTGTTATTATTAAGCCGGGCCCGGGTTATGTTACCTATACCTACCTATTAAACCTTAACTGATTAATTTGTTCATAATGATGACCATTGTTTTCAATACATAGCTGGATTTGACGTCTCAAGGATTGTACTGCATTCAGCATTACAATATTATTGATTCCATTATAACATTTTCCACAGATCGTAATAGAAATTTGAATTTAGAACATAATGTGGTCAGTGGGTCGTCTTAGTGTTGTGAAGGTGACTGCACTGCGGGTGTGTTAATAAAAATATTGAGCATCATTTCGAACAAGGTACGTGTTGTATATTTAACGTAGGTACTTGTCAAATCTTATTGTAATAATAAGATTGACTAAGTAGTGGGTAGGTGAGTTTTCTTCAGTTGACTTTTGTACTGTTTCTGCTACATAGCACAATAAACGTATTTACCGAAATACAGTGTTTTAATGGACATAATAGTGGCGACGAAGGCTAAACATACACTATGGAGCGTAAATTAGTGAAATTTCATGAATTCAGTGTGAAAAATGACAATTGGGACAGTTACATAACTCGGCTAAATTATTGTTTTGAAGCAAGTGGAATCATCGATGATTCACTAAAAAAAAATTAACTTTTTTACGGTTTGTGGTGCGGAGGTGTTCGAGACTCTTCTTGCGCTAATCACTCCACAGAAATCCAGTGATGTGACTTTTTCTGAAGTGACAAACATTTTGACCAAACATTATTGTCCGAAGCCTAACGAAATATCAGTTTCTTACAAGTTTTACAAATGTGATCAATCTGTGGGTGAATCGGCGTCAGAATATATCGCTCAGCTGAGGAAAATCAGTACCAACTGTAATTTCCCAAATCTGGAGCGCATGTTGCGTGACAGGTTGGTGTGTGGCATGCGCGATCGCAAGCTGCAGTACGAGTTGTTGAAGAGGGACAATTTGCAATACCAAGACGTTGTGGATGCCATGGTGTCAGCCGAGACCGCGGGGAAGGATGCGCGTATGATGCACGCCAGCGAACAGGCGACGACGCCGTCGCTTAGCGCCGAGGTGTGTCCGCCGTCTGCTGGGGAACCAATGGAGGTGAACGCAATGAAGGTCAAACCGAACATTCGTCTCTGCTACCGATGCGGCGATCGTCATGGTGGAGAATGCCGTTTTGTAAACGCGGTGTGCCGGTATTGTAAGAAGAAGGGGCACATCGAGAAGATCTGCACTGCTAAGAAGAAAAATAACCCTGGTAAAGTGAACTACGCCGGTGACGACGAGTCGGATGCGCAACTGAACGGAATCTATAAATTGGAGGGTACACACTCGCACGTGCCCGCATACAAGCTGCGTGTGTCGCTGGACGGCGTGCTCGTTGACATGGAAGTCGACTCCGGCGCCGCGTTCTCGCTGATCAACGAGCGCACGTGGGACCGTTTGCCGCCGCGCGCCGCGCCGCAGCCGCTACGCACAAGATTACGCACGTGGAAGGATTCGCGAGTGTCGGTCATCGGCCAAGCGACAGTGACGGTACAATATAAGGACATTAAGCGCGAGCTGACTGTAGTGGTAGCTAGGGGCTCAGGGCCAAATCTGATAGGTCGTGATTGGTTTGAGGCTCTTCAAATATTAGTAAGTGTTAATAAAATTGCTAACATCGATATGTCTGAAATTGATAAGGTGTTAGCGAAATATAGGGAGGTTTTCAAGGACGAACTTGGTACCTACCGGGGAAATCCTGTCAAGATTCAGTTAAAACCGAATGCGTGCCCCAAGTTTTTAAAAGCGCGGCCAGTACCCTACGCTATTAAAGATAGGGTTGAAAAAGAAATTGACCGTTTGGTAGGTGAAAATGTTTTGCGGCCCGTATCATTTTCAGACTGGGCGACACCGGTTGTACCGATTATCAAAAAGAACGGTGATATTCGCCTCTGCGGCGATTACCGTAGCACGGTCAATCAGGCTACTGAGTCTGACACATACCCAATGCCTACTGCTAGTGAGGTTTTCGCAACAGTATCTGGGGGTAAATTCTACACCACACTAGATCTAGATAGAGCATATACACAGGTGATAGTCACGGACGACACAGCACGACTCTTAACATTAAATACATGCAAGGGCTTGTACACAGTACACAGGTTAGCATTCGGTGTGAAGGCTTGTCCGGGCATTTTCCAGCGATTGATGACTGCATTGCTAGCTGGAGTGTCCGGCGTGGCTGTACTGATTGATGACGTCATCATCAGTGGTCGCACTATGCCGGAGATGACACAGCGTCTAGACATAGTGCTGAAGCGAATAGAGAAGGCGGGTTTGCGTCTCAATATGAATAAATGTAAGTTCGCTAAGGAGCGAGTGGAATTTTTAGGTTTTGTTATAGATGCCGACGGAATCCATCCGGCACCAAGTAAAGTGGAGTCGATACTTAATACACTGGAACCTAAAAATGTTCAACAGCCACAAGCGTTTTTAGGTCTATACAACTTTTATGAACGGTTTGTACCTCATAAAGCGACAGTTCTAGAGCCCCTACACAGGTTGCTCGACAAATCCCAGGAGTGGGTATGGACAGATCGAGAGCAGAACAGTTTTAATACTGCTAAGCAACTTTTATCTGGCGAGCTAACGCTGGTTCATTATGATTTGAATAAGTCATTGGTTCTAACCTGTGACAGTTCGGAATATGGAGCGGGCGCAGTCTTGTCTCACGTCATGGACGACGGACAAGAACGTCCTATTGCCATGGGCTCTAGGACCCTGCATACGCATGAAAGACGCTACTCACAGCTCGATAAAGAAGCGACTGCTATAATGTTCGGTGTTAGGAAATTCCACAATATTATTTAATGGGCAGGTCATTTATGATAGTAACTGATCATAAACCACTACTAGGTATTTTTGACCCAAAACGACCTATCTCAAATGTTTTGTCACCTCGTCTCACTAGAATGGCTTTGATACTTACTTCTTACAGTTATGACATAACATATAAGCCAAGACCACAGATAGGTCACGCTGACGGGTTAAGTCGCTGGCCACAGCCTGTCCCTGAGCAGCCGGAGCCACAGCTACATGAAATATTACTTATGGCGGAAGCTCCTGAAGATTTTCCTGTTGATGTGGACAAAATAGCATACGCTACAAAGCGTGACAAAATCCTCAATCGGGTAAATCATCATATTTTGTGTGGCTGGCCAGCTAAGGTATCAGACGATCAGCTACGTCCATACTGGCTGCATCGTACCGAACTGTCGGTGCATGAGGATTGTGTCCTCCTAGGCTGTCGCGTGGTGGTACCATCATCACTACGTGATCCTGTTCTGCGCGCTTTACATAAAGCACACAGTGGCATTGTCCAAACAAAAGCACTGGCCAGAAGTTATGTATGGTGGCCACAACTGAATGATGACATTGAATCTTTAGTTCAAAACTGCAATAAATGTTTAGAAAGCAGGCACATGCCACCAAAAACAAGTTACGAGTGGGTTAAGCCAGCAAAACCTTGGTCTAGGCTAAATATTGATTTCGCAGGACCATACCAAAATAAAACATTTCTGATAATTGTTGATGCATATTAGAAATGGCCTGAAGTGTTTATTGTTAACAATATGACTTCAGCTACTGTAATTAGGCATTTGAGAATGATTTTTGCTATTCACGGACTGTGTGAGACCTTGGTTTCTGATAACGGCACAGCTTTTGTTTCGTCTGAGATGAAACAATTCTTAGATGGCAATAAAATAAAACACATTAAGTCAGCACCTATTCACCCTGCCACCAATGGACTGGCAGAACGTATGGTACAAACTGTAAAAGATAAACTGCGCAAAATGGATGGTATGTCCTGGGAAATTAAAATTCCGAACATGCTCTTGGGACTTAGAGCTACACCATGTACGTCGACTAACAAAAGCCCTGCAGAGCTTCTATTCAACAGAAGAATTCGAACATTATTAGACACTATTAATCCACATGACAAACAGCATAAAAATCGGGAAGATCAAGTAGAACGGAATAGTAATAAGAAGAACAGACAGACAGATGTAGGACAAAAAGTTATGTACAGAAATTTCAGTAGTGGACCACGTTGGTTACCAGGTATTGTGATAAATAAAGAAGGTCCATCTAGCTATCAAGTTGAAACTAGGGATGGAACAGTGGTCAATAGACATATAGACCAATTAATTAAACAACACACACAAGACACAGTAACGGAGCAAGGAAAAGAGGAACAAGATAGGAACAGGGAAATGGTACCGGGGAACATACTAATGGGGATGGAGATCAGGTAATGGAAGATATACCTTCTAGTCAGGATAGTGACCAAATTATCGAAATACTAAGTTCAGATAAATGGGCCGAAATGTTAGGTATACCGTCAGAGTCCGAATCTAGTTTTTCTGGTGGTAAAATTAAAACTAAGATATCTGCTCACCACGGCAAGACTCCTTATACTAGATCAACCAGTGATTGTAACTTTATGTTGTAAGCATTTTAGTTGTGTTCAATTATTTCTATAATCATTAGACATGTTGTTTTTCTATATATATTTAATTTGTAACATGCCTGGAGGTTGTAACTAACTTAAGAAAATTGTGTTAAGTATTTAAGTATTGTTTTATATTTTTGTTTATATATGGTTCACATACTTGGGGGAAAGGTATGTTGTATATTTAACGTAGGTACTTGTCAAATCTTATTGTAATAATAAGATTGACTAAGTAGTGGGTAGGAGAGTTTCTTCAGTTGACTTATGTACTGTTTCTGCTACATAGCACAATAAACGTATTTACCGAAATACCGTGTTTTAATGGACATAATAGTACGTAATGTAGGTATGAATACTTTAAAATAAGAAGCAGTTTATTAAGATTCAACATTTTCCTTAAGTTTGCCGTATGTCATTACTTCCCAGAATTTGATCCTTATTAGGGACACTATCGAATGGTGTAATAATACAGTGTGTTTTTTTTTTCACAATCATCAGGTTCAATTCCTGGCTAGAAATATCGATTTTTCAAAAATCCAATGATGCAGTTTTAGTATTCATCAAAATCGAGCCCGCGACTCCTTTGAGTACTTTTCGCTATTCCTCATAGTTTAGAATTTGGCCATCCACGCCCACTTGGAACATTCACCCTGTACCTATATCACATTAGGTAATTTGCAATTGTAGGTACATCTAAACTCAGAATTATTATTCTCATAATCATTACAAGAGTAAAACAAAAAGAGTAGGTGCTAGCTATAAAGTCCAAGTACAAGTGCCACGCTCACCGTCCACAGTGTAGCTATACTCGTTCAGGCCGGAGCCGCCGCGGGTGCAGCGTTGAGGGGTGTGGCTGGGGCAGCGCGGCGGCTGGGCCACACGCGCGCGCGCCGACCGCGCCCACACAGCCAGCACCGCGGCCAGCGCCAGCAGCCAGCGCGCCATGTGCGGCGCGGGCGCCAGCTAGACGCTGCGCGAGAGACACAAACTCATCGCGGCCACTCACACCGATAACCAGTTCTTTGACGAGTACCTAGATCTTGATCTTATAAAACTTGCTTTTCTGTCGCTCTGCAGAATATTGTCTTGATTCTATAATATTAACTTCACTTTTTGTCGACTCACTTCATCATAATCTGCGTTAATTATGCAATTTATAGGAATGAGTTTAATGAAAAAATTGAGGAAAATCCCACACGAAACTCAGAGCTGTACTTTATTGTTGTTGTTACGTACGAATGTTAATCATGACATTCATGACATTACGCCGTGCGTCAGAACGTGCGTCCGCGCAAGCAACAATGGGTGCATTCCGAATTGCGCTGTAAGCGATTAGAGCGTGCTAACTAACTGCTAACAGCAGCATAGCTATTCACAAGTTCACAACCACTCGATACAAATTCAAATTCAAATAATTTATTATGGATTGTAGGTTCATAAGATGGTGTGTTAGTTACAGGCAGGCATAGATTTATTATAAATCTATGCAGGCAGGTAAGTCTGCTATGTCCCGCAATTTAGGCATACAAAATTCATATTACAAGTTGATTAAAATACAATACATCAAATTGGCATGCAATACATTAAAATTAAATTAGTATAATATTTAAGTCAAATTACAAATTAGTCATGTAACAAAATAGTATGTTTCAATGTATTATCATTTAGGGAGAGTTAATATTTTTTTCAACACACTTGCTCGTAAAATGGCTCTTAATGCACCGCTTTTAGGACCATAATGCAGTGTATTACAAACGCGTGCTTTTTCTTTACGTTACGGTACTTGTGCTTTATTTCCACAGATAACTATTTAATTTACTAGTCGGAGGTCGGAGAAGTAGTTTTTTTTTTAATCTCTTCAAAGAGACTTCATTCCAAAAGGAATCCGCGAGCCATATTTCACTTTTTTTTTAATAGTCTGAATTGTCTTTGTTCCCAAAATGAACTAAACTGTATTTACCTCAAGATTAATGCGCAGTTGTAGCCCGCGAAATTCAATTTTTCTAACGTTTTTTGCAATTTTCAGGTTAGTGTCGGGTTGTATCTTGATCAAAATATGATTCGCGACTATAACAGATACGTATTTACAGAATTATAATCATTAGAATCATTAAATACATCTTTCTAAGTTAGATTTGTTCCATAAGAACAAATCTCTTATGGAAAAGTTCTTAGGGAACAAATCTAACATAAATATATATATTAATGATTCTAATGACTATAATTCTTTAAATACATATCTATTATATAAATATACATTTTGATCAAGATACAACCTGACACTGACCTGCGAATTGTAAAAAACTTTAAAAAAAAAAATTCGCGCTCTACCACTGCGCATTCACCTTAGGGTGCATCCACACATAGTGAGGCATATAAAAAAATCATTTGCGGCACGCAAATGATTTTTTTTATATGTACGGTTGCCTCAGGCTGAGGCATCTAACATACAAAAAAAAGCACTTGCGGCGCATGGCTCGCTCTGTCTGGATGGACCTTATAATTTTCCGTCGTCCCTCCCGTAACGGAAAAGACCACTGGCGTTCTATTATTGCGGATTCTCACTGAATTAATGTATATTTCTCTATGCCAATAGTACTTTCTAATTCCATACTAACTAAACTACAATTTGACATACACGATCAGTCTAAACATTATTTTGTGTTTATTATATTTTTTTTATAGGCTGTTTATCGGTTTTGTATGTGCCTTTAGGAATGACCATTACTTACTCTATGGGTAAACCTGCGCGCGCACGCTAGCGCGGCGCGCGGAAAAACAAACCCAGCCCGCCATTATCCATACAAGTTAATATTTAACAATACAAGTCTGTTTTTTTCCTCGCAAGTGTGTTGAAAAACGTCGTATGATACGCGTGTGCATTGATAATTAAACTCTCATAATACCGCCTCGAGTTTAATGATCAACATAGCACACATGTATCATAATGTACTATAAATTAGTAAAATGTGGTTTGCATGAATCCACTTGGTGTATATTGCACATCGATCGCAAACAACGCTTTTGAGCTCTAAAAGCACGCTCTTTTTCCACAGAGTTGCCCCAGAATATGATGCCATAGCGTATGATTGAAGCAACATATTCATGATAGGCAGTTAGTAGTGCAGACTGACTAACAGTGTGTCTTAATCTGTAAAGAGCATAAGAGCTCTGACTAAGTCTTTTGCAAACTTGCTCTATATGTGCCTTCCAATTTACCTTGCTATCAATATAGAGACCCATAAAGGATGATGGCGACCTTGGCACCAGTTGCGTATAGCGACATAATATATTTAAAAAAAATGCTTTATTAAAGTTATTTAAAGAGCCTAATTCAATATTTTTTAGAACTAGCAGTATGTCTGTAAAATAAAAATAAACATTTATATTTTTAAGCTTAACTAAGCTGATACTGATTCGGAACGCGCTCTCCATACGTTCCGTTGTACGTTATCTGTCCCTCCATTAGGCGTTTAAAAGATTTTTAATAGTATATCTAACCCTAATAATGTTTTGTTTATATCAGAGTTTATATTTTATAATATTGCATTTAGTGTTAAATACAGAGACTGTGTAACAGACAGAAAAAATATTTAATATGCGATGACATTTTTTTTTACGTCTAATGAAACGCTTGACTGATAAACTGACATTGCGAAAGATCAACTGTCAAAAGACTTAAAAGTCAACTCAATACTTTCCCTCGCTTCGTTGTGATAAGTATTGCGCGCTTTTACACGGTTTTGGCTCCTCCTGATTAGTGATTAGGTACTTGACCCTCTGCTTTCCTACGGATCTCGATATTTGTTCCTTTTTCATATGTCAAAATCGATATAACCTATAATTTAAAAAAAACTTAAATAAATTAAAAACAGTAAGTTTTTAGTGAACATTTGATTTTAAAATAGCATCACAGCATAATAATCTAGAAGAATTCGATAGTAGTAGCAGTATACGTTAAAGAAAATATTGGTGCCAGGCATGAATGGAATGTCGCCATTCTCCTTTGGTTACATCAATTTCTTCTATGCTGGTTTGAGAGTAACATATATTTAAATTGGTATCAGTTTGTATTCGCTGTTTAAAATCCATGATTTTTGTTTTATCTAGGTTTATTTTTAGGTCATTTTCATCAAGCCATTTTATAATTGTTGCTAGGGTGCTATTTAAGTCAAGTTTTAACTTAGTTCTGTCGTTACCGGTAAACAATATAGTACTATCGTCAGCAAATAACGTCATGTGGTGCATTGTAACTGTCGACATGTCATTTATGTAAATTAGAAAAAATGGTGGGCCTAGAATGCTGCCCTGAGGGACACCGGAAAGAATATTTCTAACATCAGAAACAACCGTTTCTTCAGTTCTGGTAGTTAAAGAGACTCTTTAATTCTACCATCTGTTTTCTGCCACTGAGATATATGACTCGATTAATTTGTATACGTTACCTCTTACACCATATGCATATAATTTTTCAAGATTATTTTATGGCTGACTCGGTCAAATGCTTTTGACATGTCCATGTACAGCTCTATAGCTGGCGACCTATTCAGAAGGACTTTGTGTAAAAAGTTATACATTGCTATATTAACAGATTTATTTTTTCTAAAACCATATTGACATGGGGTAAATATGTTATTACTTTCGAAGAATGGGTAAAGGCAATTATATATGTTTTTTTTTCAAATATTTTAGAGAAAATGGTTATTAAAGCAATAAAATTGGCCTGTAGTTACTGATGATAGATTTGTCATCTTTTTTATGTACTGGTTTTATTACTGACAATTTTAATTTGTCTGGAAAAATACCATGTTCTATGCACAAGTTGGTAATATATTAATATAACTTAAAGGAGCAGCAATTAAAGTTGCTACATCCTTAACGATCTTTGTAGTAATACCATCATAACCTGTGCTATTCGTATTCCGCAAAGAAGTTATAATTTTAAGAATGTCTGGTGGAATTGTTGGGGGCATGAATATTGATTTAGTGTTAAATGTCAAGTTAGAAAAATACGATCGCGTTTTAGTATTTTTATTAGTGTTTTTAACAATGTCCGCAAAATAGTCATTAAAGTTATTTGCCATAGTCTTAGGATCAGTAAGCACAGAATACTTAAAGTACTGCGTACAGAAAGGCCACTCCCTTCCCCGCACTAACATCAGTTACCGCACCTCACCCCGCACTTCGATGTGTTCGTCGCCTGCTCTTTAACAATGGCGCTCGCATACACAAGAACCGCAGCGCTGTACCTACCTACTGCTGACACGAACACATTATTTTTTTAAAGTTTTATATTTTGTGATAATCACGATGGTTGTATATTGTGCATTATTTGGATGCTTATCTTCATCGAGGAACGATAAAGACAGGAGTTTCTTTCGGTTCCCGAAACATGAAAGAAGGTAAGGAACAGCAACTCAAATATCCTTTAAACCCATAAAAAATAAAAGCTAGTATATTACAGACAAACAAGTTAAGCCAGTGTTGTGATAATTTATTTTCATAATTTTCTCTATTAAACATTTATTTTCCAAGTTTTCTTCGTTTTAGAACAATTAAAACTTCCGTAATATTAACATACCAAATTGCTCTCTCTCTTTATTGTCTTAGTTATGTCTCTTTCTTTCACGTTCTATTCGTTCTTCGACTTTAAAAGTAGTACAATAGAAATGTTATTAATTAGATTTCTGTGAGTACCTAGTGTCGCGGCGCGCGGCGCCCCATTGTTGCATACGTTCGGGCAGCGCCGCCGCCTACGCAATACTGCGCCAGCCAGCCCTACTAGATTTCACGCACACATTTACACGTATACAAACGTCATTTGTCAATGTAGTGGTAGTAGGTAATTATTTTGCGAGCGTTGTATGGAGTGTCCGGGGTGTGCAGTAAGTACCTCGTCATTGATTATTAGCTTCTCAATACTCTCATTAGGATAGTTAAATTTAGCGTCATTTATTACTTTCCACGTTGCTTTGGATTTATTATCAGCCGTATTTATAAGAAAATTGTTCTGGGACTTTTTTGTCAGCGAAATGATTGTTTTGTATTTTTTTGCATAAGCTTTAAACTTCATTTTATTGTCGTTGTTTGAGTTTTTCCTATACTTCCAAAGAAGTTGGCGTTTACGCTTACTACACATTCTTATTCCTTTTGATAACCATTTAGGTCTTGAGATATTATTAATGCGAATCTTTTTTAATGGAAAGCATAAGTCATAAATCAAGCTGAATATATCTTGGAATGAATTGTAGGCACTGTTAGGATCTGTAGACTCATATACACTTTGGTACGAGATTTAACTTAAATATTTGGCAAATATACATCTATTTTCTTTTGTGAAACTACTTTTATATACATACATACCAATATTCAATTGGACTACACTTTTTTACCGGACACTTCATTAATTTTGTGCAGTGTGGTCGGAGAGTGCAAAATCTCTGATTACACCTTTGCATCCCTTAATGTTATGAGCTATGTTGTCAATACAGGTATTACTGGCGCTTCGCGTTATCTGGTTAAACTGAAGGGTTATATTAAAGCTTAACAGTAGTTCCACAAACTCAATAGATATTTTTGAATGGTTTTTAATATCTATGTTGAAATCTCCAGAAATAATATTTTTTTTTTTTACTTTTACATAGCTTACATAATATTTTACTTAAAATTAAAAAGAAAGAGTTTGTTTGAATTACAGAATTTTGGTTACTTATTTCATCTAATACGGAGCAATCATTTTGTGTTTTGCCGGCGTTGTATTGTCCTATACTTTCAATTTGTAGGTACTTTAATGTCCCTGAAAATTGTGTATATGCCTAAGTTATTGATAGCGCCAGTTGTCTTTGAAAACATTGAGTGGTCATAAGTTAAGTGCTTGTGTGAGTCAAGAGTATAACAATGTTCGTGACTCATAATATCGAGATACAGGAGGTTGTTGAAATTTTCGATTCTCCAATTATACATATTCGCATAACTTTTGCACTTGATCGTAGGGACGCATAAAATAACATTTGTGTGTTGCACTTTTTGTAGTGATTCTCTTATGGCTAGTATCGTGTTGATGGAGTCATTTTTGGTGTGTTGAAATCTGCCTCGCCGATAAAAACTATACAGAAGTCTTCCATTGTAAAGTCTTGCAATTTAAGTTCAATTCCATTCATAATTTCTTTAATTCCGCAGTTTGTCTTTAAGTAATGACATATTTGCGTGTTTGGGCCTAAAGTGTTGTCAGCAATTGTAAGTATTCTGTTAGTGTTGTTCGTACTCAATATGCAAATTCTCCGAGATAGGACCTTTTTTTCGTTCAGTATATTGTCGTTAGATGTGGAGGTGTTCGTCAGTTTTGATACCTTTTGATGTAGATCACTATTTGGTTCCTGAGCAGGCTCTTTTAATACATCTAGTTTCTGGGGAACTGTTTGCGTCTCCTTGTTCTTAAAGATGGTGGAGTTCTGAGTGAAGACAGTTGATGTTTGTGTCTCCCTATTCTTGAGGATGGGAGAGGTCTCATGGTAGTTATGTTGTGTTTTACATTTTTCGTTATTGGCTGAGTATCCTGGGTTGGATATTTGCAAAGTTTTATTCTTGCGTTTGGGAGTTATATTATTTTTGTCAGGCGTTGTGCATAGTTCTTTGTAAACGTTCTTTGCTTATAATCATATTTTGTAAATCAGACTTCAAACGATAATTCTCATTATTTAGATTTTCAATCTCTTGATGCGCACTTATTAATTGGATATGCTACCGTACCGTATCGAACATCAATGAATGTTTTCCTAGGAGTCCTCTAAGCACTGTTCACAAGTCCAATAACAATACCCGGAAATGTTGTCAATTCAAATCAAATAGACGCCCGCTATTCTTCCGACAGCTGTTTGTTGTCGGGGGCAAGTCAAATCGTTATCGAAATGTGTAGTTTTCGATACGATAGCCTGCCGTATAGTTGTGAATAGCTATGCTGTTCCGAATTAGCGTGAGCGCGATAACGATGTCGATGTCCCGTGAATCGTCATAGATGACGTTGTAGCTGTGCCTGCAACACATAAACACACATCCGTCCGCCGCCGCTGTGCGCGGGACTCTAGGGCTCCGCCGCGCTCGCCGCCGCGCTGAGCCGTCGACGCGGTCGCCACGACCGAACAATAACACGACGGCGACCTGCGCGCCCCCGCACGGATATCCTTAGGAAATAAACCGAATATTTCAGCTGAACTCTTATTGGTTGATTTACGTTTGTAAGGAGGTCACTACTTGTGCCCATAAGTTTAGAATAAGACATGTACACATTTGTAAAGAGCACGCCCGGATTGGCCTGTGACCTCTCTGATAGCAGTTTTACCACGCGAGTGATCAGTTTCCGTGCGGACCGCAATTTTAACCCGACTCGTCTTGTGTTTGCGCGAGCTCCCTAGGGTACTCGGGCGAACACAAGGGGAGCCCACCGTGCTGCCCGGCGGACCCCCGCCGCAGCGGTCGCGGAGGACACATCCCCCGGGATGTCAAACCCCGGCAAGCGCGGCTCTCTGGGCCGCGATGCCGGGTCCGAGGAGCTCCGTCCGACGTTGGATCGGACGGCGTCCATGCCGAACATCGGCAAGGCGTCGTCCGGTGCGCCGACGGCCGGACCCAAAACCAAGAAGAAGGAGGAGGAAAGAAGAGGGGGGGGTACGGGAGCCGCAGTAGCTGCCAGCCCACCGACGTCATCGGCGCCTGCGCGCGTTGCGCCGACGCCGTCGACGAGCCGGCAGCACGCCGTTCCGATCCGCCCAACCGCGTTCCGCCCGGTGCCCATACAGGCCCCGGGGCCTGCCGCGAACCCTGGCCGCGCGCCGCAAGCGCGCCCCGCAGTACCGCCCGCGCGCGTACCTGCGCCCATGCGCACGACTGCGCCCGCGCGCACTACCGCGCCGACCATGCGTGCCGCCGCACAGCAAGCGCAGCCCGCGCTGCCCGCGCACGCACCCGCACCACCCGCGCGTCCCCGCGCACCCCCGGCGCGCCCCGCCGCGCCGCCAAGCTTCGCGTCCCCGCCCGCGCCCTCCGGGGCTGCGCCGGCGGCGACGCCAAAACAACAAGCCGTGCCAGCTCCGCGCACCGCCGCACCCGGCCCCCGCCTCTCGCTGGCGGGACCGGCGATGGCTGAGCGGGAGCGGTCGGCACTACAATCGCAGGCGCCTGACTCACCGGCGCCCCCCAGGGCCTCCGCCCTCGACTCGCCAGCAATGCTGTCGGCATGCTCCTCACGCGTGGGGTCGAGCATGTCGCTGGCATCTATGGACTCGGCCGCGTCCGGTCGCGCCGACGTGTCGCGAGATACGTCCCCGCGATCCGGGCGTTGGCCCTCCGAGGGAGGAGCTGCCTCCGCGCCGCAAACTCCGGCGCCATCTACACCCATACCGCCGCCGCCCGGTTTCGGGTTCGAGTTTCAACTCGAGCCCAGACCCCAGCGGCGCCGAAGGAGCACCGATGAAACCGCCGACGAGGAGGAGGCGAAGCGATACTGCCTGGACCCGCCGCGGCCACAGCGCGAACGCGCGCCGCGGGGTCGGGCTACGCCCGTTTCGCCCACCTTCGCCGACGTGGCGCGGCGCACGCCGCCGCCGCCGCCGCAGTCGCCGTCACCATCAACGGCAGGGGTAAGTGTGCCTAACCCACCCCCTGCCCCCTCCACAGATACTGCACCCCCTGATGCCACCCCCGGCGCCTCGACGTCGACGGAGCAGAAGCCGGGGAACAACAAGAAAAAGAAGCTAAGGTACCCGCCGCTGGTAGTGGAGAAGCTGCCGAACTGGGCCGCCCACTTCCGGGCCCTCGCTGCCAAGCTGGGCCGGCCGCCTAACGCTCGCCCCTACGGGTCCGGGGTACGTTTCACCCCCGACACCGAGGACGAGTACCGGCTGGTCCAGCGGTACCTGACGGGCCTGGAGAAGGAAAGTGGCGTCTCATGGTTCGCCTACTCCCTGCCAGCTGAGCGGAGTATGAAGATTGCCATCAGGGGGCTGCCAGCAGACACCGACCCCCAGGAGATAGAGGAGGAACTCCGGGCGTTGGGGTACCAGCCGGAGTACGTGCGCCATATTAAGGGCGCGCAAGGAAGACCCGGCTGTGTATTTCACGCCATCCTTAAGAAGACACCTGACGCCCGGGCAATCTTCGACACCGCCGTGTTCATGTACATGCGGGGTGTCAAGATTGAGGCTTGGCGGGGCAAACGTGGGCCCGCCCAGTGCCACCGGTGTCAGAAGTTCAGGCACAGCTCACACCAGTGTCACCGCCCGCTCGCTTGTGTCCGATGCGGAGGCGAACACGTGGCACGTGACTGCCCGCGCCCGCGGGAGGAGCCGGCCACCTGCGTCAACTGCGGTGGCCCGCACCCCGCGTGCAACAACAAGTGCCCCGTGTTCCAGGCGGAGACCCGGAACAAGCGAGCGGCGACTGCCGCCATCACAACCACCGCGCGCCGGCCTCAAGCGGCCATCGAGAGGCCGCAAATGGTGGAGGAAGAGGCCCAGAGCGCCACGCTCATGGCGGCAGCCAACGGGCCCACCCAAGCCACCTCCTCAAAGCGGAGGAAGAAAAGACGCGGGGGGAAGGGAAAAGGGAAGAAACCCAAAACCACCCCCCCCCAGGCGACCCAGGAGGAGAACCCTAAGGCCGACCCTGCCGAAAGCGGGGCGCAGGTCGTGAAAAACGCCGATGCTACAACTAGCGCCGGCGCGGCGCCGCGGCAGAACGCGGAACAAAAATCGCAACAGTTCGCAAGAATTGCGAGCCGCGGCGCCACCGGCGCTAAACAGCATAATGCTGAAATAGAAACCAAGGCCGAGAACAAAAAGGAATTCACGACCTGCGCCATAAAACTACTTATGGACCTGATAAAGGCGATTAGGCAGGGTCATGACATCGAGACTGTCATCCTTGATGGCCTGGCCACGTTATTAACCTTGTACCATGGCTAGGCCATTAAGGGTGATCCACTGGAACGCCCGCGGCCTTAGGGAAAAGGTCGCCCCCCTCCGCCATCTCCTGAGGGAACAAGATATCGACGTGGCGCTAATAAGTGAGACGATCCTGGGACCCGAAGATAGGGTCAGGGTTCCGGGATACCACGTCTACAGGAAGGATGAAAGGTCGGCTCACATGAGGTACCGTGGTCTGGCAGTACTAGTGAGGCGAAGAGTCGTCCATCAAGAGCTCCCCGTGCCGCCGAACGACACTTTTTACGCGCTGGGTATCCAGCTGCATATCGCCGGCGAGGACGTAAACATCTACGCAGCCTACAAGCCGCCTAACGCCCGCATAGACCTTAGGGAGATGCGGGCCCTACTGGAGCCATCAAGTGGCAATGCGACCATCCTCGCCGGTGATTTTAATAGCAAACACCCAGCGTGGAATTCGAATAAAACGAACACCGAGGGAAGGCGGCTCTTCGCGGACGCGGAAGCCTTCGGGTACACGGTGTCCGGCCCAGAAACGCCGACCCACTATCCAGATGCTGCACGGTACATGCCGGACGTGCTGGACATCGTAGTCCACCGAGGGCTACACTGCCAGATCACGCAACAAGTGATTGACGACGAGCTACAGTCGGACCATCATCCTGTGCTCGTCGTCCTATCGGGTATGCCGACCCGACTGAAGCCCCTAGCGCCACGTCGATCCACGGATTGGACCATTTTCGCGGACAGAGTGGAGACCACCACACCGACTCGGCCTATTACTTGTTCCGCGGACGTAGACCAGACGGCGGAGGACATCACTGCTTGCATCAAAAGCGCCTTGGAAACGGCGACGAGCACGCAGCCGCAGGGGAGAGTGCTATTGCCGCCCCTGCCGGCGCGTATCTACTCGATGATCGCCGAGAAGAGGCGCCTACGCAAGCAGTGGCAACAACTGAGATGTCCCACACTCAAGACGCAGCTTAACCGTCTCGCGGAGAAGGTGAAGGCCGAGTTACAGGCGCTCACCAACGCGGGCTGGGAGGATCGAATAGATGCAGCCGCAGACAGCTGGCCATCTTTGCACAAGTTGTGCCGCCAGCTGACGAATACCCCAGCCCCGGTACGACCGCTGCTAAATAGCGACGGGGCGCTGAAATATGTAGCGGAGGACCGGGCGGAGGTCTTCGCCGAACACCTGGAGCGTCAGTTCCGCCCCAACCCGACCGGCGACACCGACCATGTCGCAGCAGTCGAGAAACACCTGGGAGACTACTTCGCAACGCCGATAGCTCCCGATGAGGACCCCGTCTTCTTCTCGCCTGGCGCAGTTAGACGCGCCATCCTTAAGACGAAGCCCAGGAAGGCCCCCGGTGCTGACGGTATCACAAACGCAGTGCTGCGCCGCCTGCCCTACCGTATGGTAGCAGCGCTGGCGCGCCTGTTTACAGCGATACTGCGCACGGGGCCTTTCCCGCCTCGTGGAAGGAAGGGCGCGTCATAATTTTTTTTTTTTTTTTTTTTTTTTTTTTTTTTTTTTTCATCATTGATCAGTCGACGCATACAGACGTGCACATCAATGCATTATAAAAATAAATTAATTAACACTTGCATAAATACTGACCCAGTTTTTTTAGTATACTAGCGTGTTTTATAAAAAAAGTAGTGTTTAGGATGATGTGACTAGATTATAATAATAAACAGTTTTTATAATCTGAGGTATGGACGCCAGCCCCTTTCCTCGAAGCGGGTTGACTCCACGCAGCCCCCCATCGACACCAACACCAAGATCACCTCAACAACCCAAGCAGAACCAAGAAGTTGCTGTTGACCCAGCTGAACCTATCCCCACTCCGGAAATCCAGAACTGGTTGGGGTCCATTGAACAATGCTTGAATGAGGTATGTGCTACTGCTAATGAAGGAAAACTCAATTCGGACCAGAAGTTAAGAATCAGCAATCTTTGCCGAAAAGTTGGACACGGAGTTTCTCAAATGGCCGTGCGATACCAGTCGCTGAAATCAAGTGCCATACAAACACATACCGCCCTTAAGACCATGACTGAAGCTCGAGACCTAGCGGACTGTCTTGCAGAGATGAACCGCACCATTCAGGAGTCCTGTACGAAGCAAGGAGCTGGGAGGAGTGAGACATCTTTTGCCGATATGGTGAAGAAGGGATCCAGCAATTTTGTTCGTCCAATTCAACTTAGCTCCGTGGCCATTTTCCCATGTGACAACTCAAAGACCAGTGACGAAACCAGGAACATGGTTCAAAACATCATATGCCCAGGTGAGATGAAGCTGAAAGTACGAGGTGTACGCAAAATCGGAAAAGGAGGCCTCATAATCAGCACAGAGACTAAAGATGACCTGGACAAGCTCAAGCAAACTGTGCAAACTGCTTCGTCAGAGCTTACCGTCGACGAACCCCGAAAGCGCAAACCTCGCATTGTAGTAATTGGAGTGCCCGCATCTATGGCTGAAAATGAGGTCTATAAATGTATATATGATCAAAATTTAGCTGACAAACTGCCGACTATGTCCCGAGATACTTTTATGGCCTCAATAAAACTAAGCCACAAATCTGGGAGAAAAGATACTGAAAACTGCAATTACATACTAGAAGTTCCAGCCGTCATTCGGAAGGTCCTGATCACCCAGGAACGACTGTTTATTAATTGGACGTCCTGTCCAGTACGTGACTTCACTCTGGTAACCAGATGTTACAAGTGCCAGCAGTACGGTCACGCAGCCAAGTTCTGCAAAGCCACTGCCCCTACTTGTGGTCATTGCGGTGAAGAAGGGCACAATATTCAAGACTGTACAAAGAAAGCCGAAGCGCCAAAATGTGCAACATGTCTGCGCTTCAAAAAATCAGCAAGCCACAAAACAGGAGATCAAGATTGCCCAGCTAAAAAGTCTGCCGAGAACAGGTACATCAACTCAATCGATTATGAAGGCGCCTAAGAGCGCCACATATCTGTTTGTATTTTAGACTTTACTTTTTATTTTCATTTTTATTATACTATGGATAGTACCTTAATTACGGACATAGATAATAGTTTTCAAACTGTTTCAAAGTCATGTAAGGTTGAGGACTGCAGACAATATCTTTCCGTGTATCAAAAGTCACTAACCATATTAACCCAAAACATTCGTAGTATTTATAAGAACATGGATAGCTTTAATATTTTTCTTCATAGACTTAACTTTAATTGTGATATAATAATACTAACCGAATGCTGGTTATCAAATCGCCAGGATAACCTCCCAGTAATACCAGGGTACAACGTATCATTTACCAGAATCAATAACAATCAAAATGATGGTGTAGTTGTCTATTCAAAAGATTCTTTAATGGTCACAGTCGAGGAACCTAATTTACATGACTGTAAGAGTAATTGCTTGATTGTCAAAATTGGTACAACCGCAGCAATAATTGCTGTATATAGATCCCCTTCTGCTAGAAACTTGGATGCTTTTAATGCTTCCTTAAACCAAATTTTTCAAGCGGTAGGAAATTTTAAGAATGTTATATTAACAGGAGATATAAATATAAACATTAACTCTGATAACTGCAACGCAGGGATCCAAGACTATCTTAATATCTGCTCATTCCATGGTTTTCTGTCCGCACATACACTGCCTACTCATCAAAGCGGTTCCTGCCTCGATCATATGATAATCAAATCCAGTTTTTCGTTTATTACGCTTGTTACTAACTCTACAATTACCGACCATCACGCAGTTTTACTGAGCCTTAGCTTAACGCTGCCTAAGCAAAATCACCCGCAGACAAAAACGCAACTAAACATAAACAAACTTGGATATGATTTATGCAACATTGATTTTAGCCCAGTTTTCAATACACCTGACGCTAATTTTGCTTTATCGTACTTAATAAAACATGTTCAATCAGCTATATTACACAACTCGACCGTTATTATAGTAAACAAGAAAAATTATAATATTAAACCTTGGATTACTCCTGGCCTAATTCGGTGCATAAGACAGAGAGATAAACTTCATCAAAGATACAGGAGAGACCCAGATAATCTCGTCACTAAAGTCACCTATACCAGGTACAGGAATTTTTGTAATAAACTCCTAAAGAATTTAAAAAGAAGTTACGATAAAAATGAATTAAATAGAGCGGGAAACAATAGCAAGCAACTTTGGAAACATATCAAAAACGTCACCTATATGTCAAAACAGCGTGAATCAAATTCGAGTTTACTGCTTACTAATCCTTCACCTATCCTGTCAGCCAACGAAGTGAATAATTTTTTCGTAAATGTTGGAAAAACTCTTGCTGAGCAGATTCCAAAACCTGACTGTGTTCAACCTTCTTCCCAAAAGTGTGAAAACAGACGTACTCTAAAATCTTTTGCCTTGCTAGACACCGACGAAGAAGAAATTACCCGAATAATCTGTGGACTAAAAGATGACTGTGCTGTTGGATGGGATAACATTAGCAATAAGACTCTTAAACTCTTTAAGCATATCCTTGTACCTCCCTTAACCCATATTTTTCGTATGTGTTTTTCTGAAGGCATTTTCCCTAAATGTCTAAAAAAAGCAATTGTAATCCCTATATTCAAATCCGGAAACAAAGACCTAGTTAACAATTATCGGCCAATATCATTACTCCCCTCAATATCTAAAATACTAGAAAAAATTATTAACAGTAGACTAGTTAACTATCTAGAGAAAAATGAATTTTTATCATCTGCGCAATTTGGTTTTAGAGCCAAATTATCCACAGCCGATGCAGTGCACAGTCTAACAGATTTTGTCTCAGAAGAACTTGGTAAAGGAAACCAGACCCTGGGGATCTTCCTTGATCTAGCGAAGGCTTTTGATACAGTCTCCGTTTCGACGCTTTTGTACAAATTAGAGGCCTTAGGAATAAGGGGAACGCCGCTGAAACTTTTTGCTGACTACTTAGACGATCGATATCAATGTGTTAAAATTGACAATATTAGTAGCGACGAGCAAAAAAACACATGTTTTGGTGTTCCCCAGGGAAGTATTTTAGGCCCCACCCTTTTCCTGATTTATATTAACGATTTATGTAATTTAAATATTGAACATGGCAAACTTATATCCTATGCAGATGACACGGCGTTAATATTCACCGCTAAAACAAATAACGAATTGTACGAATATGCTCAAATAGGTTTCAATACTGTGTCTAACTGGCTTCAAAGCAACTTACTAACACTAAATGCCGACAAGACAAAATATATTCACTTTTCTATCCGCAAACCGCACCTTAATATTACTAACTCTCATCTGTATGCCCATCATTGCGGACTCCGCTCAGTCAGCGTATGTAAGTGCCCTTGTATCCTCCAAACATGTAACATAAAATATCTCGGGGTTCTAATAGACGAATCGCTCTCATTTAGACCACATATTGACAGTTTGGTTACAAGAGTGCGCAAATTAATATTTGTTTTTAAAAAGTTGCGAGCAATTGCAGATAGAAAACTAGTGTCACAAGTTTACTTGGCCCTAGGTCAATCTGTAATACAGTACTGTATTACTTCATGGGGTGGAGCACCAAAAACTTACTTACTGCCTCTTGAAAGAGCACAGAGAGCAATTTTAAAAGTAGCAAACTTCCATCCCTTTCCCTATCCCACAGACCTGCTATACAAATCCTGTAACGTGCTGACTGTTCGCCAGCTTTTCATAACGCACCTGGTTTTAAAACAGCACTCCATGCTTTCCTATAACATCCCAAGTACTAATAAGAGACGGTATGATATTGTATGTGAGTCAAATGCATCCTCTAAATATGTTTTTGTAAACAGATTCTATACATTTTTAGGCCCATTTCTATACAATAAATTAAATAGGAAATTAAGTATCTATAAATTAAATAATTACGACTGTAAAAAGATTATTCAGCAATTTTTACTTAGCATAACATACAATGAGACAGAGGATTTACTAGTTGTCTGTAAATAAAACATGTTAGTCTTTTAAGATAATATTAGTTTTTAATTAGACTTCTTAGTTTTAATTTTGTATTTTTTATTTTTATATTATAAAATTCTAGGCACCTTTCTAGCCTGAAACACAGGTTCTACCTAGTTCAGGCAAATGAGAAACTGTGTCCTCTACATATAATTGTTAAGTTATATTATTGTAAATCTGCACCATTTTTATGAATAAACGATATTATTATATTATTATTATTATAATGCTGCCCAAGGCGGGGAAGGACGTACTGAAGCCGGAGAGCTATCGGCCAATCACGCTGCTGCCCTCAGTCTCCAAGGTGTTCGAAGCACTCCTGCTGCGACACCTCCAGCCGCACATCACGCCGCGTCCGGAACAATTTGGTTTTCGGGCGGAACATAGCACGACGCTCCAGCTGTCGAGGGTACTGCACCACCTCACAGCTGCTCACAACAGGAAGGAGTACGCAGTAGCAGTATTCCTCGACATGGAGAAGGCCTTCGACCGTGTATGGCACGAGGGCCTGATACACAAACTGGCCGCGTCAGGCGCGCCCCGTCGCGTCGTACAGGTGGTCTCCTCTTTTGGGCAGCTGCGTGTCGCCGGCGTGTTACTCACGATACACGGACGACATCCCCACTACACAGGAAGCGATGCTCGCGCTGTATGCTGACGACGCCGCGTACATCACTCTCTCACTCACACGCGGCGGTCAAAATGCAGCGCGCCCTGGAGCTCCTTCCCAACTGGTTGTCCAAGTGGCGGCTGTCGGTGAACGTGGGTAAGACGCAGGCGATGATCACCGGATCAGCGCCCCTCCCGCCACCCTTGAAACTACAAGGAGCCGACGTCGCGTGGTCGCCCCAGGTCAAGTACCTAGGGGTCACCATAGATCGTCGGCTCACGATGGGGCCACACGTCCGCTCGGTCGCCGCACGGGGTAGGGTAGCCCGCCACCTGCTCAAGCCAGTGCTCTCGTCCCGAATCCCGGCGCGCGTCAAGTTGGGCGTGTACAAGTTGTACGTGCGCCCAATCTTGACGTACGCCGCTCCTGCATGGTTCGCCCTCACAAGCGAGACGAACCGCAAGCTGCTCCGCACGCAACAGAATCTTGCGCTGCGGACGATAGTCGACGCCCCTCGCTTTGTGAGGAACGACATCATCCAGAGAGACCTCGGGATTGAGAGCCTGGATGAGTTTGTGCGGCAACTCGCGAAAGGAATGTTCGCGCGTGCCGACGCATGTACTTGGCCCCAGGTCAAGGATATTGCGCCCTGGCACGCGCGCCCCCCTGACGCGAGACCCCTGCCCCGCGACCTGGTAGCGGACGACGACCCCATCGCACCGGATTGACGCCTCGAATGAGCCGCACCCAGGTTACACGCGGCTCACTCGAAACAACTGAACTCCACACTGTACACACATTCGTTGCGTAACGTGTGCTAGGTTAATATAGGCACGTTGCGCAGCGAGCGCAGCCATTCATCACTCCACAGACACCCAAACTCACACGTGACCGCGCAGTGCGGGCTGCGGGCACGTAGACACTGAGCGGTGTTACACAACACAATACCGCTCACACACACATGACTGCTCCTTAACCCGGACCGTGACCGGCTAGCTCTGGAAGCGGGGCGGGCGGGAGCAACACACCTATATTCTGTAGGAGCGTCGAGTCGGCACCTTAGTCGCTGGTCGTCTCTCGCCGGGCCTCCCCCAGGCAACTGGGGGTCTCACCTGGCGGGGACAGACCGCCTAGGTGTCGTGAAGAAAGCGGCGCTGTATAACAGCGTCGCGGCGCGCCTACAGAAAAACACTATGCAATCACTCACATGGGCACGCGTAACTTACGCTTGCCCAAAATTTCCACAGGCCACTGTAGCCTACCCATTGAGAGGCCCGTATTGGCGGGCCACCGTATGGCTTTCTGCGACCGGGGGGCGAAGCCCTGGAGTCGCTCGCCACGCCCCCTAACGGGGGCGTCGCGAATTCCACAAGAAAAGAGCACGCCCCATAACTCTCCTCCAGGAGAAATACAAAGCGACACGTACAGTGCACAAACACAAAACACCGTCATTCCGACCTCGCCGCCGAGGTCCCTCGCGACGTCCCCAAGTAAATGCTTCCCCCCGACCCTTGCTCGAAGAAAGGCCAGCCCGCGCCGCAGCTGAGCCAATAGACTTAAATCCCCGACTGTGACCTCTGAGTTTGTTTCGGCGTTTCTTTCTTCTCAGAGTAGTCAGATAGGAAACGCCGGCCTCATCAAGCTTAAATAATAATAATATGATCCAGCCTGTCCCATCTTGCTGCCCTCCCCCAGTGACGCCCTAAGCCGAGGTTCGTACCCCAAAGGGGGTGCCCTTAGCGTGTAGTCGCTTAGTATACTAGTTTGTATGCCCCTGGCTGGAGGCTTTGAGTTTACTTAAGGCAACCACAGGATAGTCCGGTTAAGTAGTCACGACCTCTATAGGTCAACTACGAGATGCCAATTAGAAAACTAAAGAGCACGCTACACTATTCGATATTCCTCATTTATTTTTAATATACTTTCGTCGCACCTACATCTGGAGTATTATTGTCTCACACCACCTAAGCGCCACAACGTCACTTTAGGGTATGTATGGTCCGCGTTATCGCAAGATGGAGCACCATCTATGCCATGCCCTAAATTAATATCGCCATGTGCGCTGTCCAATGACAGTTGTATGCTGTTTTGTTTTGAGTCGCATCATATCTTTCAACTATCGTGGCATTTTCGTAATTGTGCTTCTGAATACAGTCGCCACCTAACCAAAGAAGAATAAGAAATTTGTGGTGTATGGTACTGTAGCGAGTCCTGTGGACTCATATGTAGCACCTACGCTACGGCCGCTACGGGGGAACTATTTTACTTGAATGAAACTCCTATTGACTCTCATAGGATATTATTGTAGGAGTATTTCATCAAATATATATAATTATCTCAACATATTTATCACACGTCAAACCTACGATTCTCTTTATGACACATGCAAAACGTTCGAATGGAACATGCCTTCGAATATTATCGGCCAGCATCTCAAAAAATATATATACTCTACAGTACACAAAGAAATACTGTAATCCAACCATGAGTATTCAAGTTAATATAGTTTTGACGTTGAGCGACCACTCCACAGTGAGCGCGCTCAGAATTATTGACAGCTCTCAGCTGTCATAATAATTGTTATATCTAAATCGGATCACAATTTAGGATCAGTGTTAGTGATTATGGCATAATTCGGAATGTATCCAATGTGTGCTGCCCATGGCCATTAAGTGTTGCCAGATGTATTATTTTTCGTTAATCAATTGATAGAGTACTGATCGTGACAGGATCGGTCAAGCAAGCACCGCGCGTCGCCTATTGGCGACGAAACAATAGAAAATCAATTGTGTCTCATTAGCGGAGCTTGGAGCTTATCACTTTCGACTTTACCAACCTTTCATAGAGCTCATATGCCATGCCGCCATACATATTGCAAGTGGACCCATTACGCTAAAGTGAACACTGGAGGAGGGTCATCGGCATTATTTCAAGGGTCTTGTCATTATACTTAGTATCTCTGGACCCATAGGCACACAAACCACCCAGTTTGTAGCCCCAACCAGTAGGTACTTGGTCGAATTTATATGAGTGGGTCGGTGGGTCGTGTGGGAAGAGTGTGAATTATATTCATACAAACTCTCGGAGGCCGATTACTGGTTGGGGGCCAGGAACTGGATTTTTTACATAGAATATAATATAATTATAGAAGTCTGCCGTTGAATGTAGGTACCATGACTTTGTTAAAAAATTACCGCGCCGTCGCACCGCCATTCAGTGTCCAAACTCTGATTCGTCATGATTCTAGGTCAACGGGAAGTACCCTGTAAATGATTCCCTTGAGAGTGTCGAAATATAGATGCCTACCTACGCTTTTTGCGTCAGAAACGGCCGTATCTTTTTTTTTACGTTATTTTAGAAGTTTGATTTTTTCACAGCTTCAAGGGACTGTAGGGGTACCTTTGAACTTGATACCTCTACCTCTACGCGTTCCCAAGATAAAGGGTCTTGATTGACAGACAGACAGACGGATAACAAATTGATCCTATATGGGTTCCGTTTTTTCCTTATGAGGTTTTGAGGAATTTGATGTTACTGGTTAAGAGATTTACTAAAGACATTTTGTTTATTAAAAAAACTTGAAATTACACTTAAAAAACCGACCAATCGCCGGTTGGCGCCTCCTCATCATATAAAATTGTCTAAGGGCCTCTGCGAGTTCGTTTTGGCCTCTGGCACGCCTTCCAAAGGTCGGACATAATTATCTCATATCTCGGGTCCCGAGATATGTCAAAGACATTAAAATAAAATCAATAATAATCCATCTTACTTTCAGAGAGCACTTAAAGACGGCTCGTTCGCACGCCTCTTTCGCTCTCAGCAAATTGTCACTCAAGTGCAAATTGCGCCTCTACACCGCGGTCACCTGTCCCATCATGACCTATGCTTGCGTAGTCTTCGCACACGCTAAGCCTCACACTCGGCATAGAATGCAGACCCTCCTGAACCGCTTCCTTTTAATGTTCACGGAAGCCTTCTTCTATGTCCGCAACGAGAGTCTACACTTAGATCACATAATGCCCAGTGCCCAGCAGTTCATGACGTTTCATGAACTGCTGGACGGTGTCAGTATCAAACAACCGACTTCAAAAAAATAAAAACACTACAAAAATGATAAATAAGTAACTTTAATTTCAGAAGTCGGTGTCAAAAAACGAAAATGCGGAACCAACGACACCGACTTCCGAAATTAAAGTTACTTATTTATCATTTTTTAGTGTTTTTTTTTTTTGAAGACGGTTGTTTTTTTTTGTAAAAAAAATATTATTTTTCACTTTTTAGTTGTAGGTACCTACCCCACACAAATCCAATTAACACTAGTGCATTGAAGAATTGAACACACCGACTAGAAGAATCACCTTTGTAACTATTTTTCTGTTCTGTTTTTTCTTGTCTGTTTATATATGTGTGTACATAAATGGTAAAATAAATAAAATAAGAATCATCAAAATTCGCATAGAAATGCCGGAGAGGCAGTACATTTATGCATATAGCTTCGTACATAAGAATAATTACCTAGTGCATTATATACTAAAACCTTCCTGAAAGTATGTAGATGCCACAATAATGAAAGAATTATCAAAATCGGTTCATTAGTTTTTGGGAAAATCGCGGACATACAAACATACATACATACTTACATACGGGTCGAATACAAAACCTCTTTTTTTGAAGTCGGTTAAAAAAACGCTTGGAAAGGCATTCCTTTCCAAGCACTTTTTTGATAGGTACTGCTTTAAAGCACCCCAATCCCCTGATTGCGGCAGCCGCCCGATAGGTACACTCCCTCCCGCATAAGTAGGATTCGCCGACCGAGGCATACCCTTACCAACCTGGACGACGCCTCGACCCTCCTACAGGAGAGTAGTAAGGTCACCAGTACTCTCAGAAAGTAAAAGTCCAGACAGCCGCCCTTCCGTCCTCGCCGCCGAGGCCCGTCGCGACGCCCCATACCATGTCCGCACCGAACCCTTGCTCGAGCCAGCCCGCGCCGCTGAGCCTGTAGTTTCAAATTCGTCCCTAAATAGCTAATTCCGATCCAGCCTGCTCCTCGCTGCCCTCTCCCAGCGACGCCGCAAGCCGAGGTCCGTACCCCGCAGGGAGTGCCCTTAGCGTGTAGTCGCTTAGTTTTTAAGTTTTTATGCCCTGGCTGGAGGCCTTAATTTATTGAAGTATCTACAGGCAAACCCGGTTAAGCAGACGACAACCTCATAGGTTGAACTGCGAGATGCCATTAAAAAGAAAAGATGATTATTATTAGTACCTAGACGATCTTCGTCAGAGGACGAAAGCATGTTGGACATGTCAGGTTCGATTCACCGGTCGGTCGACTTAACCCAATCTAACCTACTCGTAATAGTCCAATAAACAAAAGAATATGCCCTTCGATAATTCTAAAGTTTTTTGCTATGTACAAAATGCTAACAGTTTAGAGTTATGCAATAGTAGGTATTACCTACCTATTATTTCGTTATGTTACACGTTATCTCCGGCAATTGTAAATCGATTTCAGAAATTATTTTTGAAGTGAAAACTTCTTTAGCGGCGTTGTACACTTTTTTTGTAATGGGTAAAAAATGTTAAACTCGCGTCAGGACATGTGACCTGATCGAAAATTCGTAAGACGGATGGAGAGTAGACAGCCGGCGCGGCGTAGGAGAGGAAGTATCCCCCTCTCTTTCTACGGCGCGGCGAAAATGTATGCCTGCTGTTTCGTTAAGGCGGCGCAGGGCGCTTGCGCGAATGTTCGTGTGTGTTTATGTTACAGCGTGGCACGCGCATCCATGGATGGTGACAGCTGATGGCTCGACCGTCTCTATAGTGCCCACACTGCTGTGTATTCGTAAAATTCGTGTATATAAAGTGTTTAAAATATGGAAATTGAACAAAGTGCATCTATTAATGAAAAATATCAAAAATGCACAACGTTAATATTCAAGTTTTCACTTCTGCCGGCACTCCCGGAGTGCAACCCGTCTTTTTTTTTTTAATGAATATACCTATGCCTCAGGGGTGGTCCTATATAAATTTTATTAATTTTGCTTGGATAGTTTTTGAGTTAGCTTCAATAATATGTATGTTTGTCAGTTATTTTATATTGAAGACTAGCTGCGCCCCGCGGTTTCACCCGCGGAAGTATCGATCCCGTGGGAATATCAGGATAAAAACTATCCTATGTCCTTCCCCGGGATGCAATCTATCTCTCTGCCAATTTTATCGAAATCCATTCAGTGGTTTAGGCGTGAAAATGTAACATACAGACAGACAGAGTTATTTTCGAATTTATAGTATTAGTAAGTATGGATGTTATATTTAACTTCCTGTCACTGATTTTTACATAGCAAGCAGTGTTATACGAAATTGTGTGGGGTAAGTAAGTTCAACTTGAAAGTGAAAAATAAAATCTTTGTTACAAAAAAAAACAACCGACTTCCAAAAAATATACTACAAAGTGAAAAATAACTTTAATTTCGGAAGTCGGTGGCAAACAAAGAAAATGCGAACCCAACGACACCGACTTCCGAAATTAAAGGTATTTTTCAATTTGTAGTGTCTTTTTTGGAAGTCGGCTGTTTTTTTTTTCTAAAAAAGTTTTTTTGACCATTCATAATATTACTAATGGTCAAAAGAAATAGTTCTAACCTATTCGAGACGGGGTGATAACCCTAGCCTAAGTTCTCTTGATTTTTTACTTTTCTGTTTATGTCGACAAAGTAACTCCAATTTGTTTCGAGCTCACTTCGCTTGCTCTTGCGGCCTACTTGTCTGCATGAGTCTGCAACGTATCTTCTGTGTTTGTATGAATGGTGGAAAGAAAATCGACTCTATTTGAGGCGAATGCTGTTTTCGAGCTTGCTCTTGCAGCCTAAGATTCTCTCAATTACTCCTTAACTTTCTGCATCGGTTGACATTGTTATTTAACTTGCTAATATGTAGGTAGATACATAGATTAACTGGCTAAGTCCGTTTGCGAAGCAAGTTTTATTCATTTCTAAATAAGGGAGGCGAAGTTTGCGTGCGCTCCGGGTGGCTGATACCCGCGCTTGTTCAATTCGGCCACGGCAACGTTTGCCCAGGAGGAAGACCCTCTGATGATTCTATGAAATAATCAGGAGGTTTCAGCTTCTCTTGCGAAAGATCACGTCTTTTCGAGCTGGTGTTGGCATCAGAAGGACTCACGCACCAAGAAAACTTCTTCTCTGGGGCCAGCAAACGGACCTACGCCACCCAATGCAAGTATAGCTCAGTAGCTATACTTGCATTGGGTGGCGTAGGTCCGTTTCTAGGTTCACCATTCCTATGCGGCTTGCTAGTAGCCCTACGAATAAGTAGATAACTGTACAGTAGGTGCTCACACTGTTCCTATGTGGAACGTTTATTCTAATTTATAGCACAAATACTACACATAGCATGTAAAGCTGGAAATAAAAGGCACTAATATGAGGCTTCTTATTTTGTTTTATGTTTTATTCAAAATGTTACTCGTATTAGTTCAGGTGCTTAACAGTGTTGCTTCTGAGTGTACATTTTAATTGATTGATAAAAATAAAGTAAGTATACCTATCGTACGTAACAGTTTACTAATTATACTAATATCAACACTTTCGATTCAGTCGACGTACTATGTTACAACTTAAATGACCTACATAACTTATGCAGGGAGGTACCACAGTGTTCGCAACTCGCATCTACAGATTGTGTGAACTAGTGAATACAATCTTAGGAAATAAGTATCAGTAACCAACAGGTACGAGTTGTTCAACATGGACCTCTGGCGCCTCGGTGTTACATACCAAACGAAGATACTCAAACTTAGTTCAAAGGGACTCAAAAAAAAAGAAAGGTGACCCCAAAGAAGTTTTAAAAACTTCCACAAAACCTCAAGTTTCCAAAAATTCAAATCACAGATTTTTTTCCGGACATACGATGTGACAACCATGGAACTGTGCTGATGATGCAGCCGGAAGGTGGCAATAGAAACTCCTTAAGTGAACACGAGAGGCCCGTTGTGTTTCATGTCGTTGGATTTATACTGACAAGTATTGTAGTGGAATCCAGGGTTCAATAAACTACGGGGCTACCTTGTTTAGTTAAAGAGTTAATGTATGGCCACATTCCTGCTCTATCATCAGACCCTGGCCTGGTCTCAAACAAAGGCTCATTGTCAAGACAAATGTAACGAGATCAATCACGACGGGCCTTGTGTTTAGTTGAGGAGTTCCTGTGACCACCTTCCGGCTACATCAATGGTATCACAATATTATTGCATTGTCAGGAAGGCCTTGGATAGACAATTCTAATATTTTATTTTGGAAGTCATTACATGGGCCACCCTGTAGATATTATATCTATAGCGACTTTGTTTTATACTACTTACATAATTATTATGTAAGTAAGTACCTAGTATAAAACAAAGTCGCTTTTCGTGTCTGTGCATGTTCTTGTAAATTATCCAAACTACACGATGGATTTTGATGTGGTGTACCGTCATTTAGATAATTACTTTCACAAGCTTTATGTCTATATTACATTAACATTTAACTTAGATAAGACAGAAGACTCTACGTTTAGAATGTCGCCACATCAGTAGATTGCACGAGTGCGAAGTAGGGGCGGGGCGCTATACATATATTAATAACAACAAGACATAGTAGGCACAATGCTGCAATGTACAGTACGTACCTACGTAGCAGGCACACCGACGCACAATCTGTAGCCATGGATTCATGGATTATATATTCAGCCATAGACAATCTTTCGATACAGCACATGATTCTAGATCCCCGAGCGTAGAACTTGTTAGCCAGTTATGAAAAAAAAAACTGGTGTTTCATAAAAAAGTGCAATATAGGTACGCGGCCAAAATGTATGGAAAAGCTTTTTTTTTAAATAACGCGTCCATAATCATGTGCTTACTGAATCAATGATAGCAGGTTGGGCGTCGATATCCCTGCCACCCTGTATAGGTACCTACACTTAACAAAAATCAATACCTAGCAGTTTTTTTGTGTCATAACTCATAACGAACGATTGCAACTTTGAGAGAAGACATACATATTTTTGCTCGTGACTGTACACAGGTTACGGCTATACATATAATATATTTTACAATTTCATAATAACTCGGAACACACACTTAGGTACCTACCTACTTACATGTATAATGTATGTACATTATTGGCACACAATGAGCCGCGGGACTGGCCACCCCGCCACCAGTGCACGACTGGCGTCCTTCGAGTGCACGCCGCGCCGCCCTCACCGTGTGCCATTGCGTTAACAAAATGAACAAATGGTTATATACAGGCGATACGAACTAACCAGATGAAACAGTAACACTACAACGTATAAGGCTAAGTCCCTATTGGTAGGGCGAATGTGCGAAGCACGGCGCAGCAGTGCGGAGATAGATCACTTGCGTCTCCAGTAAAAAAGTTATGCAACAAAGTCAATAGTCGTTCTGTTTTCACAAGCAGTGTGGGTCCGTGCTCCGTGGGCGGTGGGACACACTTCAGTCACTTCAGTTTTGTTTCCACTTATTGCAATAAAAGCAATTCGGTGTTCTGCGGGCAACAGCGCAGGCTGTACTCGAGTAAACTCGTGTTGCAATTACAATATTAGCACGCGTTACGTGCACCTACCTTACTGTCATCATTTATTACTGAGACTGACGGTGCCTACTTCTCAGTGACTGTGCTGGAGCTCGACGGTCATGCGTGTCTACTCACACGCGGATGTGTGAACTAGCTAAATTAAAGTTTGGGCAACCAGGCGGAAGACGTCCGGTAGATGATGTGATTGTTTACTGAAAGTTCTTAAAGTTAGCAAATTCCCTTGAAGTTGAGCATTGCAATATTTCTTTCTCATACCTGAATCGTGTTAGCATCACAGGCAGTTATGACTAAGTGCAAAAATACAGCATTTTTTATTGCGAAAATAGAACGGATTCATAGGTATGTGGTCTAGGGTAGGGCTGCCATCACCTAAATTACGGACCTCGGATAAAAACTTCAAAAACCCCGGACATTTGGGTGAAATAAAAAAATACCCGACTCCCTCGAAAAAAAAAATTACAATAAAATAAAAACATCGTTAAGTATCATTTTTTTTCTTATTTATAGAATATCAACTTAAACCTCAACAATACAAAAAAAATCTTAATTTAGTAATCAATTATACGCTCTTCTCTATGTGAGAGGTATTCTGGTAACAAAAATAATTAAAAACGCTCTTCTTTTTGGAATCTATGAAAAAAAAAATGTAAATCAAATCAAATTATGAATTGTCACGAGCGCACGGGTATATTTGCCGCGCGGCTAATTTTTAACTATGATATGCTTTAATTTATTTATTGCAAATTATTCAAAGTCGGGTTTCCCCTAACACAGAAAGTGTCCGGGATTGACCCGGACACGTTTTAAGAACTCCGCCCGGACGCTCCCCGGACACCCACCGAACAAGGACAAATCCGGGGAAACCTGGACGGATGGCAGCCCAGTGAAACTGACTAATCAAGAAAGCTGGCGAATTAAATAAACTGACGACTGAGGGAAACTGACCAGTGATATGCGGACTCCTAGGTCTAGGGGCTCTTTCAAAAAATATTAGTTAGCTATTCACAACCTATCGATACGATTCCGTGCTGATTCGAACACCAATCAATGTTATCAACGGAGTCCTCACTGTTCGCAAATCCGAAGCCAGTTTAACAGTTTAAGGGCCTATTTTTCAATCGTAACTTAAGTCGTCAAATATAGCTATTTGACGACTAGCGTATACAATTATCTGGCTGTTTATCAGGCGACTAAATATTTTAAAATTTTCAATCGTATATTGTCTAGAGAATAGCTATCTGTGGTCTATGCTAGCCAACTTCACACTAACTATGTCCAAGCGAGATGCACAGATACAGTATTCAACGTGTTAGATAAGAATAGCAACAGAGGGTCTTCTGAGCCCTCCAAAACATTTTTTTTGCTGGAGAATTCTTTTTTTTTTTTAATAAACAACAAAAAGTTGTATTTTTTTGTTTATTAAAAAAAGGACTAAACGTAAGGTTACGCTTACGTTTAGTCATTATACTGGTTATACCTGAATGGCCACTAAAAATTTTGGAAGGAGCAGTTAGGTAAACACATCGTTTCGCAGTAAAAAATATTTACGTTCCTCACATAAGAAATACAACTTTTTAACTTTTAGTTAAGAAAAATACGAGTCTCCGGCAAAACTACATTTTTGTGGAGGGTTCAGAAGACCCTCTAGAACCCCCAAGTAGTCTCACATAAGGCGCCAACTAGCGGCTGCTCTATCTCTATTTCAATCCTGCGACTGGATGCAGGACTGGATTAAAAAGTGTCCACATTGGTCCTGTATCGATGCAGAGTATCACTGAATTACAGCGTTCATTTGAAATACTTGATCAATTAAAAATTTGCCTTAATTTTAATCAGCCACAGCTGCCGTTAACTGCAGCTGTAGCGCATTGTACACGACACCAGAGGGGCAATTCTCGCGATTTTAAGAACGTACACAGTCTGATCTCAGTCTCAATCTGTCAAAAATACCTCTAATTACCCCTACATTTTGACCAGTTTTTGAAATTTGTTTATCGCAGAGATGAGACTGCGACTAGATTTTGAACGTTTTAAATTACGTGAGTTGGTCTTCAGCACGTCGGGCGTAACGTCAGACGTGACGTCAGGCGTCACAAGTCAGTGGTGCGTGTGTATGTCTGAACAGTTGACAGCCAAAACAAGGATTTGATTTCCTTTTTCATAAATTATTATCTGTTTTATCTATTGAATTACTTCATTCGAGTCGAGGTGAGATTAGTTTAACAGTTAAAGCTGGAGTCGGTTAGCAACCACGAGTCGGTAGAACACCCATTCCTCTCCTATACATATAATTATTATACTTACTAATTAGTCTATACAAGTTTTTAAGTCTTCGTATAAAAAATCTAACGTTACCTAGACACGTAGGTACAGAACTACCTATACTATGTTTTGTACTGCATGTACATAATCTACTAGTTGGACTGAAACTAGAAAGCTATAACTACTTAACCAAGGAATAAATAGAACTTATTTAAATGATCACGTCACCTTAAATTACAATCTCTCGTAACTAGTTACAAATGTTGATTTACTATGTACAGCACAGGAGCGGCCCGCGGTGGACTGCGCACGCGCAGTGCTCCGGTCCGGCACGCGGCACCACTTGCTCAGTCGGTGCCGACGACCCTGTTGTGTCTTACATTTAGTCATTTACAATTACGCATGCGCGGTGCGCCTAACTTAGTTCCTCAATCAATCAATTAAACAGTCATATTTTGAACACTTCAAGTGTAAAAATAAGGATTTCAACAAGAGGCTGACACCAAAGGATCTGTAGCCAGATTCATGTCTGATTGAAGTCGACCGTATCAGAATCTATCATACATTATTGTACATATTATTTACACTGCGGATATGTTATATATCGGACAATAATGTCAGAGATGGTGACAACAGAGTAAGAGGTTGTGATCTGAACAATGTACACATAGTAGTTATAGGTATAGTTGGCGACGGCACTTGCACTCTACACCCCAACCGAAGACGGGTTGAAGGTTTGAGGGCTAACATTAGCGTGACGGAGTTGACACGTTATGGGTCGGAGTTATCCGGTTGTTTCGGTAGGTATGGAGTACAAGCGTCGTTGGCAATACCCAAGAAATACCCGAAACACAATTCGACTACTTAGTTACGACTCTAGGATCAGCGACGCCGATGGCGCGCGGTGCTCAGCGACAAAAATGGTCTAGCACTATTCACTAGGCACTGTCTGTTCACGTGTCACGTGGCGGCGTCACAGCGGCGGCAGGTCGTTGTCGACGTCGAGGCGGCGGCGCACCCACTGCAGCATGGCCTCCTGCGACACAACGCTCTCATCACTAACTGTCCACCCACGTCACACACCTATGTACTCGGTATCGCGAGCGGCACTTCATTCCTCAATCTACCATTCAAAGTACACACGTGCAGCATCTTATCTACTTTCTTGTCTCTCCTGCTACACTCAACATTCACTACCAAACATAAATATAATAATGGTACGAGACGGACATCGGTTGGTTATCCACCACCGTTGTACAGAACCGTTTATTTGATTTCCCCTATTGTTTTACTTTTCTACATTATAAAACTCTTCGTCCGCGTAAAATTTCTTGTATTAACATAAAATATAGGTATTCTATGACACTCGGCAATACTGTAGCTTAGTGAAATAATTTTCAGAATCGTATCAGTAGTTCCCTTCACAAAATAGAAACTTTGACAAACTCACAAATTTTACCTCTTTTTTTTTTAATAATATGTACCCACCAAAAGCATTTTCATGTAAAATGTTGCCGAGACGACACCACACAATATGTGGTCTCGTCTCATGTAGAGCCAAGCTTCTAACTCTACACGCTCTAACTCTACAAGCCCTAACTTCACAAACTCTACACCTTACTCAAAATATGAGGCTTGGCCGTTTCGTTACTACAAGAACTATTGTATAACAGAAAAGTAATGAACTTCACCTTACGCCCATGTGATGGTAGCGAAACGGCCAAGCCACATATTTTGACTAAGGTGTAGAGTTTGTGAAGATAGGGCTTGTAGAGTTACGGCGTGCCCTTGTGCTTCGCTTGGTTCGTCTTGGCGGAGGCACTCTAGTGCCCCCAGATACAGAAACTTGTTAGCATCCCTTTTCTTATCAAAAAATATTGTGCTCAATATTATGAAAGTGTTTGGCGACATTCGTTGCTGAGCATCTTCCTTCTCCTTCACAACTATGAGCTAACATTGTCTTCATCCCCTTCGCCTTGTCTGCCTCATTATTGGAGCTAGTGATTGACTTAGGAGTAGTGAACATACATAGAGTATCATACATGGTTCGGTACAGTGCAATTAAGAATTCTTAAATTTTTCTTTTGCAATTCGGTGTATTGACATAAAATGTAAACTACGTGGGACATACTGAAAGTTTCTGGATCTGGCCACTTTCAATAAAAGAATGAAAAACAATTATGGAATTCGAAAATGGAACTCTTTGGAAACATGTTATATACAACTTGTACTTTTTAATTTGCGAGACTCATTTGTTTTTCACTGTGACGACGTTCTTTCGAAAATTGTGTGCCGCTTTCAAAATGAATTCAACTCGTGAACTCGTTCAATGATTTTTTACGATTTCGTTGTGGCTTAAGTCAACAAGAGAGTTGTCAGAGACTTCGTCGCAGCTCTGTGTAATTGTGGTTTGGAGAATTTAGACGTGGACGTGATCATCTCCATGACGAGGTACGTGAAGGCCGGCCGGCGACTGCGGTTACAGACTCTAATATTGATACCGTACGACAATTTATTGAAACTGACAAAAAAATTACTTGCCAGCAAATTCGTGCTTTGCACTCGATGGGTACCGCGTGACTTAAAGGAGGACCAGAAACGACTGCGTGTCCAGTAGTGCCGTAAAATGATAAAAGAGTTTAACGAACGACAGTCATTGGCTGTCTATAATATCGTGATACGTGACGAAACCTGGGTGTACCCACTGCTTTGAACCCGAAAGAAAAAGCCAGTCGGCAGAGTGGGTCTTTCCTTTTGAAGATTTGCCGACGAAAGTTAAGAAAAGTCGAAGCATTGGTAAAAAATGGTTGCTTCTTTTTTCGGCAAATCAGGACATTACACTGCACTATCGCTTGAAGATCAAAGGACAGTGACTGCAGATTGATACGTCAACACTTGCTTGCCCAGAGTCTTGAAAAAGTTCGCAAAAAGCGTCCTCGAAGCAATGTCCTCCTTCACCACGACAACGCTTCCTCATATTCCGCTAAAGTAACAGAAACCTATTTGAAGGCTTCAAATGTGGAACTGATGACACATCCGCCTTACAGCCCGGACCTTGCACCCTGAGACTTCTTTTTGTTCCAAAAATTAAAGACAAACTTAGAGGCACACGTTTTACGAGCCCTGAATCGGCGGTGAATGCGTTCCATGAAGCCATTGAAGAGGTCCCTAAAGACGACTGGTCCAACTGCTTTGTACAGTGGTTTCAGTGAATGTGAAAATGCATTATTGGCGAGGGAATATACTTTGAAAAACAATAAATGTATCGTAAGTCTTATATCTAGTCTTATTTATCAGAATCCAGAAACTTTCAGTATGCCCTAAGTATTAATATGATGAGGGCGAAAGATAAAAACTAAAGCAAGCGAAGCAGGTGCCCGTCCAATTGGTTAGTAAAATATTAAAATGTAACTCACACGAAAACACCAGTTAAACCACCACCGGTCAGTTAGTAAGTAGTTAGTGTAGCTATGGGGGGAAAGGTGGGGGGGCAGATCTCATCTCCACTCGCAGTTATTTAGACAAGGTCATATGAATAATTTTAAAAACTACTGAAATACTTAGCAGGTAGAAAAATGTGCTTAGAACTAAAAGACAATTCTTATGAGGAATTTCCACTCAGCTGAGTGTTTTGCTACCCACATATTTGTACAACCCAAACCCAGTTAAGCATTGTTTATTCTGATGTAAAGCGAGATCATGTAACTTGAGACGTGCACCGATCACATTTAAGTAACGATCGGGTCCGCTGCATCAGCGCTCTCGCAGCGAGCGGTGCGGGGAGAGTGGAGTCGGGGATGGTGTGGGGGGAGAGGGGCGGGGGCAGAGGCGGCGGCAGGTCAGTCGTGGTGGTGCGAGTGGTGCGCGTTGTCGGTGTAGTCGTCGTAGTCGCGCGGCGCGTCGAGCTCGTCGTCGCGGCCCTCGTACTCGTCGGGCCCGTCCGCGCCCTCCTCCTCGTCGGACTCGTCCGGCGCCGCGCCGCCCGCTTCCTGCTGCGCCACCGCCGGCGCCTCCTGCTGCCACACGCATGCGCACTCCGTACAGTGTACCGCCACCACACACAGGTTAGTCGCACTCTGGCGCGTTAACAATATTAGTTGGGATGGTTAGGTGCTGCCTGCTGTTAAGACGAGCAGCAAGGTAATAACAACCATACTGTCAACGTGGGTCACCAGCGCGGACGCGCGAGTGCCGGCGGCGCGCGCGACGGGCCGCATAGGAGGCACGCACCTTGGTGGGTCTCCAGCCGCAGCCGGGCAGCGGCAGACCGTCGGGCCCCAGCGGGCACGGTGCGTCCAGCCCGGGCACGCCCTGCTCGCCCTTGTCACCCTTGTCTCCCTTGCGCCCGCGCTTGCCCAACGGACCCTGCGGAGTTGGCGCACACTGTAATATTAACATCTATCGCCCACGAGCCGCCGTGCAAGCGTCTCACCTCGCCGTTCATGAACTTGATCGTGCGCTGTGTGACGTGAAGGTCGTGCATTTCACAAATATTGTTGGTAACTAGTTTGTTAATGAATATAGTGGTGAGAACAGAGTAGTAGCACCTGCACCGCAATAATTATGACGTACTACTGAGTTAGTGGAGCATGCGAGATGCGCGGGTTAGGGCGCGCCGGCCGCATGCGGGCAGGCCGGCGCGCATCGCGCTACACGTGAGCGATGGACGTGCGCCACTTACGGGTTCTCCCTTGTATCCCTTGTCACCCTTGGGGCCCTAGCGAGTGGAAATAAACGATTATCATCACATTTAAGAATATCAGTAAGATGTCTTCACAAAGTCAGAGATGACTAACCTCTTGTCCAGGGATGCCGTCCGTTCCCTGAAATAGTAGTGAGCGAATATCAGTGATTTCGATATGGTACAGGGTAGACGCAAGATGTGCTCAGAGTGCAGGTAATACTATGAGGTGTATACATACTGGCAATCCCGGGTCACCGCGCTCGCCCTTGGAGCCCGGCTCGCCCTGCGCGCCCTGCACATCACACAACAGTTAGCACGCTGCCACAGCAGCTCGGTAGTGCACCAGCGCGCTACTCACTGCTCACGCGACACTCGCAAAACGTTTGCGGCTCGTTTCGTCGTAGGTACTTGACACACGTTGCAGGTAAAGAGTTTAACTGATTCCCGTAACCGAATGTTGGATCAATTTAAAAATGTAGACAAAAATATCGAACGCGCAGCTAATGTTTTACCTGCAGCACCAAAAAGTAAAGGTCCATGTAAGTTGAAAACTTGCCAATCGTCGTCAATGGTTTTGAGAATAAAATTTAGGAAAAATTACATTATTATTATTTCAAACAGAATTTTTTTGGTAAAACTACTGATAGTGAAGATGAAAAATTGTCAGTGAACTAACCTTCATGCCGTCGAGTCCGGGCGGGCCCTGCGGAACAACAACACGTCAGTACGTGTAACGGCCGCGCGGGCGCACGTTCGCAGCACCGCACGCCCGCGCGAGCGCGCTCACGGCACCTTGACTTACTACTGTATTCTTATTACGTTTTGATTGCGGTTCGTGAGTTAATAACAGTAGGCTAATTCACGTGATTTCATGACGCGCCGCTAAGATGCGGTGCCAATAATTATTCTTTAAGGCATTTTAGTTACGTGAATTAGCCTACAGGTTCTCTCATGTTAACGTTGCGGGCTCGGTGCGGAGCGCAGTTCTCATGCATACACATAATGAACTTTGCAGTTCAATACAACTCACTTAGTTTTACGTTTTGAAGTGGTACAGGATCACACACACGCTCTTCTCATAACAAAAATGCAGAATATGTAGGATGCGCGGAAAGTAAATCCATGAGTGCTCAGAGGAAGAAAAATAAGATGGATTTAATTTACTATTCGACGATCTATGACATCGAGGAATTTGTCAGACGATAGTATTGTAGATAACCACCAGGCCAGGCTGCCCTACAAACAAGCAGACGCGCGGGGGCGCGACCGCCGGTCTGTGCGGGGAAGGTTGGTATAGAGTGGAATGTTCAAAAGAACTGACTCCAGCCGACGCAGAGGGGTGAACATCATAGGGACAGCGAGCATTGCCAGCAGAAGAAACAGGAAAAGGTTTAACAGAAAATAAGCGAAGAAGAAAAGAAACACAAATGTGCACGGCATGCAAATATTTATTTTCCTTCAAAATAATTTTTAAACAACAATAGTTTATGCTCTCGTGATGTATATATGGTACAAATGACAACTTTCGATTCTCATAAAAAAACTAAATCCTTAACGTTACGCTTAAGAGATACACGACGATATAAAGACAGAAATGTTATTGTATTTATAGTAAGTAATAGTGAGTAGAGCTGATGTCTTACAACTAGTAGCAGGGAGCGCAACATACTTACTGTTATATATACAAGCGTCCCTTCGCAGTGGCCGACCATCTCTTACATTCATGTTCACCACACGGTGGCCGAAGTGAAAACTGGTTTTGATAGAATAAAGTTGCAAGTAAACGCGAACAATCCCGGAAGTCAAAACAGTAGGTTATGTACTACAGAACTAAAAGTGAACATAGAAATGAATATGATTAATATATTTTGTACATTGGCGTCACAGTCTCCCAGCTCGGGACGCAGAGTGTATCCGTTGCTTCTTCTAATCGTCTAGCGAAACTGAGATCTCATACAAAGAGAGGAGATATAAGGAAGTAGTCGTAAGTTACACCGCGTCCCGAACTTTACATATTTACTACATAGATTAAGTTATAGGTCGGTGAGATTTTATGGACTACATTTAATAACAAGATAAGCGAATGTAATAGTAAGAAGAATGGAATAGTAAAATACGCACGAGTCAACATTAACGTAGGTAAGAATACGTGTTAAGTGGGACGGTAACACCGGCAGGGGCGCGCGGCGAGTAGGCGCGCCGCCGCGCGAGCGCGCGCAGGCGAGCGACACGCGGTGCCACTGCCAACCGGAGCGCTGCCAACCAGGCATGTCGCTCGTCTGCGCCGCGATCACTAGTTATATTATATTATAACATTATGTTAAACATACGACAAGACGTGACGATTTATATATTCACATAGTAGCTGTTATTAATTACAGTTAGGCCTATTCTAAGAATTTGGGCGACAGTTTTGTAAACAATTACATTAAAATATAGGAAGATATGATAATGGTCGATACGAATTTTTGTACATAACATGGTTAATTACAAACGTCACTCGCCGACGATCATATCACACGAGTGCACGGTGCACGCACGCTCTCCGTCACTATCACTATGTACACACGCGTCACGTGACACTCCTGTTCTCCTCACTGCTGAGGCAACACTTACAGTGTACTTGGCACCGGTCTCACGCGTCACCATACTCGCACACTATTATCATCTATATTATTAATTTGTATATTTATACGTTTTAAAAAATAGTTACTCTGAGCGTAGTACTTTAATATTAACATAAATTCAATACTTACGAAATAATATGACTGGAATTGTTTCAGTAAGGAACGTAATGACTAATGTATGATTCATGTATCTATAATATATACCCATCTTGCCAACAAGTTTTACATTATATACAAGGGAGTTTAAGCTCGACCGGAAACAAAAGCAGAACTTGACCGTACCTAGTACAATATCGTAGCGGTAAAGTGGCATTTACAAAAACAAATGTAGGATACAGCATGTCGCGGTCGAGCAAGAAAGACAAGTCGAGGGCCTTCCGAGAGCACTCGTCAGTAACAATCGATGCCATCGGACCATGACAATATAATACAAACTCTTCTTCATCGACAGACGTCACCGAAGTAGAATAATCGTGTTGAAACAAATCCATAACAGTTCACTGGTACACCGCGGTCACGTGGTCACTAGCTCCGCCGCGGAGAATCAATATGATACAATTTACAAACCAGGGCGACGCACGCGGCGGCCGGCGCGGCGGGCGCGCGGCGCGGGCGGCGCCGGTCACTACGTGAAGGCGAAGTCCGGCGGCCAGCGGTTCTCCTGCACCCACACCACGCCCGGGTTAGTAGTACGCTCACACACGAACACGGACCGGGGTTATCTTGGCGCATGCACTTATTAGTCCAGAAAAACGGTCAATCATGATGTAATAGAGACTTGGCATGCTTTCTTATTGCTTTTATATTGTTTTGTAAAGCTCTTGAACACCACGAGGTCCCCGATCGGGACCTTCAGCTGAGTGTTAGTGTGCACGGTGTGTAAACCGATGTGGGCTGTTAGTGCAGCGTTAGTAATAGATCTCGTGTGAAAACAACTCAATAAATAGTATTGTGGTGACTCACTCTAGGTCCCGTGTCGCCGGTCCGGCCCGGCTCCCCCGGCAGCCCCACCGGACCCTGCGGGTACAGAAAACTCATTGATATAAGAATTATCCTTATACAGTAAAAAATCTTGAATAGAAGTATGATTGGCGTACTCACGGGTAACCCCATGGGTCCGGCGTCACCTTTTTCGCCCTTTTCGCCCTGAAACAGGAAATCATTAAAATATTAGATCGTTAGCATTCAGAAAAAGCTAAGTTAGTATTGTGAAAATAATTTATTATGTTATTAGTACAAAGGCGAACTAGCAGTTTCGGGCGCCTCAGGCCGTTTAGTAGTAGAAGCAGCCCCTCCGCCCCTTTCTGCTAATATTGCTCAAAAATGTTTGCACTTTACTTTCGATTTGTCAGGTTCCGTTTGTTCATTCGTACAAGGAGTAGCTTTGTCGACTTATTCAGATCTTAATATTACTCAACAATTAAGAGTTTGTTGGATGCAAGAGCGAGCTCGAACATTTTAGCACCCCACAAACGAAAGGGTGAGGGGGGGGGGGGTATCGCATATGCATATATTCATAGAACTATTATTACTTAGCGTAGGTATATTAGATTTTCTGTTGGCTATTCATACAGAAATAGGAGTTAGATACTTGGCGACTAGCACACGAGTTTATTGACATGTGGAATGTGAGCTCGGCTATTATTGTGCCGATTGTCGTATCGGCCAATGGCCTTATGACAGAAAGCCTTGATCAACATCTATCGAGGCTCTCGTTAGGCGGTTGGATGATTCAGGAGGCAGTACTCCTCGATACGGCTCGCATTGTGAGGAGGTTCCTGACTCTGGAGCCCTAACCACCGGTACCTTGGACCCTGCTCCCGACACCGGCGGACTACTATTTTTTATATTTTTAAATGTTTTTATATCCTAATATTTAAAAATATAATTTATATGTTTATAATGTAATAAAGAAAATAAACAAAGGTTTTGTAGTACATGAGGGACTTTTTGGGTGAATCGCTGCTCTCCTAGCCAGATTACTGACTAATCTGTATTTAGGAGAGACAAAATTTGCAAAATACTTTTTTTTTATCTAAAAGGATAAACTTTCAGATTGGTCCCATTGTCATCAGGTCAGGATCTGATGGTGTGATCCTGGAGAAATCGAAGAAACTCTTCAAATATTATAGGCACACCTGTAGCGATTTGGGTATTTTTTCTAGTAACTCGTGCCTTTGCTCTTGAAAAGCACCATTTGGTGAAGTGGAACTGTAGATGAAGACCACAGATGGCCACCGGAACTACTCAATAATAATTATTTCTCCGGTTGCGATTTGATTACTTTAATATGGTTGCTAAGCAATTTATGCTCGTCACAAAGCGAATGGTGAAATGGAGCTGATGGTGAAATGCCAGGAGAACTTCTCAACAACCACTTAGTGTATATTGATGATGTTTTAATAGCTTCCTGTCACTAATATTTACATAGCAAGTAGTGTTATATGAATTTGTGTGGGGTAGCTAAAAAGTGACAAATAAAAACATTTTTACAAAAACAATAAAACAACCGACTTTCAAACGAAAATGTGAACCCAACGACACCGACTTCCGAAATTAAAGTTATTTTTTACTTTGTAATGTTTTTTTCTGGAAGTCGGTTGTTTTTTTTTTTATAAAAAGTTTTTTAATAGGAACGAATGTCTCAAAAATCTTAAACAATGTGAAAAGACACAAAAAAAAAACAGTAACACTCCCGGAGTGCCGATAGAACTGAAAACAAAACACAAACAGAATACTTTGCCATCGCTCACTGACATATCGAATATACATTAAAACCGAGTACATCGCGAGGACAGCCGAACACATCCGAAGCGGTGTCGTTACGGTAACAGTGGCGCGAATTCAGTGGTTTTTTCCCATCTCAAAAAATGCCCAACGCGTCTAAAGAAGTTTTCACTTCAAAAACATAACAGTACTTACCTAAGTATAAAGTAACTAAGTAGGTAATCCATAACCTAAGGTTCTGGGATAATCTTCTAAGTTCCTCCATATTGAAGTGTGCTAATAGTTTTATAGTAGAAGCAGCAGTAGACTGCGTTTGTAGTGAATAGGATGTGGTACGTACCGCTTTCCCGCGCGTGCCCGGCTCGCCCTTGTCGCCCTTGATGCCGGGCGGCCCCGCCACGCCCGGCGGCCCGGCGGGGCCCGGGGCGCCTGGCGGGCCCATCATCTGCATATACACAATTTTACTCAGTATGTAACATAAACCCTGTCCGATACAATAAAGGCGTTTTAAAATACATACTAAGAAAAAAATGTTAGTTTTAATTCAGGATTATCTGGTATAACAATGTTACAGAATGTTTTCCAATAAATGGTGTTCGCCCAGCCGCGGAAAGGATCAGTAACGAATGTGCACTACTTACAACTTCATGCCCGTAGAGCTCGTAGCCGGTGCCGTCTCCCTGCAAGTTCAACAGTGGGCATAAAGATTAACAGTTCACACACAGATGCGGGTGACTACCGCAGTCCCGGCAACTGAACCGTTTCAACTAATCGCTTTTTAACTCTTCTATGTGTCCCGATAACAATACAATTTCTTTTGTTTCTGCTGATTAGACTTAGACTACGTGAATAATATTTTTTCACGTTTTAGCCGTAAACGTGAAAAAAATATTATTCACGTATTTAAGACACAGAAAATTATAATATTCTGTTTTTGGTTTCTCTCTAAAATGAAAGCAATACACGCAGTACCTATAGACTTGTGAATGAGTGTGTGGTGTACTTAATTGTGTATGAGAGTGGATAGTTACCTGCCGCCTCCTCAGCTTCCTGTACTTCTGGTGAGGGTCGCGAAGCGCGCGCGGCACCGGAAACAGATGAACAGCGAAACGTTACTTATCGTAGCACACACATGTTATGTTTTCAAACGAAGGCGGGTTTGAAATAAAGTGCACGTGCATCTGCAACTCTACATACATACACAATTGACACCAACCTGCCTTCGTGAGATAAAACATCAGTAGGTACCCAGTATACAAGAAAGTTAACTCCACAATTACACATATAGTCTAGCACGTAAGCTCCATGTAGCCCACTACCCTTCACCCCACTAGTTGTTTGATATTCCAACAAAACAGTGTCCTCACCGAGTCTCCCTTGTCGCCCTTGTCCCCCTTGAGGCCGGGGTAGCCGGGCGGGCCGGGCAGCCCGGGCGCGCCCAGCATGCCCGGGGAGCCCATGTCTCCGTACTCCCCCTTCGTGCCCTTTGGGCCCATCTCGCCCTGCAACAACAACGCCAAACTATGATAGTGTAGTTATTGCAAGCAGAGTTGAATATAAAAAGGTTTTTTTTTTTTATTATAGTACCTAATAAATTTTTTTAAACAAAATATCATGACAGCGTTATTTGATAGATTTTATATCATAAATAATTTTCTTCTTCTTCTTAGCGTGTCAATGGCAATCTATATAAAGCTAGCGCAGAATTTGGCTAGGTACTTGGCACCTTCAGTAGCGTCCATCAGCTCCTGATAAACGATTTTTATAAACAAATTTTATGAATCATGATTAAATAAATCTGCATTGCCACGTTCAATGGCAATGTTCATTCATTGGCCAAAATAGGCCAGCCCTCTGGTCACGTGAAGAGTCGACAAAGCGTTTGGCAATGTCCCGATAACAAGGTGAGCACTCGGACCCCATGGCTGTAGTGTTTCAACCCCAAACGTTTCGAACATTTTTATTCCCAATAAGGTTGTGATAATTATTTGCGCCGTTAGAAGTTTTCTGCATCTGTAACAGCAGCCCCAAGACAGCCGCCATGCTAGGAAGATGAGATGACGTAAGGGCGTCGACACGTTTTGTATCCCACACCAAAGGCCTACTTAATGCCCAAGGCATTTTTATCTTTCCCAATGTCGCGTCCCAAGTCATTGTGTTCTAAAATAGCTGGTACCCCGGCGCGGGTGGTAGCCAGAGCACGACGGAAGATGCCATTAATGCTGCCGTGTGTTGGTACGCCGACCGTTCTCTTATTGCAGGTCATAGCGCCCGAAGCAGTCGACTGCTTCACCGCACTGGCAGCCATGTGTTGGCTGTGTCACCCAGCACAGATCCTATGTAGGGTGTTGGCAGTGCCTGAAGCCAGACGTCCGACATCCTGTTTGAAAGTTGATGTGGACAATCCAAAATAAGTGGGAACTGACCGGCTTTCCGGGCGGGCCCTGCACGCCGGGCAGGCCGGGCGCGCCGTCGGTGCCGGGCGGGCCGCGCGGCCCCGTCTCCCCGCTGCGACCTGCACACACCACATACTGTTAATGCACCAATACCACGCAACTTTACTACTCTATTTAAATAATTGTGCCGTTCGAAGTAATCTTCTTAGTGTTTGTTTTTTTAATTACTTTATTAACAAAACCCAAGACTGATACCTACTTTTTGGAATTATTTTTGTCTTCTGCCAAATGCCAAAGTCGTCAAGTTATTTTTTTTTTTCAGAATTATACTTAATGTTGCTGTGAAATTTATTTAGTTATGCATTAAATCTTAACTGGTACGTAAAGTCGGGTGTAATGACTTTTAATATTCGTAGGAAGAAATAGTTGCTTAACAAATTTTATTGACTATCAAAAAACAAATCACAGCTGACATTCCTGGCAGCATACGAAATAGCTGTAACACGTAGTGTAGTGTGTCAATCTTTCCTTTACAATTAAGTAATTTCTTCACTCACTCTCGCTCTTGATATAATTAAATTGTATGTTAAAATCACGTCTAAAATATTGTCATTGTATTAATTTTCTACAGTTCTAATACTACACATTACAAAGTACAAAATCTTGAACGATTTACCTTGCGACGTCGGCGTGGCGCCGTGCCGTGCCGGCACAGCTCGTCTGGTGTCCGGCGGTTAGCGTCGACTAGGGCCGTTAGTTATCACTTGTACCACAACAACGATATCTACGCGTGTATTAAGGCAGGTGTTACTCAATACTAGAACCATGCGAGTCGTGCCACATGCGATAGTCAGCTGCGAGGTGCATGCCAAGCCGAATGCACGGACTACTGAACAAATGAACTGCGAGGGCTGCTGTTCCCTCGCAGGAGCTTGGGAGGATTTATATCGAAGAGCTTTGTCTTTCATCAGATCAGTAGGGCGTGCGGCGTGCCCCAGGGAGAGAGGCTCGTGCAGCGAGTAGCAGTCGGTGGTTACCCGCTTGCCGCGCTTGCCGCGCGCGCCCTTGTCGCCGGGCAGGCCGGGCGGGCCCGCCGCGCCGCCGTCGCCGCGCTCGCCGCGCGCGCCCGCCGCGCCTTCGACAACACTCACCGTCACACTCCACCACACCACCACCACAACCGTCTCTCTACCTCTAGCTTTGTAACTACTCGCAGTGCCATCTATCGACGCTCTTATATATGAGGCATCAGAACTCCCTGCAATGTTGCTATTCCGTTTAAGGAAATTGAAATAATTAGATGCAGATTGTTTGCACTTTTTATGAAAATAGGCCTCAAGTATTTCAGAATGATCGTCGAGAGATGGCACTAGCACAAATTATTTAAAAAGCTCTAAAAAAAACTGTTATTGATGTTAATATTATTATTATTACTTTTAGTCTGGTGCGCATTAGCTGCACAGTGAAATTAGTTCAAATTATGATCTGACTAGAGGACTACGAGTAGCAGTCCGGCGCAGGTTACACAGAGCCCTGACTACTGCGCTGCCCCAGCGCGCTCCTACTACATCGAGCATGCGTGTCTACGCTGCGCGCTGCTACGCTACGTGTAAAAACTGTGCCAGGTACCGGGGGGGCCAGGCGGGCCGGGCGGACCCTCGATGATGCCGGTCGGGAACGCGTCGCCCTTCAGCGTCGTCGTGAAACCGCGCTCGCCCTTGTCACCCTTGTCGCCCTGAAACCAAACATTACAAACAGGATTACAATAAGACTTATGTCAACGGATACTGTTTGGTGATTTGAAGCTTCCAAATACGATTTTATTATAGCCTCATTTTCCAAAATCTGTTGAAATCACATAACTTTGGAACGAAACATGCGGAACTACCTAAACCAAAATTTTGTGAATGCTGGCATTAGAAAAAGCAGAGATATTTTTATATAATTTGTATCACGAGAAATCATTAACTTCTGATCAAGCCCTTCATAATTATGTAAGAAACTATTCAAAAGAGTCTGCGCTGAGGCTAAATCTAAATTAATAAGTGACAAAATTAGTATGTCTAATAAAAAAGTAAAAGCTGTGTGGCAGGTAATTAAGAAAGAAACTAAAAATTGATAATGAAACCATTTCAGAGCGCTACAAAATGTAGTACGTGACATTATACAAGTTATTTTTTGGGACATGATAGAAGTTATTTTTTGAAACTAGTTGAAATATATGATTTGCCAACCCTTACATAGCATTTTATTTACGATATTCACACACATTCATAGAATTGAAAAATCAGTAATTTGAAGAATCGGTCAGTTATAGAATCGGTCTTTAAAAGAATCGGTCTTTTATAGAATCAGTCATTTGTAGAATCAGTCATTTAAAGAATTGTACATTTCAAGAATTGGTCAATTATAGACCATATAGTCATTTCGCGAATTAGTCATTCCTAGACTAAACCATTTTATTTACGATATTCACACACATTCATAAAATTGAAAAATCAGTCATTTGAAGAATCGGTCATTTATAGAATCGGTCTTTAAAAGAATCGGTCTTTTATAGAATCAGTCATTTGTAGAATCAGTCATTTAAAGAATTGTACATTTCAAGAATTGGTCAATTATAGACCATGTAGTCATTTCGCGAATTAGTCATTCCTAGACTAAACCGTTAAAAGTTGCTGAGACATTAGAAAATTTCTTTACCAACATCCCAATATAGGTTACGAAACCTCTCCCCTCATCATATTAGCTGAAGTTCTTCTTGAAGAAAACTTTAATAAAGATATTCCAAGCTTTGAATTCAAGCCCATTTCTGTTGCCACAGTTAAAAAAGCATTTAAAAGTCTTAACATAAAAAACACTGAAGACTTATGGGGGATTTCTGTTAAGGTTTTTGGAGATATTATTGACACATTTGCCCTTGCCCTTATAGGCATATTTGATCAATTTTTAGACAGGTACGTTTCCTGTCTTAATGTAAAGTAGTAAAAATTTTAAAATCGGGTCGTAAGTTTGATCCCTCCAATTATAGACATATCTGTGCTACCAGCATTGAACAAAATCTATGGAAAAATCATGCTAGACCAGATGTTGTCACATTTTAACTCAAATGAGATTTTACATAGTCGCCAGTTTGGTCGACGACGGACGCGGGAGAAAAACTCAACAGTTACATTTTGGAATCCTGGGAGAAGTCCTAGGATGTAATTGGCATTTTCTGTGACCTCTCAAAAGCGTTTGACTGCGTTGACCATAATACACTGATCTGTAAATTATACCATTAAAGAATTCGTGGACAAGCTGCTGATCTTGTTCTATCCTTTTTATCATAACGGCAGCAAAAAGTAAACGTTGACGGGGCGACGTCATCGGGGTCTCTAGTTATGATGGGCGTGCCTCAAGGCTCAATTTTTGACCCTTTCCTATTTCTAGTTTATATTAATGACCTTCCTTATGTGATGGCTAACTTATCGGATATCATATTATTCGCTGATGACACTTCCCTTATTTTTAAAATAGATAGAAAAGATACGGATGACTTACATGTCAATGATAGTCTGGCTGTTCTTTCGAAATGGTTTGCAGCTAATAACCTTTTACAGACAATTATAATTTTAATTTTTCACCTCTTTAATAATGGTTGTAATGGCAATCATATCACATGGTTTTAGTAGGTTTTTATATTTTATTTATCCTTATTTCTTATTTTGTAAATGTGAGGACTTTTTAGGCCTTGTAGACTTTAGATCTGTACCCATTTGTTATTTTATCAAGTACCTGGTACTTGTTGATAGGCCAACGCTGTCCTCCCATACCCACTGTAATTTGAAAACATTGTAAGTAAAAGCCAGTTGTTTTTAAAAGAGTAACCGTGGAGTTTCTTGCTGGCTCTTCTCCATAGGAAATGACCAATTGGAACAGTGCACCTAGCTTCTGACGTTTCATAAGTGCCCATCTAGGTTTATGTGAAATACAATACCTATTTTGATTTTGACCTGCTAAGTGCAGGTGTTCGTTCCGCAAGTTTCTTTGAGGTTCACTGTTCCATTGGGTACCTAATATTTAAATAAACCTTTCGTTTCGATCTCCCAGTAAAATTGAAGATAAAGGTAATGTACTCAAACCTCCTCCGTGCTTAACATACACATGCACATTAAAGAGAAAATATTAAAAACAAAAAAAAACGAAATTTGAATAAGAATGATGCAGTGTCGCATGTTTACCTTGAGTCCAGCCGGGCCAAGTGATCCAGGTGGTCCGACGAGGCCAGGGGGGCCCACAGGCCCCACGGGCCCGGGCGGTCCCGAGGGCCCGGGCGCGCCCGCGCGGCCCTCGTGCCCCGGGAGGCCCTCCGCACCCTGCGGCCCCGGGGAGCCAGGGGGGCCTGGTTCGCCGGGCTCGCCCTGTGCAACACAGTTTATGGTTATACTTTGAAATAAGATTACAGGTATAATAACTGATTATTACCCGGATTCTAAGGCCCTCAGATATATTCTCAACTGTTATTAATTATTCACCAAAGACCAAAGTAGGTATTTTTTTTAAATGAAGTGTTTTTACCAATCTAACAACAAAAAATTGAATTTGGAACCATAAACAAACCATTCCCGATACTTTTTTGACTGAATGTATTGCTAGTAATTTAAAATGATAAAGTATTTTTATCTTACGAAGCGACACGCGGTTTACTTGTAGTTACCAAGTTTACAATAACGCTGTGAATGCGTGTGTAAGCGCAGGAGCTCTCGGTATCATCCGAGACAATGTGACGTTGGAAGTATGTGTTTCTGTGTGTGTTTTGTGCTGAAGCTTCACGTAAACATTCACAGTGTGTTTGTACACTTGGGTACCACAAGTAAAGCACACATAGCTTCGCGAGATAAAAATACTATAGGTAGTAGAGTCAAATGTATTAAGTTGGAAGATAACAAGTATAATAGCCGCTTACAAGGTAGTATCAACATTCTTCTATTAACTTCATTAATTTTATGATATGAAAGAGTTGTTTTAAACACGGTGGCAGGCTGGCAGAGCATCGACGTGCAAACTGTTCCCACGAATTCAGCACATGATTCCAGAGTAACGTAGAAATTACCTAGCGTAGAAAACTTTCTTTGGTTATCAATAAAGAAATCAGATCAGCTTTTCATAGAAAAGTACAATACCTACGCGGTCAAAATGTACGGAACAGCTAGAATAAGCACAATCAGCCTATAACGTTCCTACCGCAGGGACCCAGGCCTCCGCTCTGTGAGAGAGACTGGTCGCTAATCCACTACACAGGCCTACTGCGGGTTGGTAGATGTCACAATATGTCTTCAAATTTCTGATTCTAGTTCATTTTGGGGAACAGCTGTTCTTTATAATGGACCAATTTGTAGCGATATAGTTGTAATATTTGAGTAAGTACCCTCATCTCTACTCTTGTGCAAAGGGGCATCAAACTCTGAGCCAGCAATTTCGAGTCTTCAGAGAATCTTTTAGAATTTACAGGATTCCAAGGGCAGGTACCATAACAGTTATAACAGTTAAGGTACCTTATTTTATTTAAGTTATCTATGTATCGCCATTGGTTCATTGACCACTTCCCATACAAACTCACCCAGTGTCCTATCAACGCAGTGGGGTTCAGAATCATGTATCTGCTGATCCATGGTAGCAGGTTGCGCGTCGCTGTCCCTGCCACCTTGTACAGGTACCTCACTACTACCTTCTACGCAAAACGCAAGCTCATGCAATGAGTTTGAAGCATGCATTACTTTGACAGTTTGTTGTTAAAGTGGATAATATCAGCATAGTGTTGTGCCGCGTGCTGCGGGCAGCGCGGCTTATTGCGGCTATTGAGTCTCGGGGACAGCTCGCTTCACTTCACAATAGGACATTATAATAAAGTAAGCAGTATTACGTCTTTATTTAAAACTGCCGAAACGACGCGCTTCGAAATCGTGGTGTACATCACTACTCAACATTCTCGAGTGCGCCGCAGTTAGGTGCGGACGCGGACGGTGAATGATAAATTATTTTATTTTTGTGAGTAGGTTTACACAAACACTTTTACACGTCAATCATATTTTAAAAACTACTTAGATGAGGTCGACGTTTGCTATCTGACTAGTCTGAGAAGAAAGGCCGAAACAAACTCAGAGGTCACCACTTCGACTCAGTTCCACTTCGACTTCGACTTCCACTTCCACTTCGACTTCCACTTCGACTTCCACTTCCACTTCGACTTCCACTTCGACTTCCACTTCGACTTCCACTTCGACTTCCACTTCGACTTCCACTTCCATCCATCCATCCATCCATTGTGTCCGTGAGTCACTTCACTTCGCTTGGCGCCGCCTTAGAAAGAGCGAGTTTAACATTTTTTACCCATTACTAAAAGTGTGCAACGCCGCTAAAGAAGTTTACACTTCAAAAAACACGTTTGTTGTATGGGAGCCCCCCTTAATTTATTTTAATTTAATTATTAATTTTTAAAGTGAATATACAACTACGTACCTATTCTGTGAATATTTCAAGCGTCTACCTGTTGCCTTTGTTAACATCGAACAAAAAATGGCAAAAAAAATCACGTCTGTTGTATGGGAGCCCCCCTTAAATATTTATTTTAATTTAATTATTTATTTTTAAAGTGAATATACAACTAAATATTCTGTGAATATTTCAAGCGTCTACCTGTTGTCGTTATTAATATCGAGCAAATAACGGCAAAAAAATAACGTTTGTTGTATGGGAGCCCCCCTTAAATATTTATTTTATTCTGTTTTTAGTATTTGTTGTTATAGCGGCAACAGAAATACATCATCTGTGAATATTTCAACTGTCTATCTATCACGGTCCATGAGCTACAGCCTGGTGGCAGACAGACAGACGGACAGTGGATTCTTAGTAATAGGGTCCCGTTTTTACCCTTTGGGTACGAAACTCTAAAAACCAAAAGAAAATAAAAACAGTCAATACTTATTTAAAAATTGGAAGCAGCTACATCCCAAGCCTTTTTGTCCTCAATGTAATATAATCGTTAACGGTATAAAAGGCTTTCTGGCACAATTTACGTTTAATATCTGAATTTATTAAGGCTTAGATCTTGACAGTGGCTTGGAGTCTATTACAAAAGCGTATACATTAGCATCTGATCGAGTCACCTATTTTCATGAGTCTAGTTGTAGGTACTATCGCGGACACTCCCGTCTGACCACCATTAACCCCTCGTATGCCGGAACGTAGATCTACGCGAGACACAATGGCTTTTTAATTGTGTCTGTAATTACGACATTCAACGGGTTAAGTTCATTTTTGTTTGCACTAAAAAAATAGAAGCGCTCTTTAGTAAGCGCGCCAAGAACAAGTAGTTTGTCCGTAGAGTACATGATGCGTCACTAAGCTGCGTAGTGCAGGTTGCAACTAATTGCGTTATCGCTTTCCTAATAAGCGAAAACTTTAAGAGGGCGTGTCTTGGCGCCGCCGCAGGATTTAGGCGAAAAAAATTTTAAGTGATCAGGCGGAAAAGGCCGCGGTGGTACAACATGTTCCTAGTATTTATATTACGGATATCACTATACTTTTTAAACAATTTTTTATTTTTATGGGCTTATAAAAGATTTTCATAACAGGCTTAATTTATAAATTCATTGAACATCTCGCTTCTGCAAAACAAAGATAGTCTAAATATCGGCGGCATTTCCCCACAATTTTAGAATACCGTACGACATTACACTATGAAAATAGCTAAAGTACACTAACGGGCTGTCTCTATATCAGTTAAATTACGAATTTTTCGAACAGCGTATGCTGCGGAACCTAGGTTCCGCAGCATACGCTGTTCAAAACATTCGTGTGCATTAGTGGGATCTACATAATTATCCCAATCCCACTAATGCTTAGCATCCACAGTTATGCCCAAGAATACTGAACTGTCTTCAGGATTCAATTCTTTGCCCTTTATATACACATTAGTTTTCACCTGCCTAACATGAGGTAGCGTAAACTTAATGCATTTGGTTTTTTTCTCGTTTAGAACAAATTATTAACATTGAACTTTCGAGATCGCGCTATTTACATCATCAGTAAACAGCTGCTGAGGTTTAAGTTTAAACAAAAGTGAAGTGTCATGAGCAAACAACACTATCATGATTATCCTTTATGAGGTCCGTCTAGTCATTAATATAAATAATAAACAAGAAAGGACCAAGAATTGAGCCCTGTAGGACACCCATTATTACTATAGATTCGGGAGATCTTTTTCCATTAACGTCAACGCTCTGAATTCTTTTACTCCAGTATGAAGTAAGAAGATCGAGAGCAGTGTTCCGGATCCCGTAGTGGCGTAGTTTCCGGATTAACGTTTCGTGAAGAATGCAATCGAATGCCTAACTAGAGGACAATCACAAAAGATGGCCAAGGCATCGCATTTATCTACCCATGCATTATAAATTAGTCCTAAAAGTTCAACACTGGCGTCAGTACTTGAACGGTCCCTTGTATAACCGAACTGTTTGCTATGTAATAATTTACGTTTATTAAAAAATCTTTGCATTTGGTTTAAAATTAATTTCTCAAAAATTTTACTAAAGATAGGTAGTACAGAAATAGGTCTATAGTTTGTGGGGTCTGATTTAAACAAAGGTATTATTTTACTATTTTTCATATGGTCAGGAAACTCTCCATAGGCAATACAAGTACTAAAGATAAGAGCAGGAGTAGGTGCTACAATGTCAATAATAGACTTAGCAACTTCTACAGAATTACCTTTACAGAATTACCTTAATTTTTTACATTTTAAATGTGAAAGGTTTTAATTATATCTCTACAGGTAATATGTTCAAAATGATATTCCGAATCGCAACCATTAACATTTTCCTTAAGCAAAGACTCAGCAACAGACTCAGACATTCCCGTTTCACTATTAATAATATTCCAAGTCGTTTTGGTTACATTACTGCTGTTTTTAATCTTTGAACTTAAATTACGTGACTTGGCCATTATAACAAACTTTTTTAAATAATTTTGAATCATTTCTAACATACAAATTAAGTTCGTCACTATTAACACAAGTCCTTTCATTGTAGTTCATAAAACCGTGTTCTACTTTTATGAATACCAATGGTAGCCCAATCACTGAAAGATGCGTTACTATTAACCTAGATAGTCTTGGGAATACAAGTGGAATTAAATAGTTTAACTGTATTATATTAAAAAAAATATCATATAGATGATTAGGATCAGCATGAACAGACAAAACTGGTAATTTATTAATGAGTTTAACTTTAAAAGCGTCCAAGCGACTTGCAGTTTTGGGGTTAACAGTGATTTTTAGCCACTTTTTTGTTTTGGTTTTGAATAGTATCTTATCCTTTGCCCGCAATGATTAGAATCTACTAAATTTATAATTTGTTTGCGGTTCGAGACGCTCCCGTACAATTTTTTACGTCACATTTTATTTCAGATTAACCATTCGGTTAGTCTGAGTCTTCAGCTGATTTGCCGATATGATGTTAGCAAAAACCTACCACCACAAGCTACCGGATGTCTGGAAAACATTTGAATGTACAGAACATACTACCTACAACAAATCGCAGAGTTTTAAAAAATATTGCTCTTCTGTCATTAAATTTTCCGGACTTGCAAAGTACAGTTACAATCCAAGAGAAACAGTCAGTGGGCAAGCCTAGTGCGTGTTTATCTACCGAGCGGCTGCATAGGTAATTATTTGAAGGACACTGCCGAGACATATGCTTGCTTTATTAGGTATACTGTGACAATAGTGATGCACGTAGGTATTGCGAGTCGTGACCCACGCGAAGTGTGAATTCAGCACTCGAGCAGCTTCCGTGTGTGGGTGTATGTGTGTGTGCTGCTTACCTTGAGCTGTATGACGGTGTGCGCGGAGATGTTGTGCCCGGCGGCCTGCAGCCCCTGCGCACACACGCGCGTCAGCGGGCACACGCGGGCGGTCTGCGCGGGCGCACAAACCACCCCGTGTGACCTCGCCGTACCACCTAACATGTGCCCACTGTAAATACGTTCAATTTCTAACGAAAGAAATCTCCCACATTTACAGCAAGCATATGATAAGCAGTATTTAAATAAAAAATAATTAAAAAAAACATCGGATGCAAATAATACAGCGACTACCTACAACGACGTATAAAGCACAATAAGATAAGCGTCGCGTGCGACTTGGGCACTCGGCACTGGGCACTGGGCACTGGGCACATGGCTGCCGCAAGCTCTAACTACTAGCCACACGCTACCGGCTGTATGGTTGTATAGCTGTACCTTGACGGCTATGATCTCGGCGCTCGTGTACGGACTTATCTTAAAACTGTCCACGGATCTTTTCACGCCCTGGAATGCCACCATAACGTTTAACTCATTACTCATACACACAAACGACTTAGAAAGAGCGCTAGCGCAGCTTGGCAATTATGAACAGTGATCGTCAATGATCCAGTTGAAATCCCTAACAATCCTTTAAGACTTCGAATAATTATGATTGAACTGAAAATCTATAACCAAAACTATTTCGACCTAGAGTTTGAATCTAGGACTATTGGCCACTACAAGGCACCCCTCGAACTATCCTGCCGCCCTTGCCACCATTATTAAACATTTGGTTTTTGGCATTGGGTTGCCGCCCAAGGACATTTGTTATACCAGAGGTCTCACGTAGCCACCCCAGGGACAAGGCGTATGCCTCAAGGCCCTGCTCATGAGCCTGTAATTACTCAATCAGTGAATGATTAGTCCACTGAATCGGTAGAGTTGCCAATGTTGCCCACAACAATAAGTAAACTGATGTTTACCTGTCACTTGTCAGCTCCACACCTAGGGCATGATTGATAGACCGCAATTGGATTTTTACATACGAATATGAAAATCATATGAAAATACAAACAAGGATAACATTTCTATGAGACGCCTACTTTGGAGTCCCAAAGTACGGCTTGTAACGAGAGAAGAGTACTCGCGCCTGTCGTGCTTACCTTGACGGCGGAGAAGACGTCGAAGCCGGGGCTGCCGTGCTCGCCCTTGTGGCCCTTGTCGCCGGGCCGGCCCTGCAACACACGCACACACTTGTCACCCGTCGCGGGACGAACGGAAAATGCGTCAAGTAGAGATTTCAGTAGTCATGGTCATCGATTTGGCCACAATTCCATTGAAAGATTATAAACATATTCCAGTTTCAAGTACTTACAGGGTGTTTCACGGTAGAATAAGATTATAAAATTGAATATAAATTAAATTAAGACTGAGTGTTATGTTATGGGTGAATGGCAAATAAACTTGATTTGATTTAAAATACTTGAGATCCGTGCTTACCGGGTCTCCCTTGGGTCCATCTAAGCCGATGGGTCCCTGAAATTGACAAGAAGATACATTACTCTCACCCCTTTATACATATTATCATGTAGTACAATACGGTAGTATGACACATAGCTTAAGGAAGAGACCGTCTCACGCACAGATATAGATATATACTATATCTGTGGTGTCGCGGGTGTGAGCGTGTGACAGTGAGGCCGCTCTAAGAAGGTAAAGTGTTTCTTAAACCGATGTGCCATACTGCCGAGTTCTAGTTTTATTATCTTTAAATAAATTAGGTACAGAAGTAATATGAAGCATTAGTTTGTCTCTACGCACATAATTACGGAATGTATTCTTATAATTGATAAGTATAGGCCGACTTTTTCGTTGGTAACAGTCCCGTGGTCCTAGCGAGTAGCGAGTGAAGTGGACGCAGGCAAAAACAAATGACGCGCACCCGTCCGCACTAGGTATTGCGTTGACAAAGGTGAGTCTGCAGATTTCCCTAAGAAATATTTATTTATGTATTTAGCACTTCTTTCATAACCTTGTAGGTTGTAAGTAATAATAAGTAGATGTTTATTTTTGTGATTTTCTACACCTATAATGTAACTTGTTTGTTTCGACCTCCATTCATTTAAATCTTTGGATAGTATTGTCATGTGCGTTTTGAGATGCTCAGCCGTATCTGAGAGCAAGGGTAGCCACCTACAATACCCGGCATGCGACAGACGTTCTCGTCAGATGGTTCCACCACCCTTACTTTTGTAACCACACCCGCAGTACGTCTCCCGTCACCACGCCAAAAAGTCGGCCTATAAGTTGTTTGGTTAGCTAAACTCATACGCACAATCTGGCCAAAACGCAATGCCGACCGTAGCAAATGATCGGTCATGTAAATAGTCACAGCCGGAAAATAAGCCAGTCTAGTAAGAAACACCAACTACCAGCGAGACTACGCGAACACCAAGTTAGTAGCACATTCACCAGCGGTGCGTCCCGTCAGTACAGCGACGACATGCTCCGCCGCCGCGCCGCCGCCGCCGCGCCGCGCGCGTCCTCATACAGAGTATTAACTAATATACAGTACATGACCACTACATACAGTATTTATGACTCTGAAATATTAAAAATGAATAGTCAAGGGCCTAATGACAGTAGCCTACGAAATTCGAACTTACGTTTCATTTGCAAACTGTATCGTATTTGGTCGAAAGATCAAAATACGAACAGTAATTATAAGTAGATACATTTACTTAAAAAGGGTGCATTCCGAGTTAGGACTGTAATCGATTTGAGCGTGCTTAAGCCCGTACCGAATTAGGTTTTAGCACGCTCAAATCGATTATTTCGATTACATTCCTAACTCGGATCGCCGCATAATAAATAATCATTTATATCACACTAATCACACTATCACACTAATATTATAAAGGCGAAAGTTTGTGAGTGTGTGTGTGTGTTTATATGTTTGTTACTTCTTCACGCTCAAACCGCTGAAACGATTTAGATGAAATTTGGTATAGAGATAGTTTGAGTCCCGGGAAAGGACATAGGCTACTTTTTATCCCGATATTCCCACGGGATCGACATTTACGCGGGTGAAACCGCGGGGCGCAGTTAGTTTATTATAAATTCGAAAGTAATTCTGTCTGTCTGTCTGTATGTTACCTTTTCACGCGTAAACCGCTGAACCGATTTAGACATTTAGATGAAATTTGGTATAGAGATAGCTTGAGTCCTGGGAAAGGACATAGGATACTTTTTATCCCGATATTCCCACGGGATCGAGACTTATGCCGGTGAAACCGCGGGGCGCAGCTAGTATTATTATATATTTACTAATATATTATTTTTTATATTTTTTTATTTATTTATTTTGAATATGAAAGCATATGCGGTAGGTACTTATAACAGAAACAATTCTTAAGATTTTTTTTTTGTCTGTCTGTTTGTTCCGGTTATCTTCGTAACAGCTGAACCGATAGTAACGGGACTTTCACTGCCTGGCAGGTGATGTTTAAGGAGTAAAATAGGCTATTTTTAAACGACTTCAAAAAAAGGACGAGGTTCTCAGTTAGTCGGATTTTTTTTGTTTATGTATGTTCCCCGATTACCTACTCGAAGACGGCTAGACCGATTTGAAAAATTATTTTTTTTGTTTGATAGGGTACACTTTCCAGGTGGTCCTATTGTCATCAGGTCAGGATCTGATGATAGGATCCTGGAGGAATCGAAGGAACTCTTCAAATATTATATTAGGCACACCCGTAGCGATTTGGGTATTTTTTATGGTAACTCGTGCATTTGCTCTCGGAAAGCACCATTTGGTGAAGTGGAACTGATGAACAACACCACAGATGGCCACTGGAACTACTCAATAATAAATATTTCACGGGTTGCGATTCTATTACTTTAATGTGGTTGCTAAGCAATTTATGCTCGTCACAATGCGAATAGTGAAATGGAACTGATGGTGAAATACCAGGAGAACTCCTCAACAATTAACGTCCCTGCATCGGGATAAGCAATATTTTGTAACAGGCGATGAGCAAGTTGACATTAGGCTATTGTAACTTAGATAAATTATAAACAGACCCACTAAAAAGCAAGAAATAAAAACTTTTAACAAAAAAAAAACGATTTCCAAAAAAAAAACACTAGATGCAAAGTGAAAAATAACTAATGGCGGAAGTCGGTGGCAAAAAACTAAAATACAGATCCAAAGACACCGACTTCCGAAATTAAAGTACTTTTTCACTTAGTAGTGTTTTTTTTTTGGAAATCAGTTTTTTTTTGTTAAAAGTTTTAGAAAAAGAAGTAGGTCTACGCGCAAAAAAAAATAAACCTATGACATCCAATTTGTTTCCAACAAACACGCGAACGAAGTCGTGGGCACAGCTAGTCATCAATGTAATACTATTTTAAGTAGGTATATTCGACGGAAGAGTTCAGGCGCGAGGCGACGCTCAACTACGTTGACTACGACTACAGTTAGGGCTCTGCGATAGCTTCAGCACAGGGGACAACACCACCCATCAGGAACTTTACTGCACGCCGCTACTGCCTCGTGCGCTTCGTGCAGTAAGGAGCCTGGCGGCCGGCTGGCAGCGAGTTAGTAAAGGCGAGGCGGGGTGGCGAAGGTTACGTCTACACACTAGGTGTGCGCTACGATGTCTTACCATGAAGCCTCGCTCGCCCTTCTCGCCCTTGCTACCCTGAAACGTGACACGCGTGTATTGCACGGCAAGACGCACGCGCAGACCACCGCTCGAGCGTGTCGGCATCGCGACCGACACTCTCGTGAGCGGTGTCGGGTGCAGAGGGATCAGAAGTTAAATACTTGTCGATAACTTAGAATATTTACAATAAGACAAAGGTAAAACAAAACAAGAAAACTTAGGGTAAATTAAATGAAAAAATATATATACCGGGAATCCATTTTTGCCTGGAGCTCCCGTTAACCCCTGCAAACGAAACAAGTAAAATAAATAAAAGCAAACTGAAACCAAACTTATTGAGGAACTGGAGGTCAGAAGTACTCCAGCTTCCCCTCGTGCAAATAATATTAAAATATGTACTTTAGCGCCCGGTGTCTGGGGCATTCTTAACCGGATTTCGAAAGTGCTAAGTATTGCTATGTTGACGCATTGTGCTTCTGAACATTCCCGTAGAAGCAACCCATTGTGATTACTTTGTCTAATGCATAACTACTGCGCGGTGTGAGAGGAGCTCAGACACCGCGCGTGTGGTGCGCGTGCGACACATGCGACGCGTGCCACGCGTGCGTACGTACCGGGGGCCCTGGCTCGCCGGGGTCGCCCTTCTTGCCTTTCTTGCCGCGCTTGCCGGGTGGGCCGGGCGGACCTGCAACCAACAAAACACACTTCTTTAGTAAAAACATACTATAATTGAGAAAAAAAATAATACCACAGGTACCTAACACAAACAAAAAAGAGGAAAATTAAGTATTAATAAAAACATACTTTTAGGAACAACTTGTATTAATTCAAACACATTCCTCCACCACTTGTTTAAGGGCGGTCAGATCGGTCACCAAAGTTCGCTCGTCGTTGGTAACAGGTAACTATTGTACTTATACCCTTGTTATAATTATGTAAGTAGCCGACGATTATGGTGCACGGTAACACAAACTATTAACATTATATGTTGGCAGACAATGGAAGACAATAGAGGAAATGAAATGCAATCATCTTCAGCTGATTTCATGATTCATCTATGACATGAATCATGACAGCAGATATAATTAAGTGTGATAATTAGTGGAAGGCATATACAAGTGGCAGCACAAACATGTGACATCCAAGGAACGGGGAACACCGAAACTATCTGGCGAGACAAGCGACGCCTAAACATAGGTTGCTGCATCGGCTTCAAAAATATATACCTACCAACCAATTATGTTGCCTCATAAATATCGGCCTACTCAGTTAAATTCAGAAAAATGATTACTTCGTTGTAATCGGAAATATATATCTGACAACACTTTGGCAGCCCATCCCTACACTCCTGCCTGACTCCTACAGATGCCTGCCCATCAAGTGTCCGAGGGGCGCTAATTGAATTACCTCCGTGACGAGTTAAACACTTGGACAAAATATGCTCGGATAAAAATGCTAATGACGTTACTAACAGATCTGTTCTACATGAGAGGACATCGCACGACATATTTAATTTTATGTGTCTAACTGTGCGCCAATAGCTTCCAGTAGGCGCAAATTATTCATAACGTTGTTGTTAGGTGCCTGCTGGGTCGCGTCTTTACTAAATGTACCTCGTGGGGACGCCAGTGACGTCACGGACCTGGCCGACATCGGCTATAATTAGGAGATCACATTTTCGAGTGACTACCGCTAAATGTACCTTACCGAGACACCGCTATTCGGGTATATTTAGTCGTACCAGTTTAAAATGATTCATTACAAAATATACTCTATTTCAATAATGGCGAGATTGGTGCATAGTGCGAGTATTAAGGATGGGGAATATCATGTAGCGGGTCTAAGTTGGTTTACAAGCAATAATAATAGGACGTAGTCGAGGGAACCCCGCTTCGCGGGGCCCCTATTTCTGTCTACAGGGTTTAAAGGAACCTAACCTGTCCGAGTCAGGATGCCCTAAGACCAGAGCTCGCTTCGCTCGCTCTTGCATCCTAAGTTCTCATTACGTTTTACTACGTCGAGATAGATGAATGTACAGAATATTTAAAATACATTTAGCATGGTAACATTAGGTACAGCACCGGAACGCGTAATGCCCGACGTTTCACAATCCTGCCGAATCCTTTGCTGTGCACTCGTACGTAGTTTGCTTTGGAAATAACGAGCATAATGTATACTCATACAGAGAATGCCTGTCTTGAAATACATTTTGCTCTTTAGTGTATCGAACACAAAGCGGTCCAGCACAGCACAGACTATGGATGTCTGTTGTAATATACAGTCGGGCATTACACGGCCGGGTATATTTAGTATTACATAATCACTCAACGCTAGGTCTTTATTATACCCGATTAAGATACTCCAACTCGGGTATATTTAGTAGTTAGAAATTTTGAAAGCCTCATGTTAACTATACCCGACCAAAATCCTATGGGGAGTTTCCACAAGGTACATTTAGTAAAGACGCTGCTAGGTCATGGAAGTGCATTTTTCTGAAGCGATAGACGACAACAATGACAGATAGCGCCATCTATCGCTTGAGAAGGGCACTTCCAGGACCTAGCTGAAAATGCACTTCCGAAGCGATAGGTGGTGCTAGCTGTCTCTGTTATCTTATCATGCTGTTTTTATAAACTTAATATTCTTTGGGGGCTATTTGTGTTTTTAAATCTAATTTGTTGTATGATATTAAAAGATAATTATTTATCAGTAATAACAGTAATTTATCAAAAAACTGTTATCTAATCGTATTGCGTTTCATTTACAAAATCTTTCTACACATGTAGGGACTCGGAAAAAAATGTAAAACATGGGAAAACGCGCACTATAGGTACAACTCTGCCTAACGCTTTGGGACTTACGGCCGAAATGTTATTTTATGTTAATTTGCCATCAAAAATCAAATCAAGTTATTTATTTGCTTGTATATTTCAGTAACATTTCTTCGGCGTAACGAGTAGCTACGAGTTTCGTAGCATTCACCGGCGGCGTAGCGCTGCGGGTCGGTGACCTTCACGTGGCTACGAGTTTATTTAGTCGTAACTCGTAACCGGTGAGTACACGTAGCCGCTGGGCGCCGAGCTACGGCGAGCTTCCGCCGGTTCCAGCTCCCAACACGAGTACGAACAAGATTACAGCGTTTAGAATTTATATATTGACTTCATTATTTAACATATTAATTTTATTTTATTATAAACATGAAAACATACTTTAATTGAGTCATAGCTACTATGCACTGTTTTTACAAGCTTGCAATGTATGTATGTATGTAACTGTTTGTTCGGGTGGACTCTTGCAACTCAATTTTGAAGCAGATATCTTCAACCGAGTGAGCTGAAATTTTGTATACACGTTTAGTTTGGATTCTCATCCAAACTAAACGTGTATACAAAATTTCCAACTAGCCATGCATTGTCATGCATGGTTAGCTGTGTGACGTCTTTCTAAATCCAACATGGCGGAACACCCAAGATGGCGGACTAGTTATTTTTAATGCACTCCTACTATATGGGTATCAAATAAAAGGGCTTGCTGAGAATAACTCGTAAAATAAAGGACGTCACTCTAAATCCAATATGGCGGACATCTAATGATGGCGGACTTGTTGTTTTTAATGCACTCCTACAATATAGGTATCAAATGAAAGGACTTGCTGAGAATAACTCGAAAATTAAAGTGACGTCATTCTAAATTCAACATGGCGAAACACCCAAGATGGCGGACTAGTTATTTTTAATGCGCTTCAACAATATGGGTATCAAATGAAAGGGCTTGGTGAGAATAACTCGAAAAATAAAGCGACGTCACTCTAAATCCAATATAGTGGACTTCTAAAGATAGCGGACTAAGCTTTTTATGCTTTCATACAATATGGGTATCAAATGAAAGGTCTCGCTGAGAATACGAATGCGAGTTAAACTCCAAACAAAAACCTGTCCTGCGTTAATTAAAAAGGGGAACTATATTTTCTATCACCAAAATTTATATTTGTCATCAAGTTGTATCACCTAATAAATAGATCTATCGCCACGAAATATTTGTATCACCTAATAAATAGATCTATCGCCACGAAATGTTTTTCGTTCTCAGATAGCGGGACTCCGTCGACATAGGATGCAAGAACGAGCGAAGGGCACCCCGAGGTTCGGTTTGGTTAGGTTACTTTAAACCCTTTACACAGAAATAGGGGCCCCGCGAAGCGGGGCTCCGTCGACATAGGATGCAAGAGCGAGCGAAGGGCACCCCGAGGTTCGGTTTGGTTAGGTCACTTGCATTGTTTGGTGACTACATTTTGGTGACAGATCTACTATTTGGAGGACAAACCCTATTATTTAAGAAACACAAAACTAATTAAATTGGTCATAGCTTAAATGATACCCATTAAAAAGTAAAAAATAAATTAAAAGTGAAAAACCTTTTTAAAAACAAGCTTTTAGTTAAATGCGCTAAAAATAATAAAATAAACGTTTCCTTTAAAACTTTTACTATTAACTTATAATGCCATTAAGTAGGTACGCAATTTAAATGATATAAAAGCTTGTCGCGAGATTTACCTGTGTAGGTAAACAAGTAAATAAAATAACTTGATCTGATTGATTTTAATTTTTTTAATTTTCAAACTAAGTAAATGCGAGACCCACTACGGCCTACCGGCGGGCTGGCAGGCCTACTTAAATCTCGCGACAAGCTTTGATATCATATAAATTGTGTACTTAATGCCATTATAAATTGATAGTAAAAGTTTTAAAGGAAAAGTTAATTTTATTCTTTTTAGCGCATTTAACTAAAAGCTTGTTTTTAAAAAAGTGTTTTACTTTTAATTTTTCATTCATTGTTGAAGACGGCTAATTAAAAGTAAAAAAAAAACATCGAGGAAAGCGAAGTATTTTAATAAAAAGTGAATATAAAGAGGTGCACATGAAAGAAACGATAACAAAGGTTAACTTTAAATTTCTGTATGCTTGCTTATAAGTTCTGTACTAATCAAATCACGCTCAACTTCTTATGCTCGAACTTTGTGGAAATAGAATTAGGAAGAATAAATAAGTACGTAACATAACATACAAGTGTTTGAACTTATAATGTGGGTTACTGATGCCTTAGATTAACTCTGACTAGTCCCTAGCTAGAGCCCTTTTACAATAAACGCATACAAACCTCGATTTTCGTCATTTTTGGCGTTCTAAATTTTAGTAATGGTTGAGTTGTTTCAAATTTTGTTAATAATAAATTATTGTTTTATTCATAATTTATCAAAACAATTTCGTAGAATATTCATTTATAGCGTCTAGGACTAATAAATAATAATGACCCTTTCCCATTACCACTGCGTTACTTAAACGCTTAAAAGAAACATTTTAAAGTCCTTTGTGTCAGTTTCCTTCAGTTACAAACCGTTATAATACTTACGTTATCCTCGCAACAATTTTATATTTTCTCGCACGATTTTGTGCACTGGCTCTTAAGACTCATGCGTAGGTACCCTATGTAGCCTGTACGTACCCTGACTGACTATAATGACAGAATGTCTTAAACCCATTTATATAGTAGACTAGCTGTGGCCTCGACTTCGTACGCGTGCATGACGGAAAACGTTTTATTTTTTTTGCGCGGAACCCTAATTCTTTTTCTAAAATAAGAGTAGCCTAAGTTACTTCTTATTACATCAGCTATCTGCCAGTGAAAGTCCCGTCGAAATCGGCCCAGCCGTTTCAGATATTAGACGGAACAAACAGACAGACAGACAAAAATAGTAAAAAATGTTATTTTGGTATATGTACCGTGAATACATCCATATGAATTTAATAAAAAGCGGTTATTTTAGTTTTACAAACAGACACTCTAATTTTATTTATTTGTACAGATGTATAGATAGGCTCACTTTAACCAAGAGATCGGGACGTCCCCAACACTGCTCCACTGACTAAGTAGGCCGAATAAAATGTATTTGTGCGCGGGCCATGCAGAGGTGGAGGAGAGTGAGAGAGGTGCGGGTTGGGGAGGGCAGGACGATCTGTAGCCAAGCCAGAGATCACCAAAAACGGTGCTTTAATTAAATATCGAACATTCCAAATACATAGCGGCGCACTCCTCGACGATGCGTCCGGTATGCCTCCGGTGCCCCGAATGCTCGCGAACCAGTCCCAAACTATCCTCTTTTTAAGACATTTCTGATTATTATTGTTTCACTTATACACATATCAATAACATTTTTAAATATTTTTATAAAAAACAGTATCCCGCCGGTACCTATTATCAAAATCAAAATATTTTATTTCTCATAGGGGCACGGTTCCTATTAGTCGTTCGTATGGAGCAAAGCCGGCTTCTTGCCGACTCTTCTCCATACTATATGTAATCCACGGTTACTCTTTTGAAAATAATTGGCTTTTACAATGTTTTCAAATTAAAATGTAAATGGGTATGACAGGACAGCGTAGGCTTGTCAACAAGTACCAGAAGGTACTTAATAATATAGAAAATGTTGTACAGATCTACAGTCTACAAGGCCTACAACGTTCTCACGTTCACAAAATATACAAGAATCTATCAAAAAGATAAGTACCTACTAAAATATTGAAACCAAATGATTTGACTGCCATTAAAACCACTAATCAAGAGTTGAAATTAGAATTGTAGGAATATAATGTCAAATAATAAAAAAAATAAGTTTAAAAACTAAAACCCGACTACTGAAAAGGATGAAACAAGAAAGTACCTTCCCGTGGTCGCATGCCGCTGTTCTAACATATTATTTTAAGCTATGGTAGCATGCGACCACGGGAAGGTACTTTCTTGTTTCATCTTTTTCAGTAGTCGGGTTTTAGTTTTTAAGGCGACTACACGACCTAAAGCGCGGTCTTTGTCGGACTGCATAGAAAAGAAAGAGAAGCGCGATGACACAACTATTTCAAATATGAAGCAATTATCTATTTACAAAAACTATTTAATAAAAAATAATCCATCACTGAATGCAGTTTGGCATTAGAAATTTAATGGTAGATATATTTTTAATTATAATTAAAATTGTTAATGAATAATGACACTGCTTTTAAGGACAATTAAGAGGTGTATTTGAACATTTTTTTGATGCATTAATGTATATTTAATTATAATTTGAGTTCCACTACTGTATTAAAATAAGACTTGAAAATATTTTTTTTCTGTCAAAATTATTTACGGTTGAAGACATACCTACACTGCTTTAAAAAAACAACTTTTTGACCGTATTCTGAAACCTCCACCTTAACCTTATTTTTTATTTAATTATTTGGGGCTTATTAAGCGAATTAAGCTCTTTCATTTGAAACCCAACACGCCATGATAAAAAATTTTTTTTTTAGTTCATGACTTTATGTCCGCTAGAGGGCGCCATACGCAATTTAATGTGACGTCACTAACCTATAACCAGCGGAAAATCAAGACGCTTCCAACGATACCTCATTATTTGTCCAATTATGACAAGTAGAAGTTATGAGGGAACAGATGAACATACATACATACACACCGGTCAAAATCATAACCCTCCTTTTTGCTTCGCCGTAGTCGGGTAAAAAGATCATGTCATAGAAGTATGTAAAAATTAAATAAAATAAATAAAGTATTGGGAACAGGCTCGAAGCGTTAGCAGGCACCAACCGACGATTATCCCTGTACGCACCTACGCACTATGCAAGTGCACCCAAGGACCACCCCCGGTTGGTGACCCTGTCACCAACCGGGGGCGGTCCTTGGGTGCACTTACAGGTTAAAATAATAAGCCGAATGTGGCGATTAGGCAGCGTTGCAATAATCACAATAATAGTCTCAATCACGCGTGTCATTCTCAATCAACTTCACCAATCTTTAAAAACGCTAGACTTGTCTCCTTCCAGTTTCCACCTACCAAACTCTACATACACTTGCAGAATTGTTCGAAAAATCCTTCAAAACGACAGTTTTGCACAAATATCACACTCACAAACATCATCAACAACACAAAGTCTACATACGAGTATATCGTCACACCCAAGGGCGGGTGATGATGAAGGGGCTCCCTTTTCCGCATTTAGACTCCCATTTGGTCCGTTGTGCGTGGAATTCTGGCTAACAGAGCCAGCCTAGCTCCGCCCAAAAGCATAGAAGCTTCCTGTAAGCTTCATAGGCTTCACGGAGCGACCTCGCTGTTCCGGGGTTTTCTTCACGTTGTGAAGCCACGGCCTCGCATTCTAGGTTGACGTGGGCGGCTGATTCCTTGGCATCAAGGCAGCCCCTGCAAAGGGGGCTGTCTGTGGCGCCTATGTTCAAAGGATGTTTGTTAAGGGGGTTATAGCCCGTAATTGTACCTATTATTCTAAGGTTATTTCTACTTAGGCTGAGACGTTTTTTAGTTAATCGCGGTGTACCATTGGTAGAGCCAATTTTGACTGTCTACAGTCTGTTACCCGTAACCATCTGTTGTTATGGAGTTCGGTCGATCTTTGGCGAATCCATGCACGAAAATGTGAGAAAGGCAGAGGGAGAAGTGGGTACGGGCCTAGCACCTTCATATCAGAGCCTCTCTTCGCAAGTTCATCTGCAGCATCATTGCCCAAGGATCCACTATTCCTGCTATGCTATGCCACCCAAGGGCGGATCCAGGGGGGGACCAAGGGCCTGGACTGGCCTGAACGCATATCCATCAATACATTGCTTTAATGAGGAACGCTGACCTACTATATCTTCAGCAGCAGTGGCGTAACTAGTAAGGTTCAAAGTGGTGCAGTCAGTTGGTACTCGAATACTCGGGCACAGAGGTCCGCTATGTCGAAGTGGTGCAGTCAGTTGGTACTCGAATACTCGGGCACAGAGGTCCGCTATGTCAAAGTGGTGCAGTCAGTTGGTACTCGAATACTCGGGCACAGAGGTCCGCTATGTCAAAGTGGTGCAGTCAGTTGGTACTCGAATACTCGGGCACAGAGGTCCGCTATGTCAAAGTGGTGCAGTCAGTTGGTACTCGAATACTCGGGCACAGAGGTCCGCTATGTCAAAGTGGTGCAGTCAGTTGGTACTCGAATACTCGGGCACAGAGGTCCGCTATGTCAAAGTGGTGCAGTCAGTTGGTACTCGAATACTCGGGCACAGAGGTCCGCTATGTCAAAGTGGTGCAGTCAGTTGGTACTCGAATACTCGGGCACAGAGGTCCGCTATGTCAAAGTGGTGCAGTCAGTTGGTACTCGAATACTCGGGCACAGAGGTCCGCTATGTCAAAGTGGTGCAGTCAGTTGGTACTCGAATATTCGGGCACAGAGGTCCGCTATGTCAAAGTGGTGCAGTCAGTTGGTACTCGAATACTCGGGCACAGAGGTCCGCTATGTCAACAATGCACCTATTCTATTCACACTTTCTCTCTCTCTCTATTATATACGTGGGGGTGTGTGCGTGTGTGTGTGTGTGTGTGTGTGTGCGAGTATCGCGTAAGGACCTTGGTTTCTGACGCACCGACCGCACACGTTTTTTTGGAGTTTTTTTTAAATGTCGTAGAAAAATAATGAATCCTAAAAACATCATAGTGCAATACTAGATGTGGGAGACACTTAACTGCCTGGCCCATGTGCCCCTTCCAGAAATAAATCGTGGAGCCGGCCTCGACCACACCGTAATATTATGTTATCATATATCACTCAGGTTAGCACTTTGCTACGGCCCGTGTTATTCTATAAAACCGGCACATCGGTGCCGAGATACAAAAATGTATACCAACACAAATAATAATAACGTTTATTCATCAAAAATAAATGTATAATTTGTGACATGTTCGGTGAGCCACAAACTAAGCGCCGCTTGTATCTTGTGGCTCAAATGGAAACAAATATATTGGATTTTAGTGAACTGGTTATCTAGGACTACCATGGGAAGACTATGGCCCCTGCCCGAACAATATATATATTTTTTAATTCAGATAAAATGGCAGGGGGTGACTTGCACACTCAATAATGGGTCCCCGGAACCTGTCACTAGCACGCAGTGACGTAGCGACAAGAGGGGCAACATGTCCTGAGGCCGGAGGTGCTTGAGGATTGGGAAGGTATTCCACGGCTATCAGAGCAATCACAGAGCCCGGAAGATGGTCTTACTGGAATAATTTCTTCCTCCGAGCACGTTTGCTCTTACGAAGCTTCACTCCAGCCGGTCTCCACCCGATTTTTTTTTAACGTAATAAAAATAATTAATTATACAGGGTGAATTTGAATTAATGCGACAAAAAGAAATGGGAGCTTCAGTTACAGTAACATAGTAATTATAAACTGTTTTTTCTACAATCTAAATCGTTAAAAAAAATTACGTGATTATCGTTTTCAAAAGGTCCACTGATGTTATTATCTTTATTTAAATACGAATTATCGGTATTTCAGCAAAATAATTAATATGCAAAATAAATAAGAAAAATTAAAGTATCAAAAAATCTCATCGCAGTGCTCAATAATCGTCGTGGTCGTGGAGTACTCATGTCATTAAACGTTGCCGTTCATAGCGGTCATTTACCTAATTTTGCCTATTTTCTAGTGTAATATCCGCGACGTTGCCAAACCTCGCATGACATTCCTTCCCGGCTCAGACTAAGGAAATTCCCGGCGACCGCCCCGCCGCCCACCACCCTTCCTTCGTTCATTAGTCGTCCTAAAACGTTTGTAGGTCATGGTCGCGCGCGCATTCCGCAAATCCTACTTTACGTATTGCGAATAATTTGTGTTGTTGTCTTGTGTTTGTGTCATAACAATGCCTAGGACGAGACGAAATAGTCGCAGTATCTCGATATTGTCGTGTGGTACAACACCGTAAGAAATCTACGTGAAACGCAGCGAAGATTTCGATTAACCTAACACCGTTGGACTTTTATTTGTGGGGAGAAATTAAACGAACGCGAATCCGAAACTTTAGACGAACTAAAAAACAAAATCATTAGTGCATTCGAAACTGTAAAATCACAAGACTTTTTGCGGCGCCGTGCTCAATTGTGTTTACAAAACGGAGGTGGACATTTTGAACAATTACTAAAATACACGTAAGTGTACTGATTTCATAATAATTATTGTAAATACTGTGATTCCAACTTTTTAAATACGCCAAAAATACGATAATTGATTTGTTGTTGTTGTAACAAACATTATTCAGGTTATACCTCATACTAAAACATTTTTTCACTATTACTTTTATTGTATTTTTGATCGTCCTAAGCCGACAAAAGTATGAAGGAAAATTTGGTTTCACAAAACTTTTATTTAATCGTGCGCGCGGGAAAGAGATGCGCGGGCGGACGGGGGCGGCGCGATTCATTCATAGCGATAATGTACCTAAATCGTGCTACACGAAAACGGTAGTACGCGAAATTCTTTGATACTTTACTTATTTTAACGCTTTTCGTAACACTGATCAATTATTTTTTAATTTTACATTTGATATGTTCTACATTTTCTTGACAACACGTATTATTGTATATTTAAATTTGTCGCATCTATTCAATTTCACCCTGTATAGTATTACCACCTACTGAATGTTAATACAAATAATAAATATCCGATAACTCCCAAGCAACTTCACTTTATTTAAGACAGCCGCGGAAATAAAACTTCCCGCGTAATGTTAGCGGCGGCGAGTGCCTGGCAGGTGGCGGGTGGCTCGAGGTGGCTCGAGGTGGCTCGAGGTGGCTCGAGGTGGCCCGAAGTGGCTCGAGGTGGCTCGAGGTGGCGCAGAGACTGCGTCGGTACAAATCACTAGCACATTATTGAGCCATTACCGCCCTCTCAGAATTTTGATAATCGAGTTAATCCAGAGCGAGGGGCAAAAAATATGGCCCTCGCCCTCGCAGCCCTCAAGAGGAATTGTGCGCAAATTGCGTTAGCCTTGTTTAAGCGCCATTTCGTTTCAAACTTCAGAAAGTAATCTTGTTTTTTTTGCGCGGGGCCGAGAGGCATCATCCCAACATTGGGTAGCGTCGGCGGCGCAGTAGTGTCCGCGGAGTTGCTATTTGTTACACTGATAATTAATTACAGAAAACTACAAATAATAAAAACTATGAATTTAGCATTGTGTGTATAATGTTCTTCCTATCACATTCGTGTTATTATCATCGATGTTTATTTGAACTCGGACACTATGTTTACTTAAGTTTATGGAGGTATTGTGGACCCGAAGTAATAAAAAAGATTTACGTACCAACAAGGAACATTTCCCTTATCGAAATCAAAGCCAAAGTCATTCTATACAAATAAAATAAGAAAGTTAAAGGCAGTGCCTTACCCCATGTTGTTGTTTTTAGTCGTGACGAAGGCAGTTGAAGTGCGCGCGCTCCCTGCTTGTGTCTAGTTCGCAACCCTCTCTCGTCTCAACAAATTGCTAAAGTATCGAATAAAACATGCTAATAGCCGAACTTGTGCTATTATTGTTGTTAAACTGTTATTTGTCGCGAACAGTTTCCGTGACAGCCAGAGGCGCGTATCGCAGGGCCACCATAGACTAGTGTTACATACTGGGGCCACGGGCGGCGCGCGGCGGCCCACTGCACCGGCGGGAAAAAGCAGACTAAAGCGGTGCGGACCGCTTTATGAAGTCCCATCATCGATATTTATAATCACGGTCGACAATGAGAGGGCTTGCTATTAAATAATAATTACCTCCGTTATCCTTAATTAAAACTTAACAACACACACCTAACACAATAACTATAAAAGCCTTGATTGCCGTTTGTAATTTCCCGCTGAATAAATGACAGGTACTTTACAACTTTTCGTGTAATGGTGTGAATGGTGTGAGACGGTGGCTCGTCGGTGAGTGTGTGCCGAGCTGCCGATTCCTTCGGACAATAAACACAAGGCGGAAGTGTAATATTCATCTACAAAGCGACTATTGAACTGATCTCCTAGTTGTCGAAGACTATAGATACCTAGCACCGTAGAGTGCATGTAGATTAGCCTTGCAATGCATTAGGCTGGGTGTCGTGGTATGAAGAGCGTGTTGTGTGGAGAGCGCTCGGCGTCGCGCTAGCGCTGAGCGGGTGTCGCGGGTGTCGCCGAGTGTCGCCAAGAGTCGCGTGTGTTGTCGAGTTCCACAAGGTCTTCATGCTAGACAGCTAGAGAACACTTTGTCAAAGCTTCTTCACTCCCGCACAGTGTTTAAACTTTGTGGAGCTGGTGAGATGATAAAAATAGTGACATTCTAAAGATATTCTTTGTAATTTAAGATAGCAGTACAATAGCTTTATCAGTCGCTACCATTGGATCCCATAACGTGCAGAAGGTAAATTCTACTAATTAACGTGCAAAGTGAAAAACATCAGACCGGAATGCGACGACATTGTGGATAGACCGAAAATGTGGTAAATGTGTGTTAAATGTGGTGAAAATATGGTATTCTGCTAATCTTAATATTCGGTTTGTTCACATTCCGGTCGCCATCTCATGGCAGACTTACCAACTGAACTTCGACAAACTTTAATACGATCATATTTTGTGTAGTACCTAGTAATTTTTTTTTAAATAAAATCTAGTCGTTTCTGGCACTCGCCGGCCGCTACCGCGGCACCGCTCGCTTCGATCGCTCGGCTCGTGCGCAGGGGTCACAGTTTTAACCTAACCTAACATTTTTTTTTTTAATAACTAACCTTATATAACTAGCTCGGTTCCGGGTAGCCCACTATAAATAATCTCTTTTTTTCTATTAGCGCAAGTCGATGAAACAATGAATTTCATTTTTAGGAAATTGCGTAATGATAAGTCAATATGCAAAACGTTTTTATTCCAAACGTTGTTTTATTAAATAAAATGAATAAAAAATGAATTGCTTGTTAAATAACACGTTATTAAACAAAAGTTTATCTGGTGATTATTTTGTAAAGTGAATTATTTGGCAAACTTGTTGTTGTATAATGATGAAATGACAAATCATGTTTTTGCCAATCGTTGTTTGTCAAGTAAACATTTGTAAATTAATTTTTGGTGAACTGACAGGGCACCACTAATCACACTAATATTATAAAGGCGAAAGTTTGTGTGTGCGTGTGTGTGTGTGTGTTTATATGTTTGTGTACTTCTTCACGCTCAAACGGCTGGACCAATTTTGATAAAATTTTGTGTAGAGGTAGCTGACAGCCTGGATTAACATATATGCCACTTTTTATCCCGATATTCCCACGGGATCGACATTTACGCGGGTGAAACCGCGGGGTGCAGCTAGTGATAAGCATAAATTAAATTAAATTTTTAAATTAAATATTTGTTTATTGATGGCAACTAGGCCCAATTGTTAGTAACGTAGTTCTTAAAAACTATTGTTAGCAAACACACACAGAAAACAGAAACAAAACAAAACAAAAATAAAAATAAAATTCCAAAGTTAGCCGTGGGGTCTTCTGACCAGCACCTCCACAGCGTGCGACAACCAGGGTGCGTCGTACTTTTCCATTAACATACTTAGGATGCTGTTAGAACTAGACCGCGCTCTTGACAAGATGGAATTTGTTTTTTTGCGCATTATGGCGTAAAAATCATCGGTATGCGCAAATGCGAACATACCGGACGCACTACAATAGCGTATAAAATATGAGTATATTGTCATAATTTACATTGGCATAACGAAATTCAGCATTATGATCACTACGCATAATATTAGTAGGCATAAATGGTTTGCCATAATTTTTATTGCCATAAATACTGTTGACATAATAATAATGTAGTGTTAGATACTACTACCCGGCCCAGGAGCGCGGAGGGCGCGGTCACTGAAAGGAGGCTGCCACAGGCGGCGAGTCAGGCTCTCTGGTTCTTGTTTGGTGGTCTATGCTTTTTGACAGCGTTGCTTGTAGAAGCACTATCTGTCAGCCGTTCGGTGTAATCTGGCATCTCGTTATTTCTTTAATATTTTGTTTAGTGATGATTGTGTTCCTCTGATTGTAATTTTACTATGGTTGATAACTCTTTTCATAATTCATGTGATTAGTTATTAGATTATTAAATAATTCTGTTATTTAATTGTGATTTCACTTCTGTCCTAACAGTAGCATAATTTTATAAAGCGTACTATTATAAACGCATAATGATATTTACAAATAATGTTCTTCGGAATAAACAGTATTTTTTCTATATAATCTAGTCGTTTCTGGCATTCGCCGGCCGCTGCTGCGGCACCGCTCTCTTCACTCGCTCGGCTCGTGCGTAGGGGGTCACGGTTTTAAGGTTAAAACCGTGACCCCCTACGCATTCGTCTAATAATGGTTCGGTTAGGTTAGGTAACTTTTTTTTTTTTTTAACGTGGAGAAATGCTCATGCATTCTGCACTACCACGGGGAGATAGTGCAGTTATGTGGGACTCCAACCCACTAAAACTCCACGGTGTCCTCCTCTGCCGCTTACGGCGGGAACACGGGCACGCGTTAGCACTCATCCTTGAACCCGCCGCGGCTGTCCGTCACCGGACCCTCCTCTGGGAAGTATTCCCCATCACCGGCGCACCAGAACACATTGCACGCCGTGACCACCCCAGGGACCAAACCAGCACATGAGTGCCAGACGACCCCGTGTCTGGGCACCCTTGGTCCCCTTGCGACGGGTCAGGTCATTGGCCCCGCCGCCTGCCAATTTTCGGCCGCAGAGGATAGGGAGAGCGGCCAACGTCATACCAACACTCCTCTTCCTCTGCGGCCCCACCGCGTCCGCCATCAGATGGTGGCGACCCCGTCAAGGCCGCGGAAGGTAGGGAGAGCGGCGCACCGCAATACCGGCACTCCTCTCCCGCCGCGGCCTCCAACCCTCAGCCGCGATGCCTCCGATACGACATCGCGGCCCGCCTCAGCTGCGATGTCGCTCAAGCGGCACCGCAACCTACTTATTGGCCGCTACGTCATCGGCTTACCGGCAAAAGCCCTGACGAGCGGCCCCTCCTCGGGTTCCTCTTCGCTTCACCGTGGGTGTCCAAGCCACGGCTACTGAGCCCCCCCGCCTCGACAATGCGGGAACCCACCGGGGGGGAGGTTAGGTAACCTAACCGAACCATTATTAGACGAATAAATATTATGCCTTTAAAATGTATGCAACTCCAACTTATGCCAAAACATATTAAGACTGACAGTTATGCTAACCTTTACATTATGCCAAACCATAATTATGCAGCAGTATTATTATGCAAATAAAAGTTATGCGAAAACGTTATGCCAAACTATATTATGCCTTAAAATTTTATTCCAAGAGGGGTAATACCTACCAGTCCGGACTTGTGCCCGGCTGATGGCAATAAGCTCACCCCCTATTACATGGGACTTAAATATAACTGACAAACTGTTGGTGTACTATAAATAAGGCGTGATGTTATGTGTAGTACAGTACGCCAACCACGCTGCAGCACACCTGACCAGCTGTGACGTGACCACGAGCCGGACTCGCTCCCCAATTGTGTAGTACAGTACGCCAACTTCGCTGCAGCACACCTGACCAGCTGTGACGTGACCACCAGCCGGACTCGCTCCCCAATTGTGTAGTACAGTACGCCAACTTCGCTGCAGCACACCTGACCAGCTGTGACGTGACCACCAGCCGGACTCGCTCCCCAATTGTGTAGTACAGTACGCCAACTTCGCTGCTGCACACCTGACCAGCTGTGACGTGACCACCAGCCGGACTCGCTCCCCAATTGTGTAGTACAGTACGCCAACTTCGCTGCAGCACACCTGACCAGCTGTGACGTGACCACCAGCCGGACTCGCTCCCCAATTGTGTAGTACAGTACGCCAACTTCGCTGCAGCACACCTGACCAGCTGTGACGTGACCACCAGCCGGACTCGCTCCCCAATTGTGTAGTACAGTACGCCAACTTCGCTGCAGCACACCTGACCAGCTGTGACGTGACCACCAGCCGGACTCGCTCCCCAATTGTGTAGTACAGTACGCCAACTTCGCTGCAGCACACCTGACCAGCTAAGACGTGACCACCAGCCGGACTCGCTCCCCAATTGTGTAGTACAGTACGCCAACTTCGCTGCAGCACACCTGACCAGCTGTGACGTGACCACCAGCCGGACTCGCTCCCCAATTGTGTAGTACAGTACGCCAACTTCGCTGCAGCACACCTGACCAGCTGTGACGTGACCACCAGCCGGACTCGCTCCCCAATTGTGTAGTACAGTACGCCAACTTCGCTGCAGCACACCTGACCAGCTGTGACGCGGCCACCAGTTGGACCCGCTCCCCAATTGTGTAGTACAGTACGCCAACTTCGCTGCTGCACATCTGACCAGCTGTGACGTGGCCACCAGTTGGACCCGCTCCCCAATTGTGTAGTACAGTACGCCAACTTCGCTGCAGCACACCTGACCAGCTGTGACGCGGCCACCAGTTGGACCCGCTCCCCAATTGTGTAGTACAGTACGCCAACTTCGCTGCAGCACACCTGACCAGCTGTGACGCGGCCACCAGTTGGACTCGCTCCCCAATTGTGTAGTACAGTACGCCAACTTCGCTGCAGCACACCTGACCAGCTGTGACGCGGCCACCAGTTGGACCCGCTCCCCAATTGTGTAGTACAGTACGCCAACTTCGCTGCAGCACACCTGACCAGCTGTGACGCGGCCACCAGTTGGACTCGCTCCCCAATTGTGTAGTACAGTACGCCAACTTCGCTGCAGCACACCTGACCAGCTGTGACGCGGCCACCAGTTGGACCCGCTCCCCAATTGTGTAGTACAGTACGCCAACTTCGCTGCAGCACACCTGACCAGCTGTGACGCGGCCACCAGTTGGACTCGCTCCCCAATTGTGTAGTACAGTACGCCAACTTCGTTGCAGCACACCTGACCAGCTGTGACGCGGCCACCAGTTGGACTCGCTCCCCAATTGTGTAGTACAGTACGCCAACTTCGCTGCTGCACACCTGACCAGCTGTGACGCGGCCACCAGCTGGACCCGCTCCCCAATTGTGTAACACACTTTCAGTCACAATCCGAAGCATATTAAAGTAAACTGCTAATCCGTTGCTTCATATATTTGAAAAATTCGTCTGCTTGAGTGGCGGCCGGCGACTAATGAACACTGCACGTAAAAAAAATTGACTCAAAACCACGCCAAATAAACGCCATAGTGACGCGGTGCGACACGACACGATACTACATGACGCGAAGCATGGTTGTGACGTTTGATTACACCACTGACGCGATCGCTGAAATTTCCGTTTATTGCCCGTGGTCCGACCGCGTAGTTCTACTAGTAGGACCACGGGCATTTTTCTTTTCGGTGGTTCTATCAATCGGACCATGGGCAAATCAAGTTCTATCAGTAGTACTAAGGGCAACTTTGTTTACCCGTGGTTCTATTAAGTGAGTAAACTTCTTTGCATGTAAAACATGTAATAATGTAACAGGTATAAGTACTACGTAAGTAGTACCATGGGCAAAAATATTTATCTTAGTTCTACTCGACCAGTAAAACCAGTGCCAATAAAATACGATAATTTTATAACGATGGTCCGATTGATAGAACCACCGAAAAGAAAAATGCCCGTGGTCCTACTAGTAGAACTACGCGGTCGAACCACGGGCAATAAACGGAAATTTCAGCCGTGCGCTATCCTTAGAGGTGTCGCCTAGTGTTAGTGAAAACGGGTATAAAACATTGAACAGTGTTACTTAGATCCTTACTGATTACAAAGGTACTTTTGGTGGGAACGAAGTGTGCATTATCAATTTTTCAAGAAAGTACTTTTGCCATTGGGATGATAATGCACGCGCGCTCTGTGGAGGGGATACGTATGGGGACGTCTACAAACAGCTGATTACAGATTTGTTAGTAACGAGTGAATGCTGTAATATCTTGCACTCTTTGTTCATATGAAATCGTCGTAGACCCCGTAGGTGAAGTAAAACGTATCGTTAGTAAATACCAACTCGTGCAGGAAATACGGAGTACTTAGAGTTGTGCGGCAGCTGGCGCACAGCGGCGACAAAAATACCCGAAGTATGTATTCACAGTGCGCATTAACGATAAATTAAAAGTTTAATTCGCACGTTGCGCCCGCACCGTGCCGCCTCTCGCGGGGCGACCACACCACTTCTCAGTTTCCAGCTTTCTTTTGAGAGCCTCCCGGAGCGGAGATAAATAAAATATGAACTTAGTTTTTTTTTTTCACTTATTTTAGGTTAAGACTTTTACTAACAACATATGGATTTTTAATCTGAAATAAATGTGTTATTATTATCAATAAAATTCACACGTTTCGTGGCACCAGGGCCGCAGGGGCCCCATGAGGGGCGCCGGGACCTCGCCACACGCCTGTGCACCCCGCGTACCGCTGCAGTACGTGGCGGAATACTTTAGTTGATTAAGTAGGTATTACGAGTATTAGTCTGTTGTTACTACCTCCAAACATTTAATTAAAACCAAATGGGAACTAACAAACTCACAAGACAATGTCATTTATGCTGAACTAGCTGACCCGGCGGACTTCGTATCGCCTCAAAATATGAATTATCTTAATTTTATATTACGTATGTTTTCCCACGCTTTAATCGTTATATGCTATTCGGGGCGAGACAAATCCAATAAATCAAAGATCATAAAAATCGGTTCAGCCGTTCTTGAGTTATAAATGGTGTAACTAACCCGACTTTATTTTATGTATATGTCGGAGACGGTTGTCGACTACATTTGTGGGTAGTCAACAGAATTTGTTATGATTTGTTTTCTTATTATTAATTTAAGAGATTTTACTATCCATTATTTGTGTAATAAATTGGAACATAATTTATTGAGTACTTAGTGTACGCGCTAATTGATTTTAGCAACTTATTTTGATAATTGTAACCGATGGTTTTGTTCAAACCAATTGATTACAAATGTTACTTTGATTTTAAAACGATTTACTTTGTGAAATCACTATTGTTTATTTAAGACAATTATTCTTGTTGTATTATTCGATTTATAATGTGAGTTATAATGTGAATCTATTTGATTTAGCACATTTTAATATTTTGTATCAAGTAAACACGATGACGTATTTCCGTACGCCATTTGGACAGAGTTGTTGTGGGGCGAGTGCGTAGTGGGGACAAACCTTTATAACTGAGCGCACTCGTTTGTGCTGGACAGTCAATAACGGTCAGTGACAGTCAATAACAGTCAGTGACAGTCGGTCACAGTCAGTGACAGTTAGTGAGAGTCAGTCGGTGTTCGGACTCGACTCCTGACAGAGCACTAGCTCCCGACAAACCTGTCGGTTTACTTGGGTGGCTCTGTCACTATACGAACAGTAATCGATCGTACGATTTGTTCGTAATTACTTTGTTACTGTACATAATTATTTTACTGTGTATCTAGTTGTGTCGTGTACCTACAGTGTGTGATTTGCTAGTGTGATTAATTTGTTCGTGATATTATAATTTGATTTGAACTGCAAACGGTTTTTCTATTGCGCAATAACCAACACTACCCACAGTATGCCCACAGTAATTAATCAAATATGCCTGATGATAACTAGATGCCTGTAACCTACTCCTGATCCGACATATATATGTCACAGCCAACTGGTTAAATTAGCCGTTCAGTTAACTGCCTAGCCTTTTAACTAAACGGCGCCGTTCAACTAGCTGCCCGAATGATATTCAGCCATTCAAACAAACAGCTAGGCAAATTACTTGGATCAATGACGTTTAACTACCTGCCTAGCCCAGACTTTAAATTTAGTTCCCTTTTCTGGCGTCTGTCGACGTCGTATTCACAGATTGGATTTCTGCAACGCTTCTGGTCTTCTTCTTGCTTCTGCAACGTCTCCGGCGCTGCGGGAAGTGCAGGCCCTTCGCCCTTACGTAACAAAGGATAGGCACCCATGCTCACCTCTGCAGCTTCGGCTTGCTGGGCCTCAGCCGGTACGGCTCTCATGGGTGCCTATGCTTTGTTACAGCGGGCGGGGGCTGCTCTCCCTCCACGCCTCCGGATTTTTATATACACTCTAGGGGTAGCAGCTAAAAGACTACGTGGAGTCGGGGTGCTCCGATTCGGTTTTGGGACAGATTTGACTTATTGTAACCATAGTTGTTATAAAAACAAATAAAACAACAAAACATTCATAATGACACTGACACAAGACGCAAATGCCGTAGTTTTTTTTTAACTACCGGATTTTCTTGTCAATCGCCCATATTAACGTTTCGTTTTCCCTTTTTATCTAATTTGAGGTTAGAAACAATTTTGTATAAACGGCCTAAGCATCAGCTAGCCAATTAATTAAATGTTGTATTAGACGAATTGGCGGAATATCATTTCGGCCGCTAGTTGAACGGCGCCGTTTAGTTAAAAGGCTAGGCAGTTAAGTGAACGGTTAATTTAACCAGTTGGCTGCGACATATAAATAGTTCTACAGTACTTACACTAGTATGTCACGTTAATGGAGATAGGCGTATTTACTAAACATAATTAAACGGAGAGCTTATGATAGGTTCTAGGTGTCGTGCCTGTAATCCCCACCCCCTCCCGGTCAGTGAGCGACCCCGACGTTGCACAATACGCGGCTGACCATGTCGTGCCAGCCCACGCTTTCACCAGCCAGTATGCAAGAGAGCTGCAGCACCGCCCGCCACCGCACTGAGCCGGCGACCACTGCGCGCCACGTGCCGCGGCGCGCCGGCTCACGACGACCTTATAGCTCTGCACCTAGCTGCCTATACCTACAGCAAGTACTTCTCAGCGGAAATGTTTTCTCAGTCCGATTTGATAGATTTTTTTATTGAAACTAGCGACCCGCCTCGTACGTGTGCTGTTACTGAAATGACGAGGGCGACATGTCAAAACCAAAACATTTACACATGACAAATAACTTTTGCAATAAATTCTCTAAATGATGGTGAAAATCACGTCAAAGTCAGACACAAAAAGCAGCTTTGTTTACTACAATTAAGTATTATTTAAGAGAAAAAGCAGTTAACGTTTGAATTACGGGAAAAATGAGTACCAGTCTCATTTTGAGTAGCTCAGTGAAAGCTGATGCCATAAATGTACGTAATTAGTATGTAATACTTGATGGAACAAAGATGGTGGTTAAATAATAACCGCCTCACGGGTCGATCTTCAAGGTTCAGCAACGCTTGCCGAGGTCTGTCCGTGGATGGGTGACCATTCACGACCTGACAAAACCTCTTCTTGCCTCGGAAAGCACGTTAAGCAGTAGTTCTCGGCTGTCATTCGTAGACCTTTGAGAATCGTTCGGGGAACCTATCAAAAGCCCGAAAGCCTGACAACCAGTCTTGCCAATGGGTATCGTGTTGCCCAGTAACTGGGTTGTGGAGGTCAGAAAGGCAGTAGCTCGATATAAAATATCGATATTCAGCTGCATCCGGTTAGACTGGAAGCTGACCCCGACATAGTTGGCAAAAGGCTAGACAGATGATGACTTGACGGAAATAAGAAAAGCGGAATTGGAGCGTGCCGTCGAGATTGGCCATTGGTGGTATTATTAGTGAAATATTCCGTTGCAATGAGTCATTTTAAACGTAATTTTTGTTCCTGTCTAACTAAATTGATTATGATTGTGTTAGCATGGCACTACTTTCTTTGGTTTTTCATTGTCTATAAACCTCGCACGATTTCATTATTTTCAATTTTTTTTTTGGTGCGGTTGAACGAATGTAGTAGTCCGTCAGCGACAACTCCAACAGCGCATACCTGTTTGTTTCAGTGCGGTTAGTGGAAGCGCTCAGGTGCGGTTCGTCCAAGTGCGGTTGAAATCAGTGCTTTGAGTGGAATACCTCGTTTTATCCACAGCATAGCTGTCAGCTGTCCCGATGCAACTGCTTCGCGGACTCCCGCCCAGGTAAAGAGATCTTAATCCTTAATCTCCGAGATATTTCGTTCTATAAGGGCTGATTTTTCCCATTTTTGATAGTTCTTCCATACAAAATTTGTCAGATGTCAATTTTATTCTACGAATTAAAATTATCTGTTCCATTGAAAAATTTGCCCTAAATTGTGAAAATCGCTTTTAAGAAAATTATTATTAATACGTGTAACATTTTTTTTTCTTTCTTTGTTTTTAAGCTGAATTATTCAGACATTGCAAACGCGAGCGCTTCAATACTTTAACATTCTGCATTTCAATTAATTAATTTGTGATGCTAATTCGGGACAGGTGTTGCATAAAGGGTCCCTGAATATCGCGTAGTGTAATGAGGCTTTTAACCTAATGCGACAGTTAAGAACATAAACTTATAACCTAAACTAATAACCTAAGCTATATATTTACAATAACCAAATTATATAAAATTAAAAATAACATTATTAAATTATTACACCATTAAAATCAAACAATTTTGTATAAAATAAATAAATATAATTTTTAAATATTATTTTGCTTGTATTAATTAGTAATAGTAATAATTGATTAATTAGTAATAGTTTAAGTAGGAGATATAAATAACGGGTTTTGAGGTGGTATCCCAAATTCCCGACTAATGTGATATTGTTAGTGATTGTGATGGTACGTTGGACTACCCGGCTCGCTATCTGATGCGCGGCAGGACGGCGCTGCTCGGAGTCGCCAGCAGGTCAGTGAACAGATCGGCACACAGTACAGGAAGCACGTGTAGGCCACTACAACAACACACGCACCGCTCAACATGTGCCAATTACAGTAGGTGTTTTGCTTTAAACGAAAATAAATTCAAGTGCCAAAGATCGATTGTTCAAAAGAAATGAACATAGAGGCGCCGCCCGTCGGAAACTTACGCGATCACAGTGAATCAACCGCGGCTGGAATAACTGAACGATTATCTTCATTTTAATAACGTCCCACCGACTGAACGAAATCCCGGAGCCACGTGTTCCAAAATTAAAAATTAATTTGCGTTTCGCTCCAAGTATCGGGTTTTAAGACAAAAATGTTTTTCGAATTTAATTTGCAGCACAACGGCATTCTGTAATTAGGTTTATTTCTGTTCAGTGGAACGTTTGTGGAATTTTAATGTAAGTCGATCAATTATTGGCTATACGGAAAATGTCGAAATCAATTTGATTGGACGAGTGGAAGTGGAACGACTTCAATTTGTTGGAAGCACCGAAGAAGTGAAACACAAGCACACAAGTACTCGCCGATGCACCTTGCTAGTCCCGCTCGACACTTGTGTACAGTCACGTCTATAAGTATGTATACACTTAGCTTTATTCAAAGGCGATTTTCTCCTTTATTTTAGAATGAAATTTTATGTTATTACGAACATAGTATTCTCGAACCCATAGGTTTATGTTAAGTGTCGTATTTCAACGTTGCATTCGCTATTTCACGAAAAAATGGCAATTGAAAATTGCCAAGTGTTGACATATTGGTGCTCGTGACTGTACGACGTTGTACCGTGGAAATAAATAATAACTGATAACGTATTTTTGTTTGATTGACGTTAGGATGAAACCTCGCGGAATTGATACAACCGCTGAAGTAGTGACGCGAAGTAGCATCGGGCCGACGCGACCTGATAGGGGGCCGACATCCGTCTTGAGAATCTGTGACATCACTACACCAGCCGAGAGGCCGGCGAGTGTTGGACGAATGAGTGTCGCACTACAAACTTTGGTGTTGTTTAAGCAAACATTTTATATCCTATTAGTATAATGTACGGAAGGCTTTTACTAAATAAACTCGCGGCTCGCAGCCGACGACGTTGCATCCAAGGAATTAATAAACCAATTCGTCCTCAGGAGCTGGCGTAAGTGATAGAGAAAGTAGACGTTAATTACAATGTACGAGTAGTTTTTGAGTAGAACCGCGCGGGCTGACGGATACACTTAGTTGTTAAGTAGAACCGCCCGGGCTGACGGATATACTTAGTTGTTGAATAGAACCGCGCGGGCTGACGTATACACTTAGTTGTTGAGTAGAACCGCGCGTGCTGACGGATACACTTAGTTGTTAAGTAGAACCGTGCGGGCTGACGGACACACTTAGTTGTTGAGTAGAACCGCGCTGGCTGACGGATACACTTAGTTGTTGAGTAGAACCGCGCGGGCTGACGGATACACTTAGTTGTTGAGTAGACCCGCGCTGGCTGACGGATACACTTAGTTGTTGAGTAGACCCGCGCGGGCTGACGGATACACTTAGTTGTTGAATAGAACCGCGCGGGCTGACGTATACACTTAGTTATTGAGTAGAACCGCGCGGGCTGACAGATACACTTAGTTGTTAAGTAGAACGTAATAAATTCTTATTTACATAATAGGTTCCAATGTGTAGATGTTAATGGTGTAAAATCTTCCGGGCTACCAGTTCAGTTAGGTGTACCACAAGGCTCAATACTGGGTCCATTCTTGTTCTTAGTATATATCAATGATTTACTATTCCATTTAAAGGGCATCTGTGACGTTGTACTGTTTGCAGACGATACATCTCTTATTTTTAAAGTTGACTGGAATAGACAAGATTTTGACAACGTAAACAGTGCACTATCAATAGTTACGGATTGGTTTACGTCAAATAACCTAGTTCTCAATGCCAAGAAAACGAAATGTGTAAAGTTTGCCTTACCTAATGTTAGAAATCTAGGACCCAACATCGTCTTAGATAAAGTGGTGCTTGAAACAGTGGGCTCGGCAGTTTTTCTGGGAATAATAGTGGATGCCAAACTTCAGTGGGGACCACATATATCAAGCCTAGCAGGAAGGCTCAGTTCGGCTGCCTATGCCGTCAGGAAAGTAAGACAATACACTGACGTTGATACAGCTCGTTTAGTCTATTTTAGTTATTTTCACAGCGTTATGTCCTACGGTATTCTGCTGTGGGGCAAAGCCGCTGATATACAAAATATATTTGTCCTGCAAAAACGAGCTGTTCGAGCGATTTACCAGCTATGCGCCAGATTTTCTCTAAGAGATTTTTTTAAAGATATTGGTATTCTCACGGTTGCATCACAGTTCATCTGTGCCAACATCTTATATGTTAGGCAAAATATACACTTGTACACTAAAAACAGTGATACTTACAATGTTAACACTAGGAATAAGGACAAACTACGTGCTCCCTTTCACCGGCTTCATAAGGTTCATAACTCATTTGTTGGGCTTGGTATAACCTTTTATAACAAGCTACCTTCTTCCTTGCTAGATTTGCCTTTTAATAGATTTAAAGCTCAAGTAAAATCCAACCTTTGTTCAAAAGCATACTATTCCATCAACGACTACTTAAACGATAAGAATAGTTGGTCGCCCTGATTAACTCAAGACAATTATTATGTTCTTTCTCCAGAATTAGCTTACTGACAGGTTATATGAGTTTATATAATTGTTTTTATTTTATTTTTTTGTTTTTTTTTAGTTGAGAGTTTTAGTCAATTCGGTTTAATTTTATTGTAATTTATTATTGACATAATCTGCTCATTTCAATGTCTTTTAATGAGTTGATTGCAATATGTGGTTAGCTAGCGACCTCTACGAATGATCATATTATTATTCTTGCTTGAGCAACCGGCAGCAAGTTCGTCATGCTCCCTTAGATGTCATTGCTTGCGGTAGCGTCGGGGGTCGGGTTGCCTCCTTCCCTCAAATATGGCGAGGGGGGTAATGGCTGATCTTTGCGTTATGCTCGTGAACGGGTGCTGCTTGTGGTGACTGGTCGTCTTGCTGACCATGGTTTTATTGTTGTTATTAGTAGTAATAACTTGTTTATTTATTTTACTTCGATGGTCCTAGTTTATCATTTGTGACTTCAAGTGACAGCTATGTAAACAGAATCCAGCATTGCATACATATGTAAGCTGTCACGCCCTTTATACCTGGAGGCTTTTATTTGGTCAGTAATTTTTTTTTTGGTTATATTTTTAATTTTTTTTTTCTTGAGTACGTATAGTGTTTATTGTATTTGTTGGTATATTGGCGTGGCTAGTTAACCTATGGCAAATAATTTAATTTAAGGTTCTGTGTCCTGTAATGTTAATTACTTTGCATACATAGTATTGTATAAAATAAATTATTTTCTAACTGAACAGACAGCTGTGCTGCTGGGGAGTTTGTTCCGCCACTTCTTCTCCCCAGCGAAAGCACTAGGAAGTGGCGAAGGGCGGGCGTTTTGGGGGACTGTCTTTTGTAATTTTGACGTTCGAAAAGTGCTGATTCTCAGCCTAGTTTGAATAAATGACTTTTGATTTGATTTTGATTTTAGAACCGCGCGGGCTGACGGATACACTTAGTTGTTGAGTAGACCCGCGCGGGCTGACGGACACACTTAGTTGTTGAGTAGAACCGCGCTGGCTGACGGATACACTTAGTTGTTGAGTAGACCCGCGCGGGCTGACGGACTTACTTAGTTGTTGAGTAGAACCGCGCTGGCTGACGGATACACTTAGTTGTTGAGTAGAACCGCTCGGGCTGACGGATACACTTAGTTCTTGAGTAGAACCGCGCGGGCTGACGGATACACTTAGTTGTTCAGTAGAACCGCGCTGGCTGACGGATACACTTAGTTGTTGAGTAGACCCGCGCGGGCTGACGGATACACTTAGTTGTTAAAGAGAACCACGCGGGCTAACGAATACACTTGTTGGGTTGCAAATGTAACAGTTACACATTCAGCGTGTCGCCAGTCTCGCTAGCTACTAGTGCGGTTGGTAAATGAATTATAGACAATATAGTCTATAATTGCTCTTTGCCATATTAAGTTAGTACTTGTACTTATTTTAATGAATATTTTGGTCACAAATCGCACGCTTACTGCTTACAGACACCGTCTGGCGTCAGTTCGTCACTGCGGAGCATTCGAGACTGTTTGTTAACTGAGTGTAAACCAAACTCGAGGCGCGTAGGTATGACTCGCGTTCCGTCCGTTTGTATGAAGATAGAATACTGTACACAGGGTGAAATTGAACACATACGACAAATCGAAATGGGAGATTGTACTCATTATTATGAACAACTTTTACTATGGGACCAAACCTGAAATCGCGAAAAAAAAACAGTTGTTCCTTACATTTTGATGAGTTATGCGAACATAAATGTAGGGAACAGCTGATTTTTTTCGAGCGATCTGTGGGACCGGATGTTTTGTATTAAATTGATTATATGTACCCTCGGCCTTAGTCGACGAAGTTGCGCCACATATCATGATGTTGTTTCGTTCGACCACATCAAAACTGCTACACCGTCAGAGAATCTCTTTCGCAATTTGTAGCGTATGATTGTATCTAAGGAATGCGCGCGCGTCGCGCGCCGGGAGACGTCGACTTGCTGACAGATGACGTAGTGCCGCCGCGGGATATAGTCATGTACACAATTACAACCTGCTGACAGCACCCTATCTATTATAAGTGCTAGACGAAAGAACAATCATGTTTTAAATGTTACTCCATTAAGGATTGGACTTCTCAATCTATTTAGGTATTTTAATTTAATTAACTTGTTTTTTGAAGCTACTATAATCACTTCATCTTCGATGACTAGTCTTGATAATACATTTATAGGACCTAAACCCGCACTTAAGTCCCGTTTTTTGTGACTTAAGTAGTCCATTTTTACATGGGAAAGCGTGACTTAAGAGCGTGTTTAGGTCACACGAGCTACAAAATGGTACACGATACATGTGACTTCAGTAGTCAATTAATGTACGTCGTTTAGCGCATTCGCTACCCTCGGGCGCTAATTTCGAGTAGGACTACGTAAGTCAGGCGTATGGTAATGTACTATTAGCGATTATGATGACAAAAATAAACATAACGTCCGACTACTATTGACTAGCTTCATGCGACTTTTTATGTATTGACATAAAAAGCCGCATTTATAAAATATAATGCAGGCCTTACACGGCTCGCCGTGTCAACAAGTATAAAAATAATATAGCTCATAGATTTACATCATCTAAAGTACAACACGAGAATCCTAATGAAATCTATGGAGCCATTTTTGATGTTGTGCAAAAAGAATACCAATATACTTTCAAGACCAAAACCATTGGCATTAATGGCACCTCCGTTGGCTGCCATCAATGGGCTACTCCGGGTATTTATAAAAATAAAAATACAGATTTGATACTGGTTTCCTAGAGAATAAAGAGTAGAGCATTTTTATAGTAAAGCTTTGCATTCATTATGACTTAGGTATTTCTAGAAAGTAGAGCTCGCCCAGATTCTTAAAGCGCATCTGTCATATGGTGTCTGAATGAAGAGGTTTCTTACCGAGTACCTTAGTTGTACGGGAGTCGCTATGAACAGGGGTATACCTGCAACAAACATACATATTCATTAATAAATACTATAATATGAATAGAAAAAAAAATCTAAGTAAATTGAATAGTAAAATTGCTCGTTCTCTAAGTACACACACAGCGTGGCCCGTGATACGTGAACGATGTACAAAGAAAAATTTCAAAAGCCTCTCAATACTCAGTTCTTTATTGCATTTCATATGTATTACATAGCTGTGCTCTAGCTCTAGCTCTCTTGGCTCTTTCGAAGGGCTTCCCGAGGCACTCATTAAAAAATTCTGAAGTCAAGTGATAATTTCCCAAAACGTATTTAAAACCGTCTAGCTCCTAAACTATAAATAATAGCTGAACTTACATGGGTGTGTTTCTGGAAGCCAAATATGGAGACACGCTTCAAATTTTTTTCTTTGGACGTCGTTTCACGGACCTCTCTGTCATAGTGTTGCCTAGCGCGCCTACACAACAGGGCTCGGATATGGAGACTATAGTGACCGCATGACCGATGAATGTGCATTCATCGGTGTACGAACGCATCTTCCTTCCCATAATGGTAATCGTTATGGAATGGACTCAGTTCGATTGCGACGGTCTCGGGAGCGCGCGGGCGCGGGCGCGGGCTGCTGGCTGGCCGACCCGGCTGTTTACACAGCATTGACACATTTATATTGTGAGCCATCAATGTTAATGTTACCTACCAAAACAAAAGGCGCCGTGTTATTACAGTTGTCTCTGAAACTTTACTAAGTTAAGGAATAAGCAGGCCTATCTATATTCATGGAGATTTTTCTGTTGATGTAACGGTTCGAGTGGAACAGACAGCTTGAATGAAATGACAGAGATTTCTTTTTATGGTTCAAATTGTATTTAGAGGAAATGAGAACAAAGAAGAGGTTTCTCGCAGGTTTTTCAACATGAAGACTGGACATCGAGTATTTCACCATTTATTTTACAGATTTGATTCTTTTTACTTGCTTTAAATACTAACTTAATACTTGAGGTATTGTAAACAGAGCGTTTGGCGGAGTAATGACAGTGTGGTTGTCACAACTCAGTGGAACCTTATCAGAGGGAGCAGCCTGCGACGTGTCACGTGCGTGCCGACGAGACATAAAGCCGCGATCGACGCGCGGCGCGCGGGCGACAGCGGCGTGATGAACACATCCACTGGCTCCCGAGCTAGCAACACTCGACGAGCTGGTGAATTAATCAGGGAGCTGTCGGAGCTATCACATATACTAGCGTTGTATTTTAGGAATAGGCTTCTCAGAATCGCACAATTTTGTCGCAGTTTTTTCACCATAAACTAAATTTTATGGCATGGAGTCCCGAAAGATCTAGTATTTTGAGAATTTTTTATTTATATTAGAATATTATGTAAGCCTACCTACTCTTCCCTGTTGCTTCACTTTATGCAGGTACATAGCTAATCCTAAGTGCCGAACTTCTCAGTGAGACTCAACACAATATTGTACGTAAGTAAGTAATTATTTATTGTACTAAAAGACTTAGCCTGGGCAACATCAGTGTTATTCAATAAGGGATGGGTATGGCTGTTACATATGAGAAGACTCCTGCCCTTCAAACTAGGAAAATCCTGTATCTTGAAGAACATCGCAGTGTACTCTTAAGGGATAGACACGTTTAAAAAAATATTAATAATTGCGTAATAACTGTGATGCTATGCTGACTTGTGACTTGTATGTCATATTCTCGACAAGATGCGTGTCACTAATACATGTGTACAGCGGACATTTATTAACGCTAGGAAGGTCACACTGTCCCTGAAGCGTCACCAAGTGTCGCTCAACCCCCCCCCCTCCCCCCTGCAGCAGTACGTCCCCGGTTCCCGCCCCATTCATCAACAACTCAAACTTTCGCTCTCATTCAAGCTCCCGCTGCGACGCAATTACCGAATTGCGACATTTATAACTTTTTCGACCTTTGGGCCAAACGTTTTATCATTACTAAAGTTCTTAGGCTTGTGCGTACAACGAAAGATAACAAAAAAAAAATGACAAAAATAATCTGAATGAACTTCTCGTCTGTTAAACATAAAGTATGTTCTTATATTATTTTGTCGAAATACCCGAAGGTATTAGAAATTAGACTGTAATTTGTGTATGTGAAATAAACATTTATTATTATTACTAAAAACGAATTTGAGTCACCAATTCAATTTCGCTACGCTTTTTCTTTAAACATAAGGGCATAGGCTTTTTCAGCTGAATACTTAACACATTAATATACTTGACGCTACTGTTCAAAATTGTACTCATCATCATAATAAAGTTAAAATAATTCATTAATCGCGAACTGGTCCTTAGCAGCTTAGAACAGAGAGAAGTGGAAAGAGAGTAGGGAGGCCTTTGCCCTGCAGTGGGACATCACAGGCTAATAATAATAATAATTCAATAAACAAATCGAGCCCACACTCGTAGAGGTCACGTAGCACCGTAGCGCGTGGCGTAGCACTGAATATACGGCGTAGCACGTACTACGTAGCACCCTGAATTTATAAGAGCACTAATGAAATAACGTCCGTTGTTCGGAAGGCGAGGGTGGAGGTCAGCGGGGGATAAGCATGCCGTGGTCACTCCAGACTAAACGTCATGGCTGTTACACACAATGGAATGCTACAGAAATTCTACTTGCTACGGCGTTCGTAGCCGCTACGGCGTAGCTGTAGCAAAATAGTCGCAGATCCGATGCGGTTTTTTTTGTACATAAAGTAAAAGCTATTGTTAGTATGAGGTTGTGACGTACCCTTCTTGTAGCGTCTCTTCGTGAGGTAGAAGGTCGCAGTTGTAGGCAGTGGGCTTACAGGGCGCGTGTGGGTAGAGTCGCGGGTTGAATACGAGGCGTCTCATTAGCGCGGCTGAGAACAGGTGCGCGCGCCCTGCAGGCCTACGGTGATCCCATCCCGGGACAACGCGAGTTACTTAATAATTTTACAGTGTGGTTATTCTATTTAGAGTTTTCAGGTTTAAAATCGCGAACGGTTGCCTGACCTTAACAAAGCGTCAGCAGTGTGGTGCTAGCAAGCTTCCTTCCTTCGTGACACGATCACGTGCGCTACTTTGTTTATATACAGTCATCTAGAGGCTTTCATATGACAAGCTTTCCAGGTCTATGTGGGTGAAGGTTATGCACGTTATTTTGAGTCTTCGCGATTTTCAAATAAATCAATCTAATAATAAGAAAACCATAATAAAATAAAATCAATCAAGTTTGTCACTCAATCACGCATAAACTGCTGCGTGAATGAGCATGAAACTTGACACTTAGACAGTTGATTTCCCGAAATAACATCACAAAGGTGACTCTCTACTACTAAGTCCGCGCGCCCTGATGCCGCCAGCGTCGCCGCAGCATCCTCGTGACGCACCGCTTCTGACAACTCCACTTAGGTCATGCCTATATTTTCCACCACAACACAATGCCTCATCCGACACTATCACACTACCGAGCGCTCTCGTCCTGGTTGGAACTGTTGGAAGGTCGCGGTCACAAAACGGATTATAACAAAGGAAGCGCCAGTTCGAAGGTTGTTATGAAGACGAACTTCTGTACTCGTTCCAGTTGATCCCGGTGTTCACGTGAGCGAGCTAGTTGATACCTCAAGTGAAACTTTAGCTATTGGCCACTTTAACTGCACTTATTATAACAGTGATGTTTCTTTCGAGATTTTAATGTCTAGTTAGAATTGCAATTATGTATTTATACCACCTCAAACTTATCTTTACATGTTGCCCTAATGGTTAGGGTTTTGTATTGTTACAGCGTCAAGTATATTTTTTATGTATTTACATAAACTTGAACTTGATATATTAATGCAAATAACGATCCTGAAAACGGATTCTCGAAACCCATTTTCATGGTCGTTATTAGCATTACAATCGGTCACAGGTTGCATGATGCTAATCTGTAGGCGCGTGTTTGTCCGCGCGGCACACCCATGCTCGGTACACCCATGCGCGGTACACCCATGCGCGATACACACATGCGCCGTACACATATGCGCGGTACACCTATGCGCGGTACACCCATGCGCGATACACCTATGCGCGGTACACCCATGCGCGGTACACACATGCGCTGTACACCCATGCGCGGTACACACATGCGCGGTACACACATGCGCGGTACACACATGCGCGGTACACACATGCGCGGTACATCCATGCGCGGTACACACATGCGCGGTACACACATGGGCGGTACACCCATGCGCGGTACACATGCGCGGTACACCCATGCGCGGTACACACATGCGCGGTACACACATGCGCGGTACACATACGCGCGGTACACACATGCGCGGTACACACATGCGCAGTACACCTATGCGCGGTACACACATGCGCGGTACACCCATGCGCGGTACACCCACGCGCGGTACCCACATGCGCGGTACCCACATGCGCGGTACACACATGCGCGGTACACACATGCGCGGTACACACATGCGCGGTATTCACTTGCGCGGTACACACATGCGAGGTACACACATGCGCGGTACCCACATGCGCGGTACACATACGCGCGGTACACACATGCGCGGTACACACATGCGCAGTACACCTATGCGCGGTACACACATGCGCGGTACACCCATGCGCGGTACACCCACGCGCGGTACCCACATGCGCGGTACCCACATGCGCGGTACACACATGCGCGGTACACACATGCGCGGTACACACATGCGCGGTATTCACTTGCGCGGTACACACATGCGAGGTACACACATGCGCGGTACACCTATGCGCGGTACACCCATGCGCGGTACACACATGCGCGGTACACACGCGCGGTACACACATGCGCGGTACACATATGCGCGGTACACACATGCGCGGTGCGCACACTGAGCCGGTGCACTGCGTGGTAGTTTATTATTGATCGTTTCTGTATGTCCTAACCAAAAGCGATAGTCGCACGAGTACGCGATCGACGCGATCGTTTGTATGAATTATGACGGATATATGTATGCGACTTGATTGATCGCACGACTGTCTCATATCGCAATCGTCTCGCGACGACGACGACGACGCGGCCTTACTGATTATCTACATAATCTACAGATATTCCGAATCGCTAGTTAACGTAACGTAGTAATTGAACTGCATTATACCTGTGTCATGCTTGCCCAGCAAGTGAGGTAGAGTAGAGAGTTGAGGTTGAGTGCCGCCTCCGGCAAGCCACGTGCCCGACACGCGCGAGCACGTCGCGCTAGAAACCACTACATATATTCTTAGATCAAATATTTGGTTATAGGCAATTTTTTTACTACGGTGTGACCTCTTATATTGTTTACGACTTCGAGAGAAAAAGATAACATAAGTTATTTTCGGCGATGAAGTGGACCTCAATGACTGACGCCTGCAGATCAACGAACAAACTTATGAAAGAGGAAATCTCATTTTCCTGCTCGCTTACAAAGCAAAGATTTTCGGTAATGATAAGGCAATACTACTAGAGATTTTAAATGTATAACATAATATATAAACATACATAATCAGCCTATAATGTTCCCACTGCTGGGACACAGGCCTCCTCTCAGCGAGAGGGACTAGAGATTTTAAATGTAACATCAAAATTTTCGACATTCTTGTTTTTGTAACCGCAACAATAACGACCGATAGAGGTTCAGAAAAACCTGTCATCATTACAAACACACGTTGTACATTATTGTTACCTCGCGCTCCGCCCCGGCTCAGCCGCTACACTGAACCGACGATATTTTATATTTGATCGACGTCTTATTTGCCGTGAAACTGGATTTTCTGAATACCTTTCATGAGCCCGCGTCCGCAGCCGAACACAACTCACAAGGCTACACGTTTCCGATATTTTGCTGAGCTACCTCACAATGCCCGCGGGAATCCGATCCACCTGTCAATAGCAGACGCGGCTCCCTGCGACCTTACGACACCTATCAATAAGGGTGATATTCGCGAGTTTATCGCGTCGTCTCGACGCCGTGTTTGCGCGGCGTCTGCATACATTTGCATCTGCGGGTGATACCGGCGTCGCACTTCATTTCGCAGATTTACTGACAGTTTGCGTCGCTGTTCCCGCAGAGTGCGCTCACCACCACCACCGCGCTCGTGACCTCAAAGGGCACAATCGTGTTTATTGTAACATTGTATTTCACCTTTGAAAATCAGAAGGGATTCCCGTATTTGACATTGGTTGTCGCTGAGATGTGATTGTGCCTTGAATTTAAACGATTTTTAAGTAAGCCTTCGGAAGGATAAAACTAATGTTTGTAAAAACAAAAGTCATTTATTCAAACTAGGCTGAGAATCAGCACTTTTCGAACGTCAAAATTAGTCGGTTGTGAAGTGGATGTAACATGGAGTGAGCCGGTCCCGCGCCGTCGGCACGCTATCCCTTGTGGATATTGACGTCCATTGTAGAAAGTTGCACAATGTCCGCAAAATCTCCGCGCGCACAAGTGTTGTGGATGTTTGTGGGATATTCCGATGTAACGTGAACATTATTTATATTTCAAACAGAAGCGTTGGTTTTTAGTCGTCAGGAAATTTTCATGTGGGTAAGCTTACGTATATTTTTGATAAATGGTATACATAATTATGTAAAGTCATATGATTACAGTGCCAGTATTGACTGTGGTTTGTATTACCCTTTTGTAGAATGTGTGTCTTCTCGACATAAATTAGGATTCTCCTCAACACGCACTTTTAAGACAGCGGAACAATATTTTACATAATAATTTATAACGTTAATCGAATGAACATAATTTTTGTGGTCGTAAATCTGCGTGTGTCACTGTGTGGTGGCGACTACTGAGAGCGCATAAACTCGAGGCGTTCAGTTTCAATAAGGTGTTAACGTTAGTTCTATATCTGTCACCGCACTCGCCGCACGACTTATGGTTTCCTAGTAGCTGCGGGGCGGAGGGGGCGCGGGCCGTAAAACCACAGTATAATATACAGTAAGTTATCTAAGGCCGCCCGCCGAGTTATTAGCCTACTCTTGCGTTGATCCCCAGGGTTGTCACTTTTACTTTTAGTTAATATTTTCGAACAAGCAGCACTTGATCTAAATTTATGAAATAAAAAGCATATTATGATTGAATATTTTACCAATTTATAAATTTAGTAAAAATAAAAAGCCTTTATTCACATAACATTTATTATACTAAGTTACAAATTTGATACCGAGAAATTTTTTCTCCTGTTTCTGCACGTCCGGAACGCTTTATTATTATTTGTTAATGTAAAGTAAATTCTCATTCTTATGTAAAGTTTTTGTAAAAAGCTTTTGGGAAAGCATGGACATCTTAAATTCTATATCATTCAGTTGATCGTAAATTGACCGGCCAATTTTAATGTTGATGTGGTCCTTTTCGAACGCTTTGCGAAACACCTGCTCCATCCTTTCTACATTATCGACAAAATCATCAGGTGGGATCATGAGTAAATTTCGATCTTTGCCGTAATTCCTGTAATGGGTGTACCTAGATTCTACACTTAAATTACACGCTCGTTGATTAACGTCGACGTAAAGCAACCCTAAGCGTTAGTCGGTCACATGTTACTGTAATTTTGTTAAGTTAATATTATGATTAAGACACCATATTTGGATTGAACAACACATCAGACAATAGAAAAAATAATAATTTCAATAGTAATTAATTTGCAATATTAATTATTGTGAAATTGCCCTTATTACAACTATACGCGACAAATACGTTTACCTAAACGATGTTTCGTACTCAATCCTCTGTTTTATAATATAAAAACTTTTTTACAAAAAAAAACAACCGACTTCTTATTACTACTTATTATTACTTTTTATTTTTCAATTTTTAGTTGTACCTACCCCACAAAAAAGTAAACAAAAAGATCGTTAATGTAGACAATGTAGATAAATTTTTAGATTGTTGTTGATTTTTCAAAAACCGCTTGTCCGATTTCGATAAAATTTTTATGGGACCATTTGGGAAGTAGGTATACCCTTTCCAAAAAAAAAGAATTTTTCAAATCGGTTAGCAAGCAACGGAGTTATGCGGGAACAAACATAAAAAAAAAAAAATACAAACATTCGAATTGAGAACCTCCTCCTTTTTTAGAAGTCGGTTAAAAACTAGACTTCTTAAAATAAACTTTAGCTCTAAACATAGTATTCAGAAAGTAAATTTGGGAATACATTTATATGGAAAAATGCGACTCGGCTACGCTCTTAATAAAGCAAATAAACTGTGAAATAAACAATACAATACCACATTTTCTAATAATATTTAAGTATAAGTAGGTACTTACATTTCTGGTTGAGTAGGAATTATGAAGAATGATAAGTCCGGGTTTGCGAAATCATTATTGAGGCACCCGAAAACACTACAATATTTTTTTCCCCTTTTTGAAGTCATGATACTCGTAATTTAAGTGGCCGCCGCCGGCGAGAGTTGACGAACGCAAGCGGTCATGTAGCGTACGCGCGTGCTCACAGTCGCGCTGCACAGCCCGCACTGCCGCCACCTTATTCCCTCATATATTATGCTAGCGTGTGCGTGAAATCGCGTGCCGACATGGCGCGCGGCGCGCACGCACACATTCAAACCGAGAGCGGCACGTTTGTATGAAGATGTTTTACTGTATATTATACTGTGGTAAAACCCTCGTTTCGGCTTGTCGTTGTATGTCCCGCCACACAAACTTTCAGGAGCGAGTTTTATTCTTGTTGTACAGATGTTTGACACCTTTTATATTATGCATGTTTTAACGAGTCAATCAAGTACCGCCCATACACTTTTAGATGGAAATTAAAATGGTTATTGTATATGGTAACTCCCCAACCACCCCAATTTATGTATTTTTAAAGGGCTTTATTTATTTAATTGAAAGATTTACCGCCGTTCAAGATATAGAATGCGTAATAGTATACAATAATTAAAGCAATAGTGTAAGCGTGAGGTCGCTCAGTATTCACAACTCGCAGAGCGTTTGCGCGGTGGCGCCACTAGCAGTGAACACAGAAGGTCGTTTTAATAAGAGAGCGGATAACAACAGCTTCGTTGAGTGGACAACAAATACCGCTCATACTCTATATTCTACCCGCAAGCACCGTGTCGCTTACCGTTCTTTTTAAAATTGCAATTCATTTTAAAACTTTTATTTCGTATAATAGTACATTATGATACACGTGTGCTATGAAGCCTCGAGTTTAATGATCAATTCACACGCGTATCATACGACGTTTTTCAACACATTTGCGAGGAAAAAAACAGACTTGTATTGTTAAATATTAACTTGTATGGATAATGGCGGGCTGGGTTTGTTTTTCCATACCCATACCATACCCATACCCATAGAGTAAGTAATGGTCATTCCTAAAGGCACATACAAAACTGATAAACAGCCTATAGAAAAAATATAATAAACACAAAATAATGTTTAGACTGATCGTAGTGTTGTCGTATGTCAAATTGTAGTTTAGTTAGGATGGAATTAGAAAGTACTATTGGCATAGAGAAATATACATTAATTCAGTGAGAATCCGCAATAATAGAACGCCAGTGGTCTTTCCCGTTTGGTTACGGGAGGGACGACGGAAAATTGTAGGGTGCATCCAGACACAGCGAGGCATGCGCCGCAAGTGCTTTTTTTTTGTATGTTAGATGCCTCAGCCTGAGGCAACCGTACATATAAAAAAAATCATTTGCGGCACATGCCTCGCTCTGTCTGGATGCACCCTAAGGTGAATGCGCAGTGGTAGACCGCGAAATTTAAATTTTCTTAAGTTTTTTGCAATTCGCAGGTCAGTATCAGGTGGTAGGTAAAATCTTATTTCTTAAGTTAATAACCTTAAACATGGCACGAATACTTATCTAAGTAAATTATGAAGTTTGGAATTTTTCGTTTTTCTAAAACATTGGGGGGTGTCAAAATTTGTATGGAAGAATTTTAACGCCCTGTCCGATTAACTTGAAACTCAGTATTTATACTAAGGACTAAAAATAATTAATAACATGTATCAGGGTTTTTCGAAAATCTACCCCTAACTGTGTGAAAAGAGGTACTTAGTTAATTTTAAAGGCGAGGATTTTACTGCGTGGCTTGATTAACTCAAAAAGTGGTATAAATAATGTTTGAGTCAAGTTATGAACACATCTTAAACGATTTTTCAAAATTCCGCCCCTGTGGGGGTGAAAAGCGGGGATACAGTTTATTTGAAAAATCTGATTCCTTTGATCTATAAACTTAAAAATTGGCCTGAATACTTATTTATCTAAATTAATTATAAAGATCATACCAACATACATTTTCGAAACTTTTAGAGGAAAGTATGAATTTCACGCGGACGAAGTCGCGGGCAGAAGCTAGTAGATAATAGTTTCCATAACTCAACGGCTAAACGGATTTGGATGAAATTCGGTAGGTAGATAGATTAGGACCTAGATTAACATATAGGCTACTTTTTATCCTGAAATAACGCAGACGAAGTAGCAGACAAAAGCTAGTGTTTGATAAAAGTCGTTTTTTCGAAAATGGGTAGGAATTCTAAAAAAGTGTAAAAGATAAAAGTTATAGAAAATTCGATTAGCTTTCATTACGTAGAAGATATTTTTTCTCTACGACGCACTGTTTTAAAGATATTAGCGAAAAACTAAAAAATGGGCTTTTTCATCCCCCCCCCCACTCCGGCCCTCCTCCTAAATGCGGGGACTTTTAGTATGTTTATTCCCTAAGCATGCTGAACAACTTTCTGAAGAAATCGCTTAGGTCCCAGCTCACGCACTCTACACCTCCTTTAGGGTCAGGTTGGTGGACTAATACATGCTGTGACACAATGAGACCAGTTGGTTACTTTTATATCGCGTGTTGAAACTGAACCTTCTGCCACTGGCTTCTGTCGAGCCGTCGTCGCGGTGCACTGGCACGTCAACGTTTTCGAAGGTCTTCATTAAGCGTCTCGCAATGGAAAGCTGAGCGTGGTTGTTGAGCGCCCGCGTGCCCGCGTGCCCGCGTGAACCCCAGCGATCCGCGATACCCAGCTGAACTGCTGAAGAATATGTTTCACTCACTTAGAAAAAGGCATCTCTGATGTGTAAAACCTACAAGCTGAGTTTAGTCGCTGTGACATTCAACGTCATTGATTTTAGGCTTACATTTATATCAAGTGTTGAATTCAGGAATTTAAGTGTGGCTATACGGATAGTTGCACGCGCGGCGACCAACCTATGCAAGGTCGGTGTTTAGCAGGTCCAGACGTCGTGATGCCGTTACAAAGCCGATAAGTGTGGAGTTTCATAAAAAGATTCCTGAACGGCTCGAGCTGAGGCTATGCCGGTCAAGTGCCGAGCTGATATGTGTAAGTTGACCGTGAGTTGGTCTATATCACTACATGACATAGCAGAGTAGGTTTCTGTAGATCATGCTCTCCGGCGTCCCTCGCGGCGGCTACTAGTTCGCATTACGATGCAATAACATGCATCTCGTAGCGCAGCTGGACACTCGCCGGAACATTCAGTGATTATATAAATTAATATCTTGCGGTGTTCAAGCGCCACTTTTGTTCGACCGCATCATTACTGGGTTCTGATTATTTCGAAATAAACAGTTAATATTTTATGTTGAGGATGTGGGTCACATGGTCGAGCAAGAGCAACACATCGAACGTCATAATAGGTACTGAAAAAATATCTTAAATAAAATCAATAAAGTATTACCTCTTGCTACTGCAACGTAAAATAAGGTAATGTACCTTGAAATTGGAGGAGTACACCTTGACTAAAAGAAAAATGAATTGTAATAATTAATTAACCTTTTAGGTTATTTGGTTAATTCTCGCACTGACAGAAACGCGCCACTCGCACTGGGTACTGCACTAGTGACATGCGCGCCTCCAGCGGGCTGCACAGCAACTGTGTCAGACTGTCAGCCTGTTTGTGCACAATCGCCGAACTTTTCGAATAACCGCCGAGTTGTCTATTAGCAAGGCGTGCCCAACGCTTTGTTTGCAGAGCTAACAACTCGCACCCTCACCGTCGATGCTGCAGGCGAATAACCACTTTACTTACAAGAACTAAAGCACACATTTGTTTTGTGAAAATAAAGACATCGCATACAAGCACCTTCGGGGTACTTAATTTCAAAAATTGTGCCGCGGACTTGCTCGCTCCACGCGAAATGTCTTTGTAGCATTCGCTATGTTTGGCGCTGCTGTGAGAATATTGTTACAAGATATTGTAAAGAGACGGAACTCCTATTTTAAACCAGTATCAGGGACCAGGTCACTTACAATGTATGGTCATAATTTTTTTACGTCACTCGTCTTCGATATAGGCAGTGATTGCAGTGATAAGATCATAGATATATGGAAGTTTTTTCATTACGTTGATTGTGTTTTTTCACCACAGAGCAACAAGTACAGAAGGGCCACAACATACATGTTACGTCGTATAATATCTTGCTGTACAATGTGTGATCAAACGGACTTACCTTTGAGTGATGATCCTTCATCATTATAATGAAGACTACGTCCTTCGAAGATCACTACTTGTATAGTTTCCGGATGGAACCGACTCATGATAATATGATGCTCCCCACAGCAAAAAATAATATTGTTATGAACTGAATGCAACCGGGTGTTGCCTTGTAATAGCTTTTATTGATTTCTCTAGTTTTGCTCGGCTTATTGTGATGTGTGAAGCTTTTGCGACATCCGCGCCGCCCGCGCCGGCCGTACCGCCCGCGCCGGCCATGCCGCCCGCGACGGCCCAGCCCTAAACTGTTATATTTATTGTCTTAACAGCCTCTCGTGTCGAAGCAAGTGAGTTGTATTAGCATGAAATATTCATAAAAGCGCAATACAGCTGAGTAGTATTAGATACAGTTGCGGTCACCGCAAGTCGCGTCTACGTTGTTTAGTCATGCATCGTTATGACAGTTATTTTCTTATGACGATTTAAATAAAACAGTTTTTAGTGGTATAAATTTATTATCCGTTTGTGGAAGGAAATATGTCTGTTTTACTAATTGAAACAGCTGTTTGGACTTACTTCTCTACGTAGAAGTAAGTCCAAACAGCTGTTTCAATTAGTAAAACAGTCGAGTAACAAAGGAGGTATAGCTTGTTTATAGCGATTTTGTAATATCTTGATTTAAAAGAGACGTGTCCTTGGATGTCTTGCTCGTTCTCCTCCATAGAGATCTACGTTTCGGAATGAGCCACTAGCTTCAACTTTCTGACCGAATCTTTGAAAATTCAAAAGTTCCTGTGAATGGTTTCATCATCATCATCATTTCAGCCGAAAGACGTCCACTGCTGGACATAGGCCTCCCCCAAGCACCTCCACTTCGACCGGTTTTGTGCTTCTCGCATCCAACGAGTTCCTGCGGCCTTCACAAGGTCGTCGGTCCACCTTGTGGGAGTGGTGTGAATGGTTTAATTGAAGTAAATGTTTTGAGTATCTAAGTGAACAGTAATTGTACTCGTATACCATAAATGTATTGAAAGCGATAGCAGAACGTTTAGCGCCATCATGTGATTGTTCTCGTTTGCAAGAGACGCGTGCCGCCTTGTAATGACGTGTAGGTACTTGCAAACCGTGCGTGAATCTTAAGGGTGGCGATTTTCTTCAAGAGTAATATTGCAGTACCTACCTTTGAAATCAAAAATCTTGAATATTGATGTAAGACTAAATAGAGATGTTTAGGATTTGTGGCAAAGTCAAGTATTTGTAGTTACCGTACCTATGGCACCGGGCGTCTAGTTATAGGTATCCGATAGATGCTCACCCCGCGTCGCGTCGTCACCGACTCGACATGTAACAGCGCGACTCGCGAGCCTCCGCCACATTATCAGCGTACCGCGCAGGTTGGTACATAATTTTAAATACCTACCGAGCACAGGTAGATACACAATGATGATGTCGGCGGACGCTTGTCTGTACCTACTGGGGCAACGAGCAGAGTGTGAAGTGTGTGGGCAGAGCGGGCGCACAGCGGCACTCGGCTGCGTATTATTTTATGCAAACGACTCGCTCTCGCCAACTTCACAATGTGTCCAAACAGATTGTTTTCAGAGCAAAATTCAATTCAAATTGATCGCTCGCGTCTGTGGGAGTCTGGGCGCGCACATAATGAAAGGGGCTTAATACGGTATCGGTAAATATTAGCATAAAGTATTCGCAAAAATTGCGTTCCGGGGTTGTGGCAGGCGGCGCGGAATCTTAATATCATCCCCTCCCGCCCCCGCGGCCCGCACGCCCGCACCCTCTCGCGCCGGCCCGCGCCCGCACCGCAACGTGTCGTCAGCGAAGACCACGACGGGAGAGTCACAGATAAGATAGAAGGACCACGACATTATTTGCAAACATCTTGGAAGGAAAGGTGCTCCCGCATAGCTATTCACAACCACTCGATACGCTTCCGTACCCTATCGAATATTATTCAAAGTTATCGTAGGAGTCCTCTAAATGCAAAAGTCCAAAACCCTAAAATTTTGTCAGTTTAAATCAAATAGACGACCGCTATTCTTCCGACAGCTGTTTGCTGTTGGGTGCAAGGCATATCACCTGATATGCCTTGCTTATCATATTATATAAAATATATTCTTGCATGTAGCAAATAAAAAAATCAATCTAATCTATGTAATCTATCTATGTGTGTGTGGGGGGGGGGGGGTGTGTATGTGTCTATCTATGTAATCTTGTATGTTGCATGTGTAAATATGTTCTAGCCTGTAGGATGGTTGTGAATAGTTATGCGGCACCGCATTTGTTCCTCAAATGGTACTGTATTATTGGTTTTCGCGCATGTTCAGGACGTTTGCCGCCTATTAATCACTAGCTCCAGCAGAGCGCCGCAACGGGCAGAAGGATACACACTCACAAATCACAATCACAATCCCTTTCATTTGATAATTTAACAATATTCATTGCGTGGTTTTCGTTGTCGAGAAGACGAACTTTTCAAACAGAATGGACTATGTTTATGGTTGTCACATTGTCAAAATAAATGGGATTTTTGTGTCCGAGTTACGCAATTACACTTTTATTGAACAGAAAAGTGCGCAATGTTGCTCTAAGAGATCACTAGGTGTCAGTTGTTCTTTTCGCTGTATTAGCTCGTAACATGCGAGATTGGCATGTTGCTAGGAGTGGGTCTTCTGTCCCTCTGTCTGTCGTGTGTGGGGCACTTGAGAGCGGTCGCGATTATGTGCAATTTTGTCAACGGGTTCTGAATGTCGCGGCATTTATCAACAGAGTGCCGCTGAACTTCATCACTTCCAACGATAATGCAGGCAGCGCACGGAACGGCTTAATACTACATAATTATGTCTATAGGCAAACATTTGTATAAGGTTTTCAAGTCTTACGCTGTCTTGTCTCAATATAATAGTAAATAGAGTGTAGTGAGTGGCAGTGCCCGTACAAATATAAGCGCAGCGCCACAATGGGCACGTGAGCCACTGTGGGCTATTCTGTTATCACTCCAGATAATGCGCGAGTTGTGTCACTCTCGACACAGTCGTGCTGCGCCAAACTGAATGATCGTGATATAAGTAGTTGTAGTAGGGCTTTCCCTTTTTTGTCTGGACTTTGGTTAATACCTAAATTAAATCATTTTCTCACCAACAGGTAAAAATTACAATAACCGGCTTTTAAAATTGTAAAAGTATGCGGAATGAGGTCAATCACAATCTTACGAGAGAAAGTAATCGAATATATAATATTGATGACATAAATGTAGGTAGGTAGGTACTCAACGATATTATTACTGTTGCATATATTTCCGTCCTCCTGCGCTACGCTTGAGTTTTGCAGTCAGCCCTAGTGATCGCCACGCGCGATTCGGAAGTTAAGCAGTCACGCGGTGGTTTGTGTCGCTACAAACAGATCCGAAACCATTTGCATACATTTACATTTCTTCAACTGTTAAAAACAATGTCTTCCCCGCACCGCGCGCCGTACGTAGGCTCGGGTGGCGTAGATAATTGCTTGCGACGTTATTGTGCGCACACCCTTATTTACGAGTCGCTCTCGGCGGCGGCGTGGAGAATCACAAGCAGTCGGAATATTAAGTGCGAGAGACGTGTTCACGTTGCCAGCTTGTCGCAGCCGCGACCACGCGGCACATTTTGATAACCACCGAACATTCTAGCAAGTGGGAAACGTTCGTCGATCGCGGCCTGCTGCTGACATTTACTTGACTCTGCTTGAGAAATAAGGCTAATAATGCAACAGCAACGTACTATTTGTATTAATCTTGCCGGTTGTCTTTTTTAGATCTCATTAGAGCTTCCAAATCAAAGGAGCGAAGACGAAGGTATGTCTATGAAAGTACTTGACGATGATGTATTGTATACGTAGGTAGGACCAACTACGACTAAGTAGACGCCTTTCGGCCGAGATGATGATGAAGATGCTGTTAACTGAACATCGTCACTGTCAGCAACAACCTGCTAGCTCTGCGACTGAGAACAGTTTCACAGAAATCAATGTTGTTTATGATGTAATCTTCGGATTTTTTAATAATCTTTATTATACAGGTTGTCCCTGGAATTATGGATCAAATCGAATAGGGGCGTGGGCAAGGTCATTTCCAAACGTTTTAGAAAAAAAAAAACAAAAAAAAAAGAGAAGAGAAATCGAATCGTGTTGAACAATCTTAAAAAAAAAAAAACCATAAGGGCTATCAATTTTTTTTTTAGATAGCCCTGATAGTATTTTTTTATGATTATTTTCTTTGAGTACTATGCGAAGTGATTGAAAAAAAATAAAAATCGGTCATAACTTTTGGACCGTAAAAAAATACACTGACATTCTCAGGGTTAAAAAGTTTGGAAGTGACCTTGCCCACGCCCCTATTCGATTTGATCCATAATTCCAGGGACACCCTGTATATATAAAAGGAGAAACTGACTGACTGACATATCAACGCACAGCCGATACTACTGGGACTAGGAATGTGAAATTTTGCACACAGCTTCCTTTTATAATGTAGGGGAGCAGTAAGAAAGGGTTTTTGGAAATTTAACCTTTAAGGGGGTGAAAAGATGTGATTTTATTTGTATGAAATATCTTATTCCTTGAGTTAATAAACTTGAAACTTGGCACGAATACTTATCTAAGTAAACTATGAAGTTTGGCATTTTTTGTTTTTCTAAACTACCCCCTAAAGAGGGATTGGGGGGTGCCAAAATTTGTATGGAAGAATTTAACGCGCGGTCGGATTAACTCGAAACTCAGCATTTATACACCAAAAAATAAAGATTAACGTGTATCAGGATTTTTCGAAAATCTACCCCTAACGGAGTGAAAAGGGGTAGTTAGTTTTACAGGGGAGGATTTTACTGTGTGGCTTGATTAACTCAAAAATTGGTATAAATAATGTTTGAGTTAAGTTATGAACACATGCTAAACGATTTTTCAAAATTCCGCCCCTGTGGGGGTGAAAAGCGGGGATACAGTTTATTTGAAAAATCTGATTCGTTTGATCTGTAAACTGAAAAATTGGCCCTATTTATCTAAATAAATGATAAAGATCATAAACATACATTTTCGAAATTTTTAGAGGAAAGTACTTAATACACGCGGACGAAGTCGCGGGCAAAGTGTTAGTGGATTATGTTTGTTTTCAGAAACAATATTGTTTACCAGAAACGTTTATTACAAACATTTTATTCCAGATACGATATTAATATCACTTATTAATATAGATAGACAGAAACTAGAAAAGAAATACCACAAATTTATAGTTTTGTTTTGGCAATGTTACAGACACCCTTCTAAATTACTGTATCGGGACAACCTTTTGGAATCTGCTGTTGGCTGTCAACAAGGTGACCCCCTCGGGCCAGTGATTTTTAGTTTAGCCATTCACCCAATTATTCGACAGCTAAATTCCAAATTTAACGTTTGGTATCTCGATGATGGAACCTTGGGAGACGATGCAGAAACTGTACTACACGACCTTCAATTTTTTAAAAATGAACTTCATTCCATTGGCCTTGATCTCAATCTTTCGAAATGTGAACAGTACAGACAGACACTTGACACTTCCCAAATTTAACGCAATAGCTCCAGAAATCAAAATTATTGAAAAAAGCTCTCTTCGTCTTCTTGGGTCTCCAATCTTTGACAATTCCTTTCCCGTTTTTATTCAGGAAAAAATTCTAAATTTCAATGACGTTTCGGAAAGATTGTTAGAAATTAATATGCATTCGGCCATAACTTTAATCCGTTACTGCTGTTTCGGCCCTAAATTAACATATTTTCTTCGCGCTTCACATTTATGGAAGCACACTCACCTTTTAGACCAAATGGACCAAATTATCAGGCATACATTAACATCTATTTTAAATGTGGCCATGGACGACCGAGCTTGGGCACAAGCTACTCTTCCCATTCGTATGGGGGGCCTCGGCGTCCGCAAAATTTCTAGTATTAGTTTACCGGCTTTCATATCCTCGGTCCACGGCACTGATAAATTAATCAGGAAAATCTTAGCCTCCACACTGATTAATTCTGATGTGCCGTGTTTCACCGAGGCTATGGATGCCTGGAGACTCGCTTGCCCGAATACAGATCCACCCGACAATCCATCTTCCCAGAGACGGTGGGATGAGCTGCTCTGCAGAGTAGTACAGAACAATTTACTTGACTCGTCTGCTACTCCTGCGGAACGTGCGCGCCTGCTGGCTGTGGGTAGATGGGAGTCGGGACTTTGGCTTCATGCACTACCTTCGTCGAACATAGGCACTTTGTTCGACGACACTACTTTTCGCCTCGCTGCTTCCCTGCGACTAGGCACTCCTTTCTGTTCCCCTCATCGCTGTCACTGTGGCGAAGATGTCAACAGCCTCGGACACCACGGCCTGTCTTGCAGCCGAAGTGCGGGTCGCTTAGCGCGCCACGCGAACATTAATGACATCATCCGACGAGCTCTTATTACCGTCGGCGTTCCAGCTGTATTAGAACCCAATGGCTTGGTACGCGACGATGGCAAGAGACCGGACGGTATGTCTCTATTTCCTTGGAAGGTGGGTAGGCCTTTAGTGTGGGACGCAACTTGTGTCGATACTCTTGCGCCATCCCACCTTCCTGGATCGGCATGCTGTGCTGGCACTGCTGCTGCGGTTGCGGAAAACCTCAAGCGGCGAAAATATAATAACCTTATCGGAAATTATATTTTCGAGCCGTTTGGGGTTGAAACCCTCGGGCCGTGGGGTCCGAGTGCTCATGGTCTTTTTACAGAAATTTCAAAACGGCTGGTTGACACTTCCCGTGACCCAAGGGCTGGCTTTTACCTTGGCCAAAGGCTAAGCATTGCCATACAACGTGGCAATGCCGCCAGTCTCTTGGGTACATTACCAGTCGACAGCGATGTGGATGAATTTTTCGACGCTATATTTTAGTTTTTGTATATCGCTTATTATTTCATGAGGAAGTCTTTAACATTTGTCTGCCTATTGCCGTGAAATAATAATTAAATTGATAGCAGGTACGCCAGGTACTCAGTAGATACAGAACATATGCAGTGGCTGGTATTATCTGTGTGTTGTAGGTACTTGACATGTGAGTAGGTGTCAGAAGGTCACAGCAGCCATCATCCGAGTCTACTGTGCTAATATTATAAAGTAATTACATAACATAACGTAGAAGGTCCCTAATTTTCTGCGCGCCTCTCACTACATTATGAGCGGCAGAAAGCATCACTCGACCGTTTTTAATTATAAATATAAAGCTCTTTTTAAACACTTTTTTTTAAGTGTTCAGAAAGAACTTTTTATGTTTATCTCATAATGACTACTACTAAAGCTTGTTAATGTAGCAAGCAACTTGCTCGCTGCGGTAGAGAGGGGAGGGGGCGCGGCCGGATGAACTAGTGGAGCAGTGTTTAATACAAGGAGCATGCCATACATCACGACGCGCGACCAAAACATTAATATTAGATATAGTGCCGCACGATGCGCAGTTAATGTCGTCTCGCTGCAGGACGCAAACGAAACAAAAGCATTCAAACAAATTAAAGTGGGCTTTAAGATAATCCGGTAATATTTAAATTCCGGCGTTAACTAAATGAACGGGCGCGGTATCTCCGGGCTGGCGCTCTGCCAGACGCGGGTGCCGCGGTGTGGCGAAAAATAGCGAAATGCCGCTAAAGGCACTCCACACTGCGTCACGCACTCAATATTAAAACTACAGAAGCTCCACTTCATATTACTATAAGCTTGCTAGAAACGTTGAACAGAATACTTAAATCGCGCGTTTGTACTGTTTGTTTGAACGTTACTCATAGTGCGTTGTCGCGGACCTTCTGTGTTCTGTTCTCTGTGTATTCTCCGCTGGTCGTGCTGGGAGAAGTCGGTTTAGGACAGGTTTACACGCAGTTCTCTGATTGTACAAAGCTGTATTACTGTTGCGGCAATATTATCTACTATGTAAACGACTATTGGTTTAATAACTGGTGTTAAATACTTCACAAATAAGTGGTGGTTGCAGGTAGCCAGTGAGTAATACATATGAGCATAGTATACATATAATGATGTTAGACTCCAATGTTGACTTCCCAATAGGATTAAAGATCTTGCTTCGTCTCGAGTCTAGGCTGTTCAGACGAGTGTCGAGACCAGCCTCGACTGGTCTCGACACTGCCCGAAGGAGTTCGTGCAGTGCTACTTCATAACCTATAATTTCAAGTACGGTTAACGCACGTGTGTGGTAACAAAACCTGTATAAGATACTCTCTTATTGTATTGAAACTGCGCACTACACTAGACACACCACACCACACAACACACAACACCACACAACTCTCACACCTCACATACCTCAAGCATATCACACACCACACTCGCTCTACACACCGCACACACCTCTCACACACCACACACTCCGCACACCCAACACACCCACATTAATGTAGGTACTTTTAAAATGTAGTTAATTTAAGAAAATATTAAAAATAATTCTTTAAGTTGTACAAACAGCCAAAGCTATGGAAGTGCGGACTCTCCTAACACAGGCGTCATCATGCTGAAAAGGAGGCTCCAATCATAAACTAGTGTATACAGAAATAAACATTTTGTATTTGTACTAGATCAGCTCAAGCTCAAAGTGTTACTACCGACGTGCACTGACACATCGTTGGGCACAGATTTAATGGAGTACCTACAAGTTCCCTAAATCTGTGCTTGTCAACATGCCATTATTGACTATGATATTTAACTATATTTGTTTAATAAATGCAGAAACACTAAGTACCTACTTCATTGCAATACATATAACTAAAAACTTAACAGCTGCTACTTTCATTATAAATCAGAAGAGATGTACGAGTAAGTTTAGTTATCTTTCAATATCTACAAGTACACCCAAAAATAGAAAGTCGCTAATGTAAAATACTGGTATTCAGCTGCATCCGGTTAGACTGGAAGCCGACCTCAACATAGTTGGGAAAAGGCAGGCAGATGATGATGATCTACAAGTAAACCCACTTTACACGAGAGCATTCTATTTCCGTTCCATCTCATACATTTTTCTCAAGCAACCGTATTAAACTAATAAGTCGCCTCTTCATCAAGCTTCTTTAGGAAGATATTTAAATCTCGTGACAGTCGTGACATTATAACAGCTTCGACTACTAATACACGTCACGTGGCGGTGCTTTACTTCACAGTAACTCATGTAGTTCTTACAAGCGATTAAAAACAGCGTGCGTGGCGTGCGGCGGTGACGTCACGTGAGTGACACAGGGCGGCTAATTGGACGCGCGGCTATTTGTCACCTCTCACTTAAGAGTTACGGCTTAACGAGAAGTTAAGTACGGAAGTCGAACAAATAAATCTTTTAGTAATTTCTCATATTTTAGGAGAAATAGAGCGGACGGACACTCCGCCGCGGAAACGTCATTAATCTAATTCCAGATGATATGCAAGGTGCGCGATATGATAAGTGTGTAATGTTACGACGAAGATGACGCATGACGCGCGGCACGTCACACGTCACACGATGCGACACGCGCGACAAGTGACGGAACGCGCGAGGTGAGCGCGCGCCACCTCACTACTCATGTTTGTGTGGGTGAGGCGCGAGAAATTAATATTTGTAGAAAAAGCTCAAGTCATCGATTACTACCGGGTCAGGGGTGCGAGGAGTGGGCAGACGTGCAGGGGGTGGGGCACAAGTCGCAATAAAACTGAGACATGGAGCAATAATCCTCCGGCGGCGATATTAAACAGTGCTCCAATATTTGACAGCGGTGTTGTAACACTGCTTGCGCGGCATCGCTGCAGCGGAGTGACTGCGGCACGCGAGAGCCCTCGGTGACACCGCACAGCGATGCCAATAGCTGTCCTTACTAAGTTCGGGGAGCAACATGAACAGCAAAAAACCATCTTATTGGTAGCTTCTGACACCAGTGAAACCAGAACGTTCTCATGATTTGAAGAGCAGCGCGCACCGGTGTAATTGCGTAACACACTAACAGTAGCAATGGCTTTCATTTTGATAGTTCAATAACATTCATTGCGTTATTTACGTTGTTGAGCAGACAAAGTTTTTGAACATATGAAACAATGGATTAGCAATATCCTTCAAAATCATTCAGATTGTGATTGATCGCGTGTTATGCAATTAGCGCAATCATCAAACCAAAATAAGTATGGAAATGAATTTGCAAGAGGTAAATAGGCTATTTTAACTACATTTATTCTAGTGACGTAATAACTCATAAGAACGTGATCAAGATGCAACGAGCTTGGTTTATTATTAAAAAAAAAACAATCTACTCTTAAAGCGTTTGCCAGGGAATGCCTTTGACTACAAAGCTTTATTTTAAAATTCGCCTGAACAGAATGGTTTGAAAAATAACATCAAGTTATTATAAACAGGTGTTCACATTTTATAATAACTTAATCGAAAGTCCTTTTGTCGCTGAAAAAACAACTACAAAATGTAATGTTGGGCCAGTTTTGAGATGTAATGAAAAACGAACATGGTGTGCGTAGCGTGGACCGTGCAGCCGGCACGACACGTACGACTGCGACGACGAGGAGTGAGTCGCTGCGACTGGCGACTAATCGCGACGGACGGAGTCGCGACCCGCGATGACAGACGCCGTAAATAAGCGTGATGCGAGTTTAATGGCGCTGCGATCTTATTCGTCTCAACGACGCGGCGACGTTTTGTTGATGCGTTTTTATATGTAAATATAACCACGTACGAGGACGAGTGAGTATGAGTGCACCCGTGATGGACGGCTGCGAGAGTAGGAGTGATCGAAGTTCATCGAAGTTGAAGACAATAGATTGCGCACTTTACGTTTTTGCCTCCTTTACAAATGTCGTGCGGTTTGCTTTTTCCGGCTATGCATTATCTAAATAATAATAATAATAGTCAATAAATTGCAAAGATCTTGTAGCTTTTCAATTTTATGTCATGCTGGCATTGCAGGAGTTGTCTAGATGTTATATTTTAACTAACTCCTTAATTTTTTACATGGCAACCTCAGATTGTTACTTTCACGACTCAACCAACGTTGTCTATGCCAAACTATAAAGAAAGATATTATAAGCGAGAGATTATCCATACATCGCCTGCATGCGTAACATTATTGCCATAATAATGTAGGTAATGTATTGTAGTGCGCTCTTCCACATATCTCGTTGCGTGTGTTATAATGCAAGCATAAGGTCACATGTGGCGCTTCAGAATCAGAACTGCACTGTCATTAATCATACGATCATTGAGCCTTCCGGCCAGATATCAGTTTCTCTCTACTCTCAATACACATTTAATAGCAGGCTATAGTTTTTATATTAGTTTTGTTGCTTATTGTTTTGTTGTTTGATATCATCATATTAGGTATCTGAGTGTCACTCAATATTTCTCACTGGTAGGTAATAGCTTACTGAACAGGTCAGACAGACGTCACTAAATCCTCTAAAACAACGGAACACTAGAAATATAAAATTATTGAGAAATATGAAAGTTCTAAGACTCTGCTGCACTTTATAAATGTCACCAGTTTGCATAGTATATACCTACTATGTAGTACAGCACGGACACCTGATCTGTTTTATTAATTAAAGCGTCGCGTCGGTGTCTCACAAATAATTTTCCGGAGAATGCTGTAGTTGCTTATGTTATGTGATGGTCGTGGCGCGGATAACTTGTGATCAAATAGGAGCATACGATGTCCTCCGGAGTACGTACAGGCCCCACGACCGACTACGGAATAGTCTTGCGCTGAACACTTAGGTATTGTTTAGGCTTTAATTGCCTAGTACGCCTCATTATCTCTATTATACAGGGTTGTCCCTGGAAGTATGGATCAAATCGAATAGGGACGTGGGCAAGGTCATTTCCAAACGTTTTAGCAAAAAAACTAAAATAAAATACTAAAAAAAGAGAAGAAAAATCGAATTCATGAAAACTATCAGGGCTATCAATTTTTTTTTTTTAGATAGCCCTGATAGTATTTTTTTATGATTCTTTCTTTGAGCACTATGCGAAGTGATTGAAAAAATAAATAAAAATCGGTCATAACTTTTGAACCGTAAAAAAATTCACTGACATTCTCAGGGTTAAAAAGTTTAGAAATGACCTTTCCCACGCCCCTATTCGATTTGATCCATACTTCCAGGGACACCCTGTATTATAAGTATAGTACGTTACGCAAAGTTTACCTTCTGAGCCCATTTGTCTGTAACGGAACAGCAAATCGTCGCATATCTAGGGTGGATAGTTAGGAGCATACGGTGGAGGTCTGCCCCGCATGGGCGGAGCACCGCCGTGCCCTCGTAGAGGCGATTGGCAGTGGCGGCGACCTCTCGCGTCCGGCCCTGGTTCAAGCCATGGTCCGGGGCGAGAGGGAGTGGGAGGCAGTCACCTCCTTTTGCGAAGCAGTCATGCTAGCGAAGGAGGTGGCGGAACGGCTGAGGGAGAGAGCCACACGTCCCAGCCGCCGCGGGAGACGCTCCGGGCGTCGGGAGCCGCATGACGACTCCCGGCCACCGTAGGCGCGGGCCTGCGGACGGAGAGTAATGGGTAGCTCACCGTGCGATCAGGATAAGGCCCGTGCCGGACGGCGCGTACGTGTTCCACGCGCGCCTCAAAGAGATGTCGGCAAAAAGGAAGGGGCCTGTCAGGGCCGAAGCCTGCCGGGGGTGCGGGATTGTCCGAAAGGGCTACCCCGGAACATAAAGGGCTAAGGAAGGAACACGGATGGGTTTTAGTCAGTAAGAGTCTGACACTCCACCCAGAGCGGGAGGGGTCATTTGATGATTTCCCATCCATAAAAAAAAAGGTGGATAGTTAATGACTGAGACGAGCAGTTATGGCCACGCCGCAGACGGACGTAGGGATACACGGATCAGGAAGTGATCACTTTCAAGCTGTACTGAAGCAATGAAAATTACTTAGTTTTATTACCTTGTAGCGGTATCTACAACTCCACATGCGAACAACGCGTCATACTGACGTCACGCAAAATCCTCCATCTCGCAAGCAAAGTTTACCGCCCGACATGAATCACCGGACAGCTGCCCGCCAGACACAACACCCGTCTGGTAGGAGGATCCTCCCTTTTCTGTAGAGTATGATTGAATTTTACAACCTGTTCCTCGTACCTCTATAACCTATAAGTACGTACTACTGAGCGACTACTTTTTGTGTGAATGGTGTATACGATTGCAACAGTGGAGTGCAGGTAGCATGCCCCGCCGCAGCCGCAAGGATGCCGACACGCACTGCCATTACTGCGCCATTACGACTACATGTTCACTAATAACCGCGTGCAGCCACAAACTGCGCGCACTTGGAGCCTACGCAGACGACAGACTGACTGCAAAGAAAATAATCTTAGCGCTCTGTCCATGTCAGACTATGGACAATTAGCGACGCACTCTTTATACATATAAAAGTGGAGTAATAATCACGGACCGTGGTAATAATCACAACAATAATATTACGCCTTAGACTCGAAGCACAGAAAGTCTGTCGTCTGCGTAATCCCTTGCTCCCGCACTGCGTGCTACAGGGTGTATCAAAAATAAGTGGCAATACTTAAGGGGTACCGACCATCAAAATGAACAACTGTCTCTATGGGACCAACATTGTAATCGCCAAAAAAATAATTAGCTTTCCCATAAAAACTTCAATACAAGACCCAAATGTATGGGAGAGCTAATATGACCACAGATTTTTGATACACGCTGTATATTACACATTAATCGACAAAAAAACGTAATGCCACAGACGGCAATAAAATGTATCGCATGCACTTGTAAACATTAATGCACTTTGCGTTTTTTTACAAAGAAAATAACGATGTTCCTACATCGTGTCAACATGCTGATCGAGCTGCATTCCAATGATAATGCGCTGATGCAAGGACAATTAACTACTTGTATCAAACTGTGCGTTAAGTACGTACCTGCTTTAACTTCAAAGGTTAAGGCATTTTGTGACTTCTGGGTACTTCACCACGAAATCGCGACTATTCCTAACACTAGTATCCCTACGATAAGGCGGAGCTAATATACCTAGTCATTTTGTAAGTGTTATTCACGCCTTCGTCGGACGCGGGGCGGCGCCCGCGCCGCTCACTCGCGAGTAGAGCAACGTCGCCGCTCGACAAACGTCACCAAGCTGTCACAACAACCACTCGTTGTTTCTATGTTTGCGCACACACAAGACAGGCTATGTACCTACTTGTAGAGTGAGCTGTTAGAGACGGGCGGCGCGGCGGCGCGGCGGCGGCGCGGGAGGATAGTGCAGTGTGTCGTAGTCTCGTAGATTGCGAGATGCCGTTGATATCTTATTGTGCTGGTGTAGCGGCATCATTGTTTTACTTACACATTGTACATTTTTAACTTTAGTTAGTTCTCTATCCAAGATTAGTTGGGAAAATACCTGAAGGCCAATTCTCGTAATTTGAAACGTTCAAAATCTAGTCGTAGTCTCATTTTAGCGACAAACAAATGTCAAAAACTTGTCAAATTGTAGGGAAATTAGAGGTATTTTTGACAGACTGAGACTGAGATCAGACTGTGAACGTTCTTAAAATTACGAGAATTGCCCCTCTGGAGTCTTTTAATGAGCAAAAAAAGTAACCAGCATAAGTAATCCTTTGAATTTTCGCTCGGATTTATAAAACAATTTTGTTCCTTACATAGTGTTAAGCCAGGCGCCAGGTATAATGGTCAGCGTGTTACTTAGTGCGTCGTGTCCATGACTCGCGGTAGCAGTTGAAGGAGCGCCCCCTTGCGGAGTAATGAGTAAATTGCTGAACGCGAGGAATTTAATATATCGTCCCCGCGGAGCGACCGCCGAGCAAGCAGGATTGTTTGTTTGTCTTACAACAATGCAAACTGATGCTTTCAAATAATACACTTTAGGTACCTACTTTCTTAATTATCTGCCAGTCTGGCAAATTGTACCTTTGCTTCAAACGGGACAGTTGTGATGACACTAAAACATTATGTCGAAGAGGGTTAAACAAAAATAGATAAAATGAGCATCTGGATTAATTATTGCAAGTACTTCACAACACTAATTAATATGGCAGAAATTGGCACGTCAACCAATGGTAGAACAAGCTCTAACAAGCTATGAACTCAATCACAAACGAGTGCGACATTAACATAACGAATGTGCTCCAACAGAGTCCACTCCTCCCGGCAAACAATAACACAGTTACATCAACGACGGAGTTTATGAACACAACGACATCATCGATCAAGTGATCCGTATTAATGGACGCACAATTAAAACAAAGGGTTGCGTTGAAAAATATGAAAATGTGCGGAATATCCCGCAGTAAGTTATCTTTATTGCGCGAGCGAGCGGCCGGGCCGAGTCGCGCCGCGGGTGATACCAAGCGATCCAATTAAGCGGCGCGTCGCACTTCACAATAACATAGGGCGCGATTCCAAAAATCCGGTGCGAATTAAATCCATACGCGCGTGCAATAATACGCGACGTGCAATGATGCGCACGTGCAACAATACGCGGCGTGCAATGATACGCGCGTGCAATAATATGTGGCGTGCAATGATACCCGGCGTGCAATTATACGCGCGCACTTGTACAAGGCTTTGTGACGCGCACATCACCGCGTATTGTTGTGTCGGTTTAGGAAACTATAAAATGTGTCACGGGTTGTGACTCGTCCACGTTCCAATGCAAATCTTTCTATTAGATGCGGATGGACTTTTCCATTTCTTTTTTTTTAAACCTTTTCACATTGTAGGTAACATAGGATTATTTCCCTCATTTTATGATATTCCTACTTATGAATACATTATTTGTGACGCAGATTTACATTCTTAGTTATTTCAATTACTTACATTCAAATCAAATGCTAGTAGTGCAGTAAATGAAACAAAAGCATTGAATAAGCTTAAAAGTGAAAATACCCAAGAGGTACAATAGTAAACAAACGAGATGACTTAAATACAACGTTCAATAAGGATGCGTTCACATGAGCGATCGCGACCCTCGTCGTGCGACGCGACAAAAAGTTTTTCAATTAGTTGACCAAAACCACGCGCCCCTACACTACTGCTATCGCCTGATATGTCCGACTCCATCCACTTTTATACTCCAAATTAAATTAGTTTTCCACCATACGAATACCTACCTACCTACCTAGTCTATTGGTTTTGTCGGTATACTCTGCTATTTGATCTGCTAAAAGCATTTTAAACTTTCCAGTTGTAGCGGAGTGTGTCACGCGACGTCGGCCCTGTACATTTGAGACGGCGGCGGCGGCGCGGCGCCCCGGTGTGCAGCGGTTTGAGCAAGTGTATGAGTGCCTTCGCGTCTTCTTACTAGAGCATTCATATTGTTTGACGTAGTTATACTTAATCAAGTACCTTACAATATATTACAGAAAACGTCTTAAAACAACGAAAATTAATGTATTTACAACTCTACAAAGATAATAATTACATAATTATGATTCCGCTACAAACACCATCATGTTTGTAGTAGGTTCAGGCGTACGATCCAATCGTCCGTCGTGCACATAAATTTTCAATATAGCTTCATTTGAGAAAGCTATTAAGATTATAATCGTGGGCGCACATCTTTAATGTGTCAATTTGTATGCGCGCGTGTGATCACCTCCTAATAGATAAGGCCGCCTACGCACCGCGCGCCGTAACTTCGGCTATTACGATCATTACAACGTTATTTCTTCGTAATTGACATCCGAAGACAAAACAATCTCGAATGCATGTAAACTTACTAAAGCTGGGTGTTTACACGCGGCGAGCAGCGCACACCCCGCGGCGACGCCCGCGACCACTGATTGTCTTTTATACTTACAGCCTCCAAGTGTATTTATGAAAATTATTTAAAATCGTATAAAGTCATAAAATATGCACGAGACGCCTCGTACATTACATTAAAATGCAATTGGTCATGGAAACCAAAAATTGAAAGTTATAATAATAAATAATAAATTGTTTTATTTGGAACAACATAAAGATAAAGATATATTTATTGCATAACTGTGTACATACATTCAGTTCATATTCATTACATTTTTTGTTTCAACAGTCTACCCAAGTCGGATATGCAATAGTATTTTAAGAAAATAATTAGAAAAAATAAATTACAAACAATTATACAAATTACTTACAAATATTATTTTTGATTAAAAAATTCATGCAGATTATAAAATACATTATCAATTAACATTTTTTTCAATTTATTTTTAAACATATTTCCATTTAATTGCTTAATTGCTGGTGGCAACTGATTGTATACACGAATAGCAGTAACATAGGTATTTTTATAATACATCACATACATACATAATACATCACATATATACATAGGAACCATTGTTGTTAGTACACCTTAGATACTACAACTTATACACTAGAATCAGTAACAAAAAGACGCGTGCGTGCTGCGCCTGCACTCGTTTCGTGCTAAATGTGCTAAAATTTTGCATTTCAAACTCCTATAATATGTATTACGTTGCAAGACAATAATCACTCTAAATTCTCTAGATTCAAATTGAAATAAGTAGTTGGTAGCGTTGCATTAGAGGCTTGTGAGGATTCGGGGGAGTAGCAATAGCATCCTGAAAGTCGTGGCTGGGGACCGGAGAGCTCCTGTGCTGAGGGCATCGCATGCGGAATCATTGTCCGCATGAGATGCCTCGTAAGTAGGTACCTACATGACTCACTAACGTCCCACAATTAGATCCCGTAGGTCCTTAAAGTATTGTTTATTTTTACATAGTTGCAAAAAAAATATTTTACACATTAATTCAGGTAATGTCAATGATTGGCGGTCTTTCTTCAAAAGTTTTTTTTTTTTTTTTTTTTGTCAAAATATATGTCATTCGGTATTCTGTATCCGCGGTAAGTATGTTTTATGTAAACTTTCTTTGATTCGCTTATCCCAATAGCGGCTTTCTTTCTAGACTCGAAAAATTACACAAGGCGTCTCATTACACACCAATTTTTTAGCATAATAATTATAAGAACCAATTACATGATAGATCATTTTAAGCACGTATGTATGTAACAAAAATTTGATTGATGATTTTTTGTACATTTTTAATAAATTACTTACCCGATTCTACAGTGTTAGTATTAGGTATCCCTCGATAAAAAAATGGCTTGAATGACATTCTGCGAAAATGACGTTTTGCGAAAGTGACATTTTGAGAAAATGACGTTTTGAGAAAGTGACGTTGTGCGAAAATGACGTTTTGCGAAAGTGACATTATGCTAAAGTGACCAAATTTTTCACGGTGACATTTTGCGAAAGTGACGTTCTGCGTCAAGACCCGCACGCGGCCGCACGACGCACGACGGACCGCTCCGAATACCGGCGAGTAAATTATGTTATAGGCAACTATGTATTACAGTAAAGGAGTGCCGTGAGCGAGTCATGTTTATAGCCGGTGTGATGTATTATAATTCATTACCGGTATAAATTACTCGCCGCCCCGTGTTATTACTGGCTTACATTAATTCGTCAAGTGTGGTCCGGCCCCGCCCACGCGTCAGCTTCAATTAAATAATATTCCACTAGACAGCGGCCGAGCTGCTCCGACCGCTCCGATCGCTCGCGAACACCGCAAAGCGAGATAGAGAAGATTCACTTGAATAAGCGCTACTATGTTATAATCTGTTGCATTGTGTTGTGAATACCTTCCTACTGACATCCCACTAAACAATTGCACAATGTTTGCCAACGGCACCGGACAACAGCAGTGTAGTGAGGGACTCTTAGGTTGGTAATGAAACGGTCTTGAAACATTAGCTCATTACAATAAACTGGTAATTGAACGACTTTAAAATAACGACGTCGTCGCCTTGTTTACGTAAAATATTCGATCCTATCCATCAGCATTCTGTCATAGGTTTTGTTTTTTTCTGCCATACCTAGCACGCTACAAGCCCAATATTAGGAAGTGGACCTTCTGCAGCCGTTGTTTTGATATAACACCAGGACCGCTTACTTGACGCAGTGCACAGTTTGATTAACTGTCCCGGACAGCACGGCACTCGTCCCGCGGCTAGCATTGATAATAACACGCTATCATTTACTGGTTCCTACTACGAAGCGCTCTTTCACGCGCCTCGCGCCACTACCAGCAACTTATCCGATACGGCGCGGCGGCGGTGAACTATACAGTTTCAGAGACTTAAGAATATCTGATACCGAGCCCAAACCGTATGACGTTTGTGACAGCGAGGAAACGGAAATTAATATGTCAAGAAAGGGAACATTATGAGTTAGTACCTATAGTAGTCAGTAGAGTAATGAAAATGGAAAGTAATGCGTGCGAGTAAACAGTCGGTGGTGAGGCGCTGCAGCTCGCTGGGGCCTGGGCGCGGGCAGCTGCGCGTTCCGCGCGGCGAGTTATGTAAACAAGTCAGCCTAGAATCTAAGTCTAGACTAAACAACGGACGGCTTGTCTGAGAACCGCCGCAGATATTGCACAAATAAATACATTCTAAGAACTACTACATAGCTATTCAAAATAAATTGATTGTACCAGGAATCTCTAGGTTCATAAATCATTTACAGACATGGGAACTCGTATTACACACACTCTGGCGTACTGGTTACCTGGAAGGATACGACTACGGCGTACTACGCGCATCGAGCTTGTCTCGTCGCAACATTTGGATCTTATCTTGATCTGTGGCTCAGTGGCTCTTATCTTTACTTTCTCGGAACCGATCCCGAGATGATACTTACGAACATTAGATTCGAATCCGAAATCACCCTTCACAATGTAGATTCTTAGAACACCTTTATTTCTGTGTCGAAGTTCTTAATGATTGCGAAGCAAAATGTTTTATCCCAATTCCAGGAGTGGGCTAACCGATTATTATCTTACTCAATCAACACGTTATACAAATAGAATTTGTATTCAAACGTTTCAATACACATAATTGTTACTTGTAAGTACTGGATATTGGAACAGCTGCGACGTATCGCTGCGACTAAGCACGAACACGATCGGGTTCGTATGCACTAACTACGGCTGTAGTACTGCAGTCGGCAGCTCCGCCGGCGCCGCCGCCGCGCGCGCGCGCTCTGCTATTAATCATCGCTGTTTCTTGTTAACCTGTTGTGCTTTGCCAGCGATTACTAAATTAACATCTCTACAGACAGAGACAGAGGCAACATACACGACGTTGTAAAGTTAACTCGATCAGTTTGTGATTGTTACCTATCCTTCTACGTGGTTTACGAGTATCACACTAATATTATAAAGGCAAAAGTTTGTGAGTGTGTTTGCATGTTTTTTAGTTCTTCACGCAAAAACTACTGAACGGATTTGGATGAAATATGGCACACAAATAGTTTATTACCAGGATTAACATAAAGGATACTTTTTATCCCGATATTCTTATGGAATCGAAACTTACGCGGGTGAAACCGCGGAGCGCTGCTAGTAGTTACATATATCAATAGCAATATCGTGATGCTGTCTACATACAGCATCATGGAGGTGTGTATGCACCTTTTTTTTTTTTTTTTGTTGTCGGGGGGAAACCTTCAAAAGGCACCTGACCTCCGGGGAGGGAGGTCGGGGAGGAGTGTGGGATTTTTACCTCACTAAAACCACCCCGGTGATCACCATCAGCACATAGGGGCGGTCCCGGTTCCTCTTAAAAGACCAATTCCGGAACCCCCCCGTGCATCGCCTGTAAAGCACATCCCTGGGGAGACTGTAAGGGGGCCTCCCCTGAGCCTCGATATGCACGGCAGCACGTGACCACTGTGCCACCGTCTTCCCTGGGGTCACTTTGTGGGCGGGCAGAGTCCCTGCTCGGTTCGCCCGCGACCCCAAAGGTCCACCTACCTTATTTAATAAGCGGGTTTCGGCGTATTAGGCGCCAAGGCGGTTGCCACCCCGACGCCTCCTTCTCCGAGCAGGATCAGCCCTTTCCCGATCCCGCTCGGCGGCCTCCTTTTTGACCATCACGGTCTCACAGAAGGAGGCTACTTCCGTCCAATTTTCTGTCTCTGCCAGCATAGCCCTCACTACTGCTGGCAGAGACAGGTCTTGCCCGATCCTGGCAACTAGGACCCGCCGCTCGGAGGCCCACGCAGGGCACTCCTCGAGCGTGTGTTGTGCGGAATCCAGGCTGCCTCCGCAGTGGTGGCAATTTGCCGTGGCCTCTCGCCCAATTCTGTTCAGGTACTCACCGAAGCAACCGTGTCCGGTGAGCACCTGAGTGAGCCTGAAGGAGATGCGTTCCCCTCTTTTCAGCCAGGCTTCGAAGTGCGGCAGAACGGCTTCGGAAACGCGCTTGCGCGAATATTGCGGTTGCTGTAGTCGCTCGCGCCACCGCTCGAGTGCGTGTCGCCGCTCCCGCCGCCTCAGCCTTACGAATGCGTTTCCTGGAACACTATTCCCGCTTTGGCGGATATCGCGAATCTGGTCGTAGACCTTCGCGTCCATATCCGCCAGTAGGAGGTGTGTATGTACCTACGTACAAAGCAGTTTAATAAATAAACTAAGTACTGGTGAACAGCCCCTTCATTCTTTCTTCTATAATACCTATATCTACGGAGGTAAGCGCAAATATCTACAATGTAGTGCTGCCATAGATAACCTCCTCAGTGCAGCTTTTAAAAGTTCTATACCTACACATGGAAAAATACTAACTGTCAATCATGAAAATATCCTTTCCACCTTCCAGTTGTGAAACATTACATTCGAACTGCAGGTCATCATTCTCACATCGTAAGCCGCGCACGTTTTATTTTGAGTCGGTGTCCAAGTGTCCACTGTGTGGGCGTAACGCGGGCCGCTTCCATACCAGTTAATCCCTCATACCATAACGGTTCGTTTTAATCCCCGAGGCCGTCCGGCGTCGATTCATCATCAGTCGGTTCCGGACAGCCGGACAGGCGCAGTGTCCGGGCGTCCGGAGCGAAGCCCGAATGTGTCACACTGATCGACTATTCATCAAAGCGCTCCGTGTCCCACCGGACTGATGGCGCTGAATCTTAACGACGCTGGACCTCGTCTGTATGACGTGGGTTCAACATGTTATATCAATCAGCTGCCGTGTTGCGTCTGCAGCAGTACCGGACCTGACGCACGTCTCCCCAGAAGAGGCAGAGATACGTAACTCATCGTAAGACATCAACCTTATTAGTTGGTTGGTCGGTAATCTGTTGGTTTGAGTCCTTCGTTTACTATATACCTAACACAATGGAATGCAACCAATGACTAAGTACTATACCGAAGTAGTCTGTAGTAGGTATAATTGACTAGCATTGTATTGTACTATAATTATTTTCGTGTTAGTGAGTCGGTACACCCCGCCGCGATCCGATGACGCGTGCCCGGCGCGCCTTGCATACCGCACGCGTGCGACACGGCGCGCTAATCTATGTATATCATACGACTACGGTGAGTGACGTACTAAAAACTTGCGTATGTTTTTCTCTTTCTCTTTCGTCGCGACATACCGTCTACGAGTAATAAGGAATGCGATAAATCTATGGGAATGCGATATTGACCCAGCATGCCTAGTGAATGTCGGACGCAATGGGTGTTTTTCACAGACCGGCCCGGCCGCGTAAACCCAATCCCTGTATATGACGCACGGAGTGACATTGTCCTGCACAATTTTGATAAAATCATACAAATCTGTTTCGAGCCAGCACCTTAGTTGATTGGTTTTTACCGCACAGAGTTGGCCCTCATGTGTTTGCAACACATTAAAAACCGAATTCCAAAAAAAAAATACTACAAATTGAAAAATAACTTCAATTTCGGGAGTCGGTAGCTTTTAGCGGTAGGATTTGTATTTTAGTTTACTGCCACCGATTTCCAAAATTAAAGTTATTTCACTTTGTAGTGTTTTTTTGGAAGTCGGTTTTTTTTTTGTAAAACAGTTTTTATTTCTCGATTTTTAGTGGGTCTGTTTATAATTTATCTCAGTTACAATAGCCTAATGTCAATTTTCTCATCGCCTTTTACAAAATATTGTTTTCCCGATGCAGGGACATTAATTATTGAGGAGTTCTCCTGGTATTTCACCATCAGATCCATTTTACCATACGCCTACGCGGCCCGGGCATGGCACCGATATGGCAAAGATAGAAAAAATTAAAATTGATCGTCGCTGCGCTGCCGTCCCTGGCGAGTGGAAAAACATAGGTAAGTACTTCGATGGAAAATTGTTCCAATTGTGGAAGCCTCCTCGTGTCGCGCAATTTGTTCCGCCAGTTACTCAACTGAACCGAGCGCCCGGCGCAACCTGAGCAGTCACACCCATAGATTTATGAAACATTATTAGGGTCACACCCAACACCTTATTTGACTGGTCAATTCTTTCCCTTGCGGTGGTAGGGCTAACGCCCGCCTGGTTTGCGACCACCCTCCAACTGGAGTCCAGCGTCAAACAGCCTGGCTGTGTTTCGTCAATGCGTGGGAGTTCCAGTGCCTTAGGCATCTTCTGGACACGCTCGTTCCATCATAGACCTCATCAATCGCTTTCTATCAGGCGTGATCGAGGTCAAGAGCGTGCCCATTCTGCAATAAAAAAAAGGTTCACGTTTGTGTTTGTGTTAAAAACACAACCGTTTTGAAAAAACAACGACCATACAGCGGTCGTTGTGAAAAAAGGAAAGAAAAATGTACTTACATTAAATCAATCTTTGCGAAATATCAGCCAGCCTGATAATTAAATAATAGCCTGTAACGGCAAATTAGCTGAAGTATGAAATGAAAAACAATGAATATGCATCGGGCGAAGTGTTTATTCTGTGGTGTAGTGGGGCAAGGTCAGGCGAGCCGCGACATGCCCCCCCGCCCCGCGCCCCGCGCCCCGCGCCCCTCTTCCCGCTCCGTTGCGTCTGGCCACTTACGTACAGAAGGTGCACTTTGTACATAAAGGCCACAATAACTCAAAGTTAGAATGTGCCAATGTATCTCTTTGGGATACAATAAAGTTCAACAAGTTATACTAAAAAAAAATTAAATAGTAATCATACATTTGCTTATATTAAGAGTTTTTTTAATGTCTTTGACATATTATTATCTCGGTACCTTGGGGGGTACCATTGGGAATTTTTGGACCTTTGGAAGGCGTACTAGGGCCCGAAGCCAACTCGCAGAGGCCCGATAGACAATTTTATTGAACAAATTAACAATCGATGATTATCCTTGTATGCACTATGCAAGTACTTGCACTTGCTATACATTCACATGAGCGTAAGGTGAAAAACTCTCATACTGTTATACAATGGTTCCTGTAGTAACGAAACGGCCAAGCCATATATTTTGACTAAGGTGTAGAGTTTGCGAAGTTAGGCCTTGTAGAGTTAGGGCGTGTAGAGTTAGAGGCTTGGCTCTACATGAGATCTGATTACTTTTTGACAGTGCGAGCTACATGGTCTCGTCTTGGCAACATTTAACATGAAATGTTTTTGTGGGATTTATTTAGTTTCGGCTTATACGACAGTTGCTTTAGTTCTGCGGCACATGTCGAGCTTCATTATTTTGGCACTTCTCAGGTGGTTGCTACTTTGACTTTGGTTTTCAGGAGTTTCAGTGGTATAGAATAGTGGGGCAGGCGTTTCAAGAATGATATATGATGCCATAGAAATATGGAGTTATTTGGTAGCGTTGCGCTGTCGATGCGGGTGCGGTGCGGTGCGGCACGTGCCCGTGCGCCGCACGTAATGCTGACAAATGGAGCGTCCGTCCGCGCTGCACTAACCCCTTCGCGTGACACCTCTACCGTGTGCACGCTGATCGCTGGGGGCAGTGGGGAGACAGCTCACGGTGAGACTAACTGATTGCAGTCGCCACTATATCGTACAGCATATTTATATTCATAGGTATATTAGATATGTCATAACATTTGCAACTATTTATCAATCATTCAGTTTTTTACGAGAATCTTATCTAATATTCCAACTATCATATTTATAGGTATATTACGACTATCCATAAACAGCAGTTCAACAAAGGTACTTCCAAACCGTATGCAGAATATACATATCTCCAGGTAGGTGGTGCCAGTAAGGTGAGGATTTCTGGAATGTTGGTGTAAACAGGCATCAATCTGACAACGAACTACTCAGTCATGTCAACTACAAATGTTTGCATGCTGCGACTTCCAACGTTTTCACTTGCAGTTCTTCATAAACCTGAGTAAATAGTTTTTGTCTTTCTTAAATTAATTCACTGACAGAAAACGCACATCTTCCGCTGGCTCTAGAAGCACGAAATATTGCACAAGAGTTCCTTTAGTAACGAAGTTGAGCACTAAGAAAGTATTTTTGCAAGTTCTTCCCCTAAAGGGGTGAAATATGAGATGAAAGTTAGTCTAACATTTCGTCGATGGGAAATCCCACCGGGCATACGGCTTTTTTCTATAATATCCGTCCATTTTCGGCGCATCATTTTGTTTGAGTGTCAGTCACCGCGCCAGTATTTACGGTAACTGCGCTACGCCGTAGTAACTCTCTGCTTACTGCTGGTGTTGTAGCTCTGTAGTGTCGTGTATGTTACCGTAGCGTGTGTTTCAATTAATTAATTAAACCATTACTAATTTTGATGTAAGTACGTAAGCTTTTTTAGTGAATTAATGCTTAAGAAAATAAATGTTTCGCCTATGTGTGTAAGCTAACTTCACGTAGCGCGTAGCACTCGTTCGTAGCAAATGTCTATCGTATTGTTTTGTAGCGTAGCGACAAAGAAATAGGCTTATTATTTTTTAGGCGACTAACAACTTAAAGGGCGACTAACTATTAGCTACTAAAAAAATAACTTGGCAGCGATTAAATATTTTAGCAATACTTAATTATAAAATAAAACAAATAAAAACTGTAAAATAAAATAAAAAATAAATAAGATGAACTTCAAAATGCAATGAATTATAAAAACTAAAGAATGGCTGCTACTTTAAGGTAGCGAACATATTAAACAGGGCCAATTGAAACTTTATATAAGTACAACCTCATTGTATAATTTAAGAATGCCCATTTTCTACTTTTTATCCGCCGTCAAGTGTTCGCGTTACCAAAACAAAAACTCGATGCCAGTTTCAATAAAACAATGTTAACAATTGATTATTATTAAAGCTGCTACTTTCTACTTAAAATTATCCTTCGCTGTAGCTGCCAACCTACTATTTTTGTACTGGATTTAATTATTTTTTAATCCCAAACTTAGATTAATATGTCGCCGCGTTAAATACATGCCAAAGGAATATGGCTGTTTTTTACCGACTTCACAAAAAGGAGGAGGTACTATGTTCGGCTGTTTGTATGTTTTTTTTATTATTATTATTTTTATCATTATTTTGTATGTTTGTTCATCGAATACTCCGCCAATTGTCGATGGATTTTCAAAATTCTTTTTTTGTTCGAAAGTAGATAGTTCTGAGGTGGTCCCATTGTCACCAAGTTAGGATCTGAAGGCCAATTCTACTAATTAATGTGCAATGTGAAAAACACGAGACTGGAATGCGATGACACTGTGAATAGACCAAAAAATGGCATTCTGCTAACCTTAAAATTCGGTTTGTTCACATTCCGGTCGCAATATCATCGCAGTCTAGTCTCATAGCGGTCAACTTTGTTCTCGTTTACAAAATTAAACATATTTTCATATTGGTTCAATGTACGCAGACGCTATTGTGATACTTAGTGATACTTTAATTTTTAGCAGACTTATTTTCTTAATGTATATATTAGTTTGCTTGATTAAGTGCATACTCGTAGTATTTTCATTTCTTGTTTGTTATTATATATCTTTGAAAATACAAAATCATTAAAATAAATAATCGGCTAGAAAGTTAAAATGGAACGTATTCGTAAACGCTACGCGCAAGCGCGACGCAAATGATTAAAGATGTCAAAAAGAGACGTCATTATATTTTACATTTGAGTGAGTTTATATCGAACGTTAAGGAATGAGAAAGACTAAAACTAGAACCTTTTCTATTATGGCCCGCCAAATAACGCCTCGCCAATTGGAGCTCCTCCTAGATTTTCTGGAGGAGCACCAGTCATTGGCGTTGGGCAAGGTGAGAGGCAGGGAGGGCAATGCCCTGTCCAAAAGGCTTTGGAGACATTTGTTGTTTTGTAAATAAAACGCTGAGTATAAAACAAAATCTTATTTAATAATAATATGTGCAAAATGAAAAATTAAATTGTGTTTTCTTTTAGGGCTTTGTTGACGCTGCCGCGCCGTGCTCCACGCAAGCGATGCGCCACGGGCCATTGTGTTTATTACCTTTTTAAGTTACTTACTTAATAAACAATATTAATTATACTCAATCTTATTTATTGAACAATACCTATAAGGGGTTCGAGGCTAAGTAACAGCCACATGGGTCCATCGATCAAAGTTACGCATGTCACGCGCAGTCGGTCCGTGGATAAGTATCATCTGAATCCAACTGCTGGCACTTAGCTGAATCCAACTGGTCGCCAACCTCTCGCCAACCTCAACATAGTTGGTAATCAAAGAAAACATACATAAACTCACGCCATTTTCCCATGGGGTAAGCAGAAACTAAAGACAGATCTTTGCACACACTTTTTGCTTCGGCCACGTTCATACAGTCATACACGCACACTGGCTGCTAGAATATTTTTATAGGATGCATGTATTTCATCCATGCAGTCCTTCATTTTGCTTATCGCGGTAGGTATAGGCGAGTGACAGAGGCCTGTCTAAATATCGAGTATCGGACGACCATCACCATCGGTACACAAGCACTGTAATATTATATAGATAGGTACTATTACCATGACATAAGTTAGACAGACAAGTTACCTACTCGACTCGGCAATGCATCACATTCACTAACACTCATACAACTAAGTACATAAATATTTATGTAATAAATAAATAATGTTGTATGGGTAAGGTACATTTAAATGATAAACTGATAAATCTTCGACTTGTGCATAAAAAGTAAGGTAAAAAGAAAGCACAAATGTCCAAAAACTGATAAAATGAATGGATAACCCGCAGCGAATGAGTCAATTGATACTATGCAAGTACTAATATTGCTAACTCAAACATGTATATTTGATTCATTTGCTGCGCATCGGTGTCAGCACAACATACAAATGATAAGTCTGCCTATGTACATTTAAGTGCTTGAAGTATTAAATAAATAAATAATAATGATTGAGAAGCCCTAAACAATTTTAGAAAACCTTTATCAGTGTGTGGGTTGGTTCCTTCTTAATTTATTACCATGTCACAGTTTTAAAGAAAAAATAAAAAACCTCATATTTCTTTTAAACATTTTACTGAATAATAAAAATAAGTAAATCTTAAATTCTTATTTATCCTTGTTATGAAAACTTGTAATAAACGAAACCAATACATGTACATAAGATGAAAAAATTAAGATTTCTTGTCATCATTGAACTTATTTTTTTAATGCATTTCTTTTTTTATTACAATTTAAATGTTAATGATGTTCTTCAATATTATACTTGTATGTTACATAGAACAAAAATTATATTGTACATTAGGTACTGTAAATAAACTTTATTCAAAATAACAAATAATTACAATACAATTTAACTATTATTGTAGGTACCTACACAAAATTTTGTCAAAATCTGCTTTTTCTCAAAACTATCATTGTGTGGGTTTATTCCAATTTGCCTAAGTAGGTCGAAGTAATTTTATTAAGAAGTTTATTAAACAACACAGATTCAAAGACTTCTTAGATATTGAAAATAGAGTTATATCAACACGGAACCAAGTAATTCTTTGTAAAAATATAGGATTATGCCATTATTCATAATATGCAAACAAGAACCAACCCACCTGGTTCTACATAATTGATTAAAAATATTTTAAAAACAACCATGTGGAATGAAACATTTTTTAGATTGTCGGGTTACCTGAGACGTGGATCTTGTTAGTTTATTGAACAGCAGTGTTACATGGGTTGATATCCTTGTCATAGAAGTGTTTTGTTCTGTTAAAATTGTCAGATCATTTAGATCTTTACAGGGTCGATAGAAGTTACATTTTTTAAAGCTTTCTATATCTCATCTTGATTTTGGCATGTGTGTGGATTGGTTGCTGTTTGCATAAGTAGCTCCTACTGACATAAAGTTACACTTAAAACAATAATTGTGTGAAACAACATTACGGCTATCAGTGTTATCAAAAATCTTATCATGGTCTAACATGTTAATATTGAGAACAGAAAATGATTCCTTAGTACTATTTACACTATATACGGACATTTAGGGCAATTAGATCGTATGACACGTTAGCTCCGATACCATATCACTTCATTGAACTTTTATCGGTTATATCTTTAATATTTTTGCAAGAGTTGCGAGTATGTCCGACTTCACGTTAATAAACTTTACACAAAATAGCCATTTCCATTTTCCAGACGAGTTTTTGCTATTGTTTACACAGTCCGCAGGGGCTAAGCACTACTCATAGCGCTCGACGACGCAGTAGGTATGTCTGCCGGCGCACTCGTCGCGGAGGCCGTGATGCGAAAGCGCGCGCGGGCGGCGCGGGCGACACAGGCCGGGGCAGCGCTAGCGGCGCGGCCGTGCTCGTCTTTCTAGTTTTCTTTTCTACACTTCGGACAGTGACTCCTTTATGTTTAGCGCCTTCTCAACGAACATAGATCTAGGTTGTAAAAGGATCCACGGGTCAACGTTTCCATATGCGTCGATGAGACGTCGACGTTGTTGGCCGACGCCGCGACGTAGCCAACAGGCTCTGAACCAATTGACGGTTCGATTCCACTTGAACCTTGGCGACCGGCGCGGCGACCGCTTCCAGAAACGACGCAGCGTCCCTTCCGATAGAGGCGCGGACGTCGGAGACGCCGGCGCGCCTCTCATGGTGTTGTCATCGTTGCCTGCTACTTTTACGGCGCGGCGGCGAGGCAATATTGTTTCACAATAGTCAACTAAACACGAGGAAACACTATTTATTTACGTTACGATGTGCACTAAAGTTCGTTGTGTCCACTAAGAAAACCGTTTCTTTGTAAATAGGTACTTTGAGTTTGCGTCGTATCGATCGGTCGCGTTGAAGCGCCCGCGCCAGTTGTACTTTGTACGGTGAATCAAATGAAATAAAGTTTTGTGGCATATTGATACACTATTAATCGTTCACACATTATAAAACACAGAAAATTCGAGTGAAACACTGAGACAGTGCAAAACTCGAGCCGTTTGCGATCGTGATTTCAGCCGGACTGACGGGCGCGGAGAGGGATGCGGGGAGCGACATGTGACAGGCCTGGGCAGCGAGGGGCGCGCGCGGGAAGCGGGCGCGTGGATACACGTGCCACGTGTACAATATTTATTTTGTTATTAGCTCAGAACAATAATTACTTATATCTTAATTATTAAAAAAGTTACAAATCTGAAACACAGTGCAAGATAAAGTTTGAAATAGTATGCATGCTATTTAATTTTATACGCATAAAACTATACAGAAGCTAAAATTATTAGTCACAGTTCGGTCTACAAATAATCTCATGCTGGCGTCAGTTTTAACGTTTTTATATTTAGTGGAATACTCTATATGTTTTTAGATGTCAATGATGTCATGGCGAAACTTTAGCAGAATACTCAATTGGTACATTTTTTGTTTTCGGTCTAGTCGCAATCTCATTGCAGTAAACGTCACATTTGACTACTTTTTTTGGTTTAGTAGAATACCTTTTGTGACATTTTGGAACTTTTGAGGCACTGCGACTTGAATGTGAACGTTTTTTAGTTAGTAGAATTGGCCTTCTGATGATGGGATCTTAGAGAAATCGAGGGCAACCCTCAAATTTTATAGGCTCACTTAATGTTTTTCGCATATTTTATGAAGTATCTTGTTTATTTGCGTATGATTGTCACCATCTCAGGTAGCTGGGCTGATGATGGAAGGTGCAACTCCTTAACAGTAAGAAGTTACTCAAACAGGCAAGGACTGTTTTAGTAAATTGTTTTGATGTTTGATAGGGCATTTGTCACATTTGGTCTCATGATCATCAAGTCATGACCTGATGCTGCAGTCAGGATAGTCTGCAGAGTACCTAACTCCTCGACAGCTAACAGCAGATATATCGTGTTTAGGCTCATTGAAAAGGGCTCGATGTGTGGATAAACGTACTGTTAATGAGGAACACCGAAGTACATAGAGACCTGAAGGCCAATTCTACTAATTAATGTGCAATGTGAAAAACACGAGACTGGAATGCGATGATACTGTGAATAGACCAAAAAATGGCATTCTGCTAACCTTAAAATTCGGTTTGTTCACATTCCGGTCGCAATATCATCGCAGTCTAGTCTCATAGCAGTCAACTTTGTTCTCGTTTACAAAATTAAACATATTTTCATGTTGGTTCAATGTACGCAGACGTTATTGTGATACTTTAATTTTTAGCAGCCTTATTATCTGATTTTTTTTATGTATTTATTAGTTTGCTTGATTAAGTGCATACTCATAGTATTTTCATTTCTTGTTTGTTATTATATATCTTTGAAAATACAAAATCATTAAAATAAATAATCGGCTAGAAAGTTAACATGGAACGTATTTGTAAACGCTACGCGCAAGCGCGACGCAAATGATTAAAGATGTCAAAAAGAGACGTCATTATATTTTACATTTGAGTGAGTTTATATCGAACGTTAAGGAATGAGAAAGACTAAAACTAGAACCTTTTCTATTATGGCCCGCCAAATAACGCCTCGCCAATTGGAGCTCCTCCTAGATTTTCTGGAGGAGCACCAGTCATTGGCGTTGGGCAAGGTGAGAGGCAGGGAGGGCAATGCCCTGTCCAAAAGGCTTTGGAGACATTTGTTGTTTTGTAAATAAAACACTGAGTATGAAACAAAATCTTATTTAATAATAATATGTGCAAAATGAAAAATTAAATTGTGTTTTCTTTTAGGGCTTTGTTGACGCTGCCGCGCCGTGCTCCACGCAAGCGATGCGCCATGGGCCATTGTGTTTATTACCTTTTTAAGTTACTTACTTAATAAACAATATTAATTATACTCAATCTTATTTATTGATCAATACCTATAAGGGGTTCGAGGCTAAGTAACAGCCACATGGGTCCATCGATCAAAGTTACGCATGTCACGCGCAGTCGGTCCGTGGATAAGTATCATCTGAATCCAACTGCTGGCACTTAGCTGAATCCAACTGGACGCCAACCTCAACATAGTTGGTAATCAAAGAAAACATACATAAACTCACGCCATTTTCCCATGGGGTAAGCAGAAACTAAAGACAGATCTTTGCACACACTTTTTGCTTCGGCCACGTTCATACAGTCATACACGCACACTGGCTGCTAGAATATTTTTATGGGATGCATGTATTTCATCCATCCAGTCCTTCATTTTGCTTATCGCGGTAGGTATAGGCGAGTGACAGAGGCCTGTCTAAATATCGAGTATCAGATGACCATCACCATCGGTACATAAGCACTGTAATATTATATAGATAGGTACTATTACCGGGTACATAAGCACTGTAATATTATATAGATAGGTACTATTACCGTGACATAAGTTCGACAGACAAGTTACCTACTCGACTTGGCAATGCATCACATTCACTAACACTCATACAACTAAGTACATAAATATTTATGTAATAAATAAATAATGTTGTATGGGTAAGGTACATTTAAATGATAAACTGATAAATCTTCGACTTGTGCATAAAAAGTAAGGTAAAAAGAAAGCACAAATGTCCAAAAACTGATAAAATGAATGGATAACCCGCAGCAAATGAGTCAATTGATACTATGCAAGTACTAATATTGCTAACTCAAACATGTATATTTGATTCATTTGCTGCGCATCGGTGTCAGCACAACATACAAATGATAAGTCTGCCTATGTACATTTAAGTGCTTGAAGTATTAAATAAATAAATAATAATGATTGAGAAGCCCTAAACAATTTTAGAAAACCTTTATCAGTGTGTGGGTTGGTTCCTTCTTAATTTATTACCATGTCACAGTTTTAAAGAAAAAATAAAAAACCTCATATTTCTTTTAAACATTTTACTGAATAATAAAAATAAGTAAATCTTAAATTCTTATTTATCCTTGTTATGAAAACTTGTAATAAACGAAACCAATACATGTACATAAGATGAAAAAATTAAGATTTCTTGTCATCATTGAACTTATTTTTTTAATGCATTTCTTTTTTTATTACAATTTAAATGTTAATGATGTTCTTCAATATTATACTTGTATGTTACATAGAACAAAAATTATATTGTACATTAGGTACTGTAAATAAACTTTATTCAAAATAACAAATAATTACAATACAATTTAACTATTATTGTAGGTACCTACACAAAATTTTGTCAAAATCTGCTTTTTCTCAAAACTATCATTGTGTGGGTTTATTTCAATTTGCCTAAGTAGGTCGAAGTAATTTTATTAAGAAGTTTATTAAACAACACAGATTCAAAGACTTCTTAGATATTGAAAATAGAGTTATATCAACACGGAACCAAGTAATTCTTTGTAAAAATATAGGATTATGCCATTATTCATATTATGCAAACAAGAACCAACCCACTTGGTTCTACATAATTGATTAAAAATATTTTAAAAACAACCATATGGAATGAAACATTTTTTAGATTGTCGGGTTACCTGGGACGTGGATCTTGTTAGTTTATTGAACAGCAGTGTTACATGGGTTGATATCCTTGTCATAGAAGTGTTTTGTTCTGTTAAAATTGTCAGATCATTTTGATCTTTACAGGGTCGATAGAAGTTACATTTTTTAAAGCTTTCTATATCTCATCTTGATTTTGGCATGTGTGTGGATTGGTTGCTGTTTGCATAAGTAGCTCCTACTGACATAAAGTTACACTTAAAACAATAATTGTGTGAAACAACATTACTGCTATCAGTGTTATCAAAAATCTTATCATGGTCTAACATGTTAATATCGAGAACAGAAAATGATTCCTTAGTACTATTTACACTATATACGGACATTTAGGGCAATTAGATCGTATGACACGTTAGCTCCGATACCATATCACTTCACTGAACTTTTATCGGTTATATCTTTAATATTTTTGCAAGAGTTGCGAGTATGTCCGACTTCACGTTAATAAACTTTGCACAAAATAGCCATTTCCATTTTCCAGACGAGTTTTTGCTATTGTTTACACAGTCCGCAGGGGCTAAGCACTACTCATAGCGCTCGACGACGCAGTAGGTATGTCTGCCGGCGCACTCGTCGCGGAGGCCGAGCGAGATGCGAAAGCGCGCGCGGGCGCGGCGCGGGCGACACAGGACGGGGCAGCGCTAGCGGCGCGGCCGTGCGCGTCTTTCTAGTTTTCTTTTCTACACTTCGGACAGTGACTCCTTTATGTTTAGCGCCTTCTCAACGAACATAGATCTAGGTTGTAAAAGGATCCACGGGTCAACGTTTCCATATGCGTCGATGAGACGTCGACGTTGTTGGCCGACGCGACGTAGCCAACAGGCTCTGAACCAATTGACGGTTCGATTCCACTTGAACCTTGGCGACCGGCGACCGCTTCCAGAAACGACGCAGCGTCCCTTCCGATAGAGGCGCGGACGTCGGAGACGCCCGCCGGCGCGCCTCTCATGGTGTTGTCATCGTTGCCTGCTACTTTTACGGCGCGGCGGCGAGGCAATATTGTTTCACAATAGTCAACTAAACACGAGGAAACACTATTTATTTACGTTACGATGTGCACTAAAGTTCGGAGTGTCCACTAAGAATCCGTTTCTTTGTAAATAGGTACTTTGAGTTCGCGTCGTATCGGTCGCGTTGAAGCGCCCGCGCCAGTTGTACTTTGTACGGTGAATCGAATGAAATAAAGTTTTGCGGCATATTGATACACTATTAATCGTTCACACATTATAAAACACAGAAAATTCGAGTGAAACACTGAGACAGTGCAAAACTCGAGCCGTTTGCGATCGTGATTTCAGCCGGACTGACGGTCGCGGAGAGGGATGCGGGGAGCGACATGTGACAGGCCTGGGCAGCGAGGGGCGCGCGCGGGAAGCGGGCGCGTGGATACACGTGCCACGTGTACAATATTTACACATATTTATTTTTTTTGTTATTAGCTCAGAACAATAATAAATAATAATTGTCCCGAGGTTATTAGGTAGTTATTGACTTGACGAGCTAATAGAGGCCCGCTCTGACAGAATATGCGTCGCACCAAATAGGAACACGATATTAAAAAAGCTATTTTATTCGAGGATCCGATAAACGGCGAGTTTACCCCGCCGCGGGGCAATTACGACCATTACATATATCTTAATTATTAAAAAAGTTACAAATCTGAAACACAGTGCAAGATAAAGTTTGAAATAGTATGCATGCTATTTAATTTTATACGCATACAACCACATAAAACTATACAGAAGCTAAAATTATTAGTCACAGTTCGGTCTACAAATAATCTCATGCTGGCGTCAGTTTTAACGTTTTTATATTTAGTGGAATACTCTAATGTTTTTAGATGTCATGGCGAAACTTTAGCAGAATACTCATTTGGTAGGTACATTTTTTTGTTTCGATCTAGTCGCAATCTCATTGCAGTAAACGTCACATTTGACTACTTTTTTTGGTTTAGTAGAATACCTTTTGTGACATTTTGGAACTTTTGAGGCACTGCGACTTGAATGTGAACGTTTTTTAGTTAGTAGAATTGGCCTTCTGATGTCCGCGACTTTGGTCGCATACAAATTTTCTATCCGCAAAAAGACGAATTATTTGCGCAAATATTGAGTTTGCAGTGAGCGGAACTTCTGTCATTATTCTGTACCAATAATGTAAGGTGAATAGGTGATGCATTGCGGTGAGGTGCGGGTGCGGGGAGGAGGTGTGACGTGTTTAATCCATCAGCTGAGGGCGCCGCTGTCACACTGTGGTGTGACGTCAGCGTTACTAGCTCTCGAGCACGAACGCTAAGTAGCCCGTGACGGCGGACCACGGGGTGTAGGCCGACAGGTGCAGATCATCGGTTACGGGATGATTAATGTAGAGAGCTATTCGTCCTAACTTTGTGAAAAAAAAAAGTGAAGTATGATTATTTGATGTAAGAACGCAAACGAAGCAAAAGGAGTATGAATGGATCGCAACAGATGGCGACGTAGTCGGCGGGAGGTGAATAGCTACAATGACAGTATCACTATGTGCTGAACAATTACATACAAACATACATACATACAAAAATAAAAAGGTCTAATGAGTTTAGACATTTATATTTTTGATGTACACCAAATCATCACATTAAATAAAAACTACATGTGAGAACTTTATTAAAAAAAACTTTTTAAGAAAAAAAAAACCGACTTCCAAAAAAACACTACAAAGTGAAAAATAACTTTAATTTCGGAAGTCGGTGTCTTTGGATCTGTATTTTAGTTCTTTGCCACCGACTTCCGAAATTAAAGTTATTTTTCACTTTGTAGTGTTTTTTTGGAAGTCGGTTTTTTTTTTTCTTAAAAAGTTTTTATTTCACGCTTTTTAGTGGGTCTGCTTATAATTTATCTAAGTTACAATAGCCTAGTGATCATCGCCTTTTACAAACAAAATATTGCTTTTCCCGATGCAGGGAAGTTAATTGTTGAGGAGTTCTCCAGGTCCACCATCAGCTCCATATCACCATTCACATTGTGACGAGCATGAATTGCTTAGCAACCATATTAAAGTAATCGAATCGCAACCCGTGAAATAAATATAGTATTGAGTAGTTCCGGTGGCCATCTGTGGTCTTCATCATCAGTTCCCCTTCACCAAATGGTGCTTTCCGAGAGCAAGTGCACGAGTTACTATAAAAAATACCCAAATCGCTATAGGTGTGCCTATAATATTTGAAGAGTTCCTTCGATTTCTCCAGGATCCCATCATGAAATCCTGACCTGATGTTTTTAGACTAGAAGCTGATAATCCTGGCTGCAGCATCAGGCCAGACTTATGTCAACATTGCATTGAACTTAAAATTTAGTCCTGTTTAAAATGAGCCCAAACACGACTACGGTGCTGTTATTTCAAGGTTTGTACTTTTTCTGATGCTCCTGGCTTCAGTATCAGTACGCGACTTCGTTCGCATACAAATTTTCTTTCTAGCTCTTTATAAGAAAAAGTGTCCAGCAGTGGTCTCAATAATTCATTACAGCCAAATATTGAAGATTCAATCGGTTGTGTATGTATAGTCTGCGAATGCCGTAGTCCAAAGGTGCACTACGGCATTTGCAGATTATATGTACATACATATCGGCGTAGGCGCCGTAGCATGTTCAGCACGTTGTTTGTGTTAGATCTACTGCATCCGTCTATGTTTTGTAATCAGGTTGTCAGTCGACATGCTCCTGATACCGGTATCTACTATGCATGAGCTCGTGGGTGCGCGCATCACAAAGCTCGCGAGTCGCGACTTACCGCAGCAGGCCGCGCGCTTTGTGCGACTACTATACGACATCATTTGAATATTTATCATAAAGCGATAGGTAAGAATTTCATAATCAGCCTATGATATCCCCACTGCTGAGACACAGGCATCTTGTCAGTGAGATGGAGTTGGCCGTAATCCTCCACGCGGGCCCAGTGCGGGATGGTAAATGTCACATATCTACGAATTTTTAGGGTTTCGTACCTCAAAAGGAAAAAACGGAATCCTATAGGATCACTCGTGTGTCTGTCTGTCCCTCCGTCTGTCACAGCCAATTTGCTCCGAATCTAAAGGACCGATTAAGTTGAAATTTGGTACACATATGAATCTCTGTGACCCAAACATAGACGTCTAACGTAAATAAATTAATTTTGAATATGTGGGTCAATTTTGGGGGGAAAATAGAAAATTTATAAAAAGAGTTTCGCAATCTGTACTGTGACATATGAAATGAAAGGGCTTAAGTACTGTGAGGATCTTAAATATATTTTTTTCATAATTTTAAAGTAAATTGTATTAAAGTTATTTAAGAAAATAGACGAAAATTGACGTTTATCTCCGAAACTGCCGAGCCTAAAATTTGGAAAAAGAAAATTAGTTCTATACCTATAGATTACAGGAACACCTATAAGAAGTCTGTGGTCTTAAAACAACATGGCAAATCTCTCAATATTGTACATACAAACTCACATTTTCAGTTGGAATGTATGGGAGAACATGTTTTTCATTCAACTATAATGTTAAGATTGTTGCGTGGTCCGACGCACACTTGGCCGGTTTTTTGTTCTATGACATGCCGGTTTCCTGACGATGCTTTCCTACACCGTTATGCGAGCAGTCGTGATGAAAATAATAATTTACACAAAGTAAAATGCCTGACTGGTTATCAGATGTGATGTTTGGCAATCGGTCGGTTGGAAAGACAAGGTCAAGGTCTTTTTATTATGATCTTAGTGGCATGGTGGAGTAGACGGGCAATTTATTTACCAGGTTTTGTTTGATTACAGACTGTAGTTATTTTTGAAGTGAAACTTCTTTAGGCGCGCTTGACTTGGGGAGTAAACTGGCGAACGCGTTACGAAAACGTGTGATCGGGCGAGTAGGGAAGGTACGTATTTATGCGACCGGGTTTTTACACCAGGTATTTGCTTCCAAGTACGCACACCAGGTACCGACTCAAAATACTTGCAAGACTATAAAGTATCTTATACGGCTACTCGCTCAAATACGTAGGTACTCAACCGCGTTAGTTTTCGCAAATGCGATCATACTCCTTATTAGTAAGACTCTACGGAACAATTTCGTATGCAAGTATTTTTGAAGTGAAAACTTCTTTAGCGGCGTTGCACACTTTTTGTACTGGGGAAAAAATGTTAAACTCGCGTCAGGACATCGCGTCAGGACACGTGACCGTCAGGAGAGATTTCCCCCCCCCCCTCTTTCTACGACGGCGGCGCCAACCGAAGTGAACCAAGTGAGACACGATAATGGATGGATGGATGGACGGACGGACGGACGGTGACGTTGACGGTCGGACGGACGGTGACGGTGACGGTGACGGTGACGATGACGGTGACGGTGACGATGACGGTGACGGTGACGGTGACGGTGTCGGTGACGGTGTCGGTGACGGTGACGGTGACGGTGACGGTGACGGTGTCGGTGACGGTGTCGGTGACGGTGACGGTGACGGTGACGGTGACGGTGTCGGTGACGGTGTCGGTGACGGTGACGGTGACGGTGACGGTGACAGTGACGTGACGGTGACGGTGACGGTGACGGTGTCGGTGACGGTGACGGTGACGGTGACGGTGACGGTAACGGTAATGGTGAAGGTGACGGTGATGGTGACGGTGACGGTGACGGTGTCGGTGACGGTGACGGCGACGGTGACGGTGACGTGACGGTGACGGTGACGGTGACGGTGACGGTGACGGTGACGGTGACGGTGTCGGTGACGGTGACGGTGACGGTGACGTGACGGTGACGGTGACGGTGACGTGACGGTGACGGTGACGTGACGGTGACGGTGACGTGACGGTGACGGTGACGGTGACGGTGATGGTGGACGTGGATGTGGATGGATGGATGGACAGCTGATGGCTCGACCGTCTGTGTAGTAGCCACACTGCTGTGTATTCGTAAAATTCGTGTATATGTATAAAGTGTTTAAAATATGGAAATTGAACAAAGTGCATCGATTAATGAAAAAAGTGACGCAACAATAGTGAAAAAAAATTAGTTATTATTATTGATTTATTTCAACGTTAATATTCAAGTTTTCACTTCTGCCGGCACTCCCGGAGTGCAACCCGTCTTTTTTTTACTTTAATGGTTTGCAAGTATTTATTTGTAAACGCGATTTTGCTCCTTATTTATAGGAAGTCATTGATCAATTTCTTATGCAAGTAGTTTTACTTCCAACGGGGCTTTTGAATACGCGATTGTACTTCTTATTTGTATGAAGTTATGGATCAATTTTCTATGCAGGTAGAAAATACTTGAAAGTATCTCGAGCTCTGGTTTTAGGCCCTGGTTTCTTAAGGTGGACGTACTTGGAAGCTCTGGGACTCGATTTTCCAAGTACGACCCATGTCTACGGGCTACGGGCGAGGCGAACGGGAGTTGAGTGGGGGATATAAGCAAGAGAAAACAGTGCGCGCGCACATTTTCTATCTCTCTTCCTCTCATAGCCAAATATTTGAAGTTTCACTTCAGTCGTGTGGTCATAAGCACACTCGGTTTTTTTCATACAGAATCTATAACTTTTTTTTCTGTTATAGTTCGTAATAATTTATGTACTGGTATTGGTTTATAACCGGTGAAATGCGGGTGTAATATAGGTACATCTCTGCCTAGCCCTGCGGGGAATGCAGGCGTGATGTTATGTCGTGTTATTGTGTACTCCTTAACATGAGTAAACGGAAGAGAATTACTTATAGTTCCATAGTACAGAGTCGCCTATTCACGGTGACATTGTTCAGTCCGAGTGGAGCGGACGGCGCGTGTCCGAGCTCCGGCGCCGGACGTCCGAGCTGAACGACCGGACGTGCGGCGCACTACCGGACCAGAATGTTTAGCTCTTATTTAAACACAACTTGTTGATGAGGACGTATCTATACAGACGATGAAATCGCTTTACTTTAGAGTCTGCGTTGATTACAGTTTCTTAAGAATACTTGATAATTAATTCTTAAGATACCTAGTTCTATTATTCGTAAAATAGTATCTTTAATAATAATTAAGGTCCGTTAACAACAATTGGGTGGTTTTAATTTTATTGTTATGTGTGTGTGGCTTTAAGTGCATCTATAACTTAAGTAATTATAATTAGTAATACTCATATACCTACTTACATGAGTTTTGCTTTTATTTCTGTTAATAACACGTTAAATGAATACTTCCACAGCACAACAGTTTCATAATACAGACTTATAAATGATGTGGTAGAGCGTCACAAACTCACAACACAAAATACAGAGAGTACAGAAGTCAATCATATGTACGATAGGCTGCAAAAGTGCATGGGTAGTACAGAAACAAAATCGTATGAAGCGAGAAATGCCGCCATCTAGCGTAAAACCAGTTAACGACTAACAAAATTTAATTATGCTGTTATTAGATGGCGTTGCTTTGCTTTATATGATAAAATATTTTTGTAGTTTCTTTTTGTCTCTTCAAACATTCAAACAATTTATAATTAACAGTTTCTTTTAAAGAAAATTGTTCCCAATTATTAACCTACTATGTTAAAATTGAATATCAATTTATAAGTAGGTGCTAAGTAACTACTAATTCGAATATTAAATTAATTATTAAAATACCCACTCGTTAGCTTAATAAATATATTCCTATCGGTTTATTTTATTATTTTTATCATTTAAGCTACGTATGCTGGTAAATGTAATGTAATAATTACATAAATGTATTAGCCTTGTAACTCTTTGCTCAATCCTACTTAATACGTTTCTTCCTAATTCCTTACGTACGTTTCGTAAATTAGTCATAGTTGTGAAGAAACCAACGCCATCTAGTTTATTTTCGAAAACTTGAATTCAAACGTTCACGGGAAAATAGATACTAAGGTACCCATGCAATTTTGCTGGCGACTGTACATATGTAGGTACTTCACTTTTCATACCTACGCTCGGCGGTCGCGCTAGGGTTGTCAACTTTGGCTTATGCACAAAAAACGATCGTGGTAGTGGCCCTCGTATCTAGTTGTTTGATTTATTGTTGAGAATGAAACAGGAAGAAAGGAAATATAAACCAATAATAACTAAAATAATTATTATAGAACAAGAACATACAATTTTACATTGTCAATTTTCGCTATAATATTTCGCGAAAACCCCTAATAACTTCTAAACGGTAATTAATAATTACCCTATTTATACAATTTATTTTGCCCTATCCATTTTAGACCTAAACCTATCTAATGACACTAAAAACAAAACAATATCTACACAAACTAAAATCATGTTTTCAACTTACGTAATATTTGGTGGCTTGAATTTACCTTACAAAAAAGTTACTTCGTTTATATTGATTCAAAATAGGAAACTATTATATAAATCGAGCTTAGATAGCCACCTTACAACATGTTCTTGCCATGATCACAAAAAATATCAGCAGACGTGTGTCTTAAGCGGATGGCACTCGCGCTCGCACTGTTTCCAACCGTTCTGAGATATCGTGTCCGTGAGCGGTGTCTATGTGTGCGGTGCTCGAGCGCACTTTGTATGTAGATTGACTTCTGTACTCTCTGTATTTTGTGGTCACAGTCACACTGTGCGCCGCGTTCAATACATTTATTACAGTATCATTTATTTGAATCACAAACATTTGCTCGCTAAATTAACATTCGTAAACAACCATTTACATTGTATTCGCGCTGTACCAGATTTAATTACATTTCCATTCGAGAACGGTCTTTGATGGAAATGATTAAACGAGTATTTATTTGTTCACAAACAGCGTCGCACCGACTACGACTGTTATAAATAGTGAGCGGCTCGTTAATCATTCGTTAATTCACCTCCGCTAAGCACTAACTTAGCGAACTGCGAGAACAACCCGCGGAGTACATTAATCATAAACAAATGAACGAGCGCCACTCTCAAAGTCAATAAAACTATTTGACCCGCGGCGTCCTAATGCTCCGCCTCCCTCGTGTAATCTAAATAATATCCGAGTCAAATGCTGCGCCAGTACCGCCAAACAACAAGGATTATAATGTAAATGTATGCAAATGTTGGGAGGGCGCCCGCACCGCACCGCACCGCATCGCTCCGCATCCCGCCGGACGGCGCGCGGCGGCGCTCAGACTACGCTCAGCTGAAAAAATGGCGCACTCGGCGGCGGACAGATAACGACAGCTTACGCCGTGAAAACGTGAGGCTTTGCGCTAAATTGTTGAAACATGACTTGTTTCGTAAATTCGCGGAGAGGTAGCCGGCGAAATGTAAATGATACAATAACAAGGGACGTTTTGATGAGTCCCAAAAATTTCAAATTGTACTGTTCTCTAAGCGTCGAGAAATTTAAATGGGAAATAGAATGAACACCGATAATTTGGGTCAGAATACATTAGTTTATATCAATCGTCGCTTGTATCAGCGAGTTGCGCCGGTTCGGTCCGGATCGGTGCGGATCGGTGCGGACGGCGTCTGTCATTTCCAAACAAAATGAATGTAGATTGCAGAGACTTTCTTTATACCGAGGCATAAAGGAGGGGAGCTGGAGCGGGCGCGGGGGGCGTGGTGCAATGATTCGATTTAAATGCAGAGTTTACTATCTTGACGGCGGTCTTTGTCGAGCAGACGGGCATTACTGCGGATTTAAACTAGAAATTCTTCATCCGACTGGATAGGTAATAGAAGCAGAAGTGAGGAGTCGGAGTATCACGTACCTATTGCGATACTCTCTATAGGCTTGGAAAAGATATAATATAATTATTCAACCGGCCGCAAATGCAGCAATTCCGACGATGCCGCATCCACGCTGCTCGCCTGCGAGGAGCGCAAGGGGCGCGCGGCGGAATATAAATGTGTGCGCCGCGAGTCTTCGGCCATTACATAAAAACCGGCCGAATCCACAGCTTCTCATACAATTTAAATGGACAATTTGCCGCATCACTTACTTACGCTTACGCTGTCACGCGGCATCCCTCACCCCTCTGGTATTTCCTTCCGAGAAGTTTTTTCGAATAATTTTTCGTTTGTCATCATTTGGTGATCGCTTTCCTTAGCACGGCAATACGTCTTGCATTTTTAATTTACGTGAGTTTAAAAAGAGAATTGAGGCGGTGGTGACTCGTTTGACTGGAGTTCCGCTTGTTCAGATGTCAAAGTTATCAAAGTATATTAAAGTTCGTCGAAGTTTAAAAAGTGTGTTGTGACGAGCCGACTCGGGCCGACACCCACAGACACAAATAGAAATACATAATATAGGTACACATATTTTCATCCCTTTACGAAAGTCGTTACAATAGAGTGCGCGGAGGCAACTTGGTGGTAGTTGGAAGGCAGTGGGCCGCATTAGAGTACAACACTATTAATTACCGTCTCTTATTGTCCCGGGCCGGCGACCGCGACTAGACCGGCGGCCGGCGGCGGCGTCGCGCTCATGGAGGATTTATTTTAGTAGTCCAATTAGTTTTAAACACGTCAACCCATAACAAGGTTTCCGGGGAGTTCTAATGACAGTGCACATATAGTAGCCTACCAACAAAAGAACCATTGGAACCCATAGGCTTCCAAAACTTTTCAACACAGAACTAACACTCAAAGACGAAGTCAAGTACTTGGGGGTGATCCTTGATAGCAAACTGCTCTGGAACAAGCATCTTGACTACAAACTTAATAAAAGCACAATTGTATTCTACCAATGCAAAAGAATGCTAGGAAAAACATGGGGGCTCTCTCCGAAGATTACTCTGTGGTTATACAAAACGCTGATCAGGCCAATGTTGGCTTATGGCGCTCTGGTCTGGTGGACGAGGACCGAACTCTCGACCACCATTACCAGACTACAGCGTTTCCAACGACTGGCCTGTTCAGCTACCACTGGCTGTATGAGAACCACCCCAACAGCAGCCATGGAGATAGCCCTTCAACTAACTCCCCTGGACCTGTACATACAGCAGGAGGCAGCGCTAGCTGCCATCAGGCTAATGCATCTGGGCATATGGGGCAAAAACCTTACCAGTCCACACGCCAAAATCCTGGACCGGGCGATAGAGTACCAGCCTCTCATCGCTGCCCCGTGTGATAGAACACCAAACCAACCGATGTTCAACAAAAACTACTTTATACAAACTGTTCAGGAAGATAGGGATCAGTCAGGAGCCAATGAAGTGCGCATCTACACTGACGGCTCAAAAACACAAAACGGTTCAGGTGCTGGCGTTCACTCCCTTGACCTTAATATCAACTTTCACATACCACTAGGCACACACAGTTCAATATTTCAATGTGAATGTGTTGCCTTAACACAAGCCGCAATAGCAGTAAAGCGCTTAGGCATCCGGAACTACGGCATTAAATTCGTATCCGACAGCCTATCTGTACTCAAGGCTTTAGAGAGCAAACAAACTAACAACAAGCTAATTTATGAGTGCCATTTAGCCCTGGAGAGTCTATCGACGTTCAATCGAATTACCCTCCAGTGGATCAAAGGGCATAGTGGATCCTTGGGCAATGATGCTGCAGATGAACTTGCGAAGAGAGGCTCTGACATGAAGGTGCTAGGCCCGTACCCACTTCTTCCTCTGCCTTTCTCACAATTTCGTGCATGGATTCGCCAAAGATCGACCGAACTCCATAACAACAGATGGTCACGGGTAACTGACTGTAGACAGTCAAAATTGGCTTTACCAATGATACACCCGCGATTAACTAAAAAACTTCTTAGCCTAAGCAGAAATAACCTCAGAATAATAATAGGTACAATTACGGGCCACAACCCTCTTAACAAACACCTATTTAACATAGGCGCCACGGACAGCCCCCTTTGCAGGGGCTGCCTTGACGCCGAGGAATCAGCCGCCCACGCCATCCTGGAATGCGAGGCTGTGGCGTCTCAACGCGAAAAAATCCTCGGAACAGTGAGGTCGCTCCGTGAAGCCTGCGAAGCTCCCAGGAAGCTTCTGTGCTTCTGGACGGAGCTAGGCTGGCTCTGTTAGCCAGTATCCCTACGCACAACGGACCAAATGGGAGTCTAAGTGCGGAAAAGGGAGCCCCATCATCATCATCATCATCATCATATAGTAGCCTACTGAACCCGAGAGAGAGCCACTGGCTGGACCCGAAGGTACCATAACTTCGGTCAACAGAGTGCTTCAAATAGTTCACATAGACATACACTCCTAGGAGAAGAAAAGATAATAAGATGATAAGAGAAGATAGGAATTCTAGGATAGGATATGCGTTTTATTTACCTACTATAAAAAAACCGGCCAAGTGCGAGTCGGACTCGCCCATGAAGGGTTCCGTAGCAGCAAGTAACATAATATAAAAGTTCTTGTAGTTCGTTGTAACTTTGTGAAAGGTAAATTGCGGTTTTCAATTTATGACGTATTAAAAAAAAACTACTTACTAGATCTCGTTCAAACCAATTTCCGGTGGAAGTTTACATAGTAATGTACATTATATATATTTTTTTAATTTTATCATTCTCTTATTTTAGAAGTTAGAGGGGGGGGGGACACACATTTTACCACTTTGGAAGTGTCTCTCGCGCAAACTATTCAGTTCAGAAAAAAATTATATTAGAAACCTCAATATCATTTTTGAAGACCTATCCATAGATACCCCACACGTACAGGTTTGATGAAAAAAAATTTTTGGTGTTTCAGTTGTAAGTATGGGGAACCCCAAAATTTATTGTTTTTTTTCTATTTTTGTGTGAAAATCTTACTGCGGTTCACAGAATACATCTACTTACCAAGTTTCAACAGTATAGTTCTTATAGTTTCGGAAAAAAGTGGCTGTGACATACGGACGGACGGACGGACAGACAGACAGACAGACAGACAGACATGACGAATCCATAAGGGTTCCGTTTTTTGCCATTTGGCTACGGAACCCTAAAAATGGAACCCACATCTACTTAGAAAACCCCAGATTGACGTGGAAAATTGTAGAAAATGATTGTTGGATGATGCGACCCTGCGACCGGTGCGGGAACGCATTGCGGTGTCGCACTGCGTCTGGTCGCAACTCGCAGCCGGCGCCGGATCGGCAGTGAGCCGGCTTGGATCCGGCTGCACAGCCGACACTTTGCAACTAATATTAGTACTCAAGTTTCGGCACTATTTGCATATCGACGCAGCACGCGTCCAAGTTAGCACATACGATACGAGTGTCTGTCACTCGTATCGTATGTGCTAACTTGCAGGCAGCCGGTGCGCGGAATTTGTACCACTTTTGGTCCTCCTGACGATATTAGTAACACAATATGATTTTTTAAATCTATATTAATACAATAATTAAGACAAAGTAGCTAGGCACTATCCATATCCATACTTTAATATTATAAATTCGAAAGTAACTCTGTCTGTCTGTCTGTATGTTACCTTTTCACGCCTAAACCACAAAACAGATTTAGATGAATTTGGTATAGAGATAGTTTGAGTCCCGGGGAAGGACATAGGATAGTTTTTATCCCGATATTCCCAAGGGATCGACAATTATGCGGGTGAAACCGCGGGGCACAGCTAGTATTAAATAAAAATAATTTTAACAGATTATTTAAAAAAAATGCATGAGTCATTTTGTTTTCTCAAATGAACATTCTAAATATATTTTCAAATCTAAATATAAAGATACATAGTTCAGTCTTCAGCTCTTAACATCTGCGTATTATCACGTAAATAAACGTAGGTGCGTGCATTCCGCAACGACGAGTCAATGTCACGTTATTTTGACCTTTGTTTCTGAATTCAAAAGGTGATAATGGTATGCCAAGCCACGTGCAGTTTTTGACTACCTATTTTGTTTTCCCTACCAGAATCATCCTCTTGTTTAAGTACCTATACCTTTTTAGATCGCGTTTATGAAACGGATTACTAGCATGGATTTTCTCTGTATAGTACCTACTTCTAGTATAGTGTATATACCTGCATATGTACCTACCAGGGCTTGGAACCGGTACTTAGTGGTTCTTGCCGTTTTGGTACCTGGGTACAGATTCAAGGCATGTACCGGTTCTAGACTGGTACTGGTACTCCACCTAATTCAGGTATCCGGCGCAAATCTCATATTTGTACGAGTAACCTCATACGGTCGACAACCTTCGAAGTTATTTTTCTAATGCCTAGGTACTACCTATCCTTCTTACTTATCATATCTGTTTTCTCACTCTTACTTACGGAAATATCTGTTTTTGGTACCGGTACAGTAGGTACCGATACTGATCAGAAGTACCAATAGTACAGGGACGTACTACGTCTGGTACCGGTTCCCAAAAATACTTGTGTTTCAAGCTACAGTGAGCGGTGTGACATTGAGACTCGGTGCGCGGGCGCCTGGCGCCGAGCCAGCTCAGTCAGCCCGGGACTGCAGGAAGGAAATACTTACGACGCTATTATCACTGTTTTTAAACTGTGCAATAATTACTTTGTATTATTACTCACTTGTGCAAAGTAATTATATTACTCACTTCTTCCCCTCGTGCCATGTGTGCATGGGCTAATCCCGACGAATTTTATTCCGAATCAACGCTGTCTATTCAGCGTTTTTCCCTTTTGTTATCCTAATTTTAAGCATTTATCTAAGTAAATTGTAATAAGTATATATTTTCAAAGTCAAAATGAAATCATTTATTTCAAATAGGCACATTTAGCGCCTAAAGGCACTTTTGAACGTCAAAATTTACAAAAAAATAGAATTTATTCTAGTTGCCTCTTCCAAAAGGTAGTTTCATATGGAGAAGAATGGACATGGACAAGGAAATCCACCGTTTTGTATCTACTGAGGTAGACCAGACTGAATCAAAGCAAGCATAGTACGAGTACGTAGGAATCTAAGAGATGATAGAAATCTCTCGCAGAGCATTCATCTCCGTGCTCCCGAAATAACAGAGAAACTAAAATAATACTTAGGTGTTACAGATGGCAGCGTCATCCAGGTCGTGGAAATAAACCGATGTACGTCAGAAGACTGGTCACGTGAAGTGTCGACCAGCCGGCGAGAAATTTCCTTAAAAAGGAGACGCGCACTCGGGCCCCATGACCCGAGCGTTTCCACCCCAAACGGCTCAAAGCTATAGTTACAGTATTTGCGCCGCTTGAGGGTCTCAGCAGCCGCAGCAGTGGCGCCAGAACAGCCCCCCGTACTAGGAACACGATATGGCGCAAGGGTACCGATTAATATAATTAATTAAAAATTATGACCACAATGAGCTCCTCAGTGACCACCAGTATGGCTTCCGTCATGGTCGTTCAACTGGGGATCTTCTTGTGTATGTTACGCATTGCTGGGGCGAGGCCATTGAGAGACACGGCGAAGCCCTTGCTGTGTCGCTTGATATCTCAAAGGCCTTTGACAGGGTCTGGCACGCCAGTCTGTTGGGCAAGCTTTCCGCTTTCGGCCTCTCTGCTGACTTTTGCAACTGGATTTCAGACTTCCTGAGTGATCGATCGATCAGAGTGGTCATTGATGGCTGCTCATCGAAACATATGGGCATTGATGCCGGTGTTCCTCAGGGGTCTGTTCTTTCTGCAACTTTATTTCTGCTGCACATCAACGACCTGCTTCAGCTTGGTGCAATCGGGTACGCAGATGACAGCACAGTCGCAGAAAGATACCTGTCCAGTGCAAGAGCCAGCGGAGAGGAAACGGCTACTCTTAGAGAGGCCATGGTGGAACGAATAAATTTGTCCTTAAATCTCGTTTCCCAGTGGGGTGACGACAATCTGGTCAAATTCAACGCCTTGAAAACACAGGCGTGTCTTTTCACTGCGAAAAGGAGCCAGTTCCAGTTATGCCCTGCTTTCCGAGGTGCATCTGTACCGGTTACCAACCGCCTTCAGCTTTTGGGCATGGAGTTGACATCAGATCTCAACTTCGGCTCAACCATCGAGTCAAAAGCTCAGATCGCAGCCAAGAAGCTGGGCATCCTAAATAAGGTGAGGCGATACTTCACACCAGGACCGCTTTTAAGTTTGTACAAAGCTCAGGTCCGTTCCTGTATGGAGTATTGCAGCCACTTGTGGGATGGCTCAGCAAAATACCAGCTTGCTGCACTTGACTCGGTGGAACGCAGAGCTAGAAAGCTTATAGGCGACGAGACGTTGGTAGCTACGCTTCCCAGCCTGGCTCATCGGCGTAATGTCGCTTGCCTGACGGTCTTCTATAGACTGTACTACGGAGAGTGTGCGCAGGAGCTCCACGACCTGATCCCACCATCGCCCTTTTACCACCGGACAACCAGACGTACTGCAGCGTACCATCCGCACTTGGTTGATATCCCGATGAGTCGTACTCGGCGCTTCTCCTCCACTTTTATTATGCGCACAGCCAAAGTGTGGAACTCTCTGCCGGCATCTGTGTTCCCTCCCACATTAAACCCGTCTGCCTTCAAATCAAGAGTGAACAGGCATCTTCTGGGCACGTTCGTTCCATCATAGACCTCATCTATCGCTTTCCATCAGGCGTGATCGAGGTCAAGAGTGCGCCCATTTAGCAATAAAAAAATAAATAAAAAAAATATAATTAATTTGATTAGGTACTCGTAGATTAATATGTCACTGAACTTCAACGTAAGTACACCGATACCTATGCTATAACACCAAGTTGTAGCTCTAGCATTAGCTTCAGCTTGCGAAAGCGCCACGGTAGCCCGTGAAATTCAAAAGTTCTGACGTTTTTTTTTGCAATTTGCAGGTCATTGATTAGTGACCGTAACAAATAAATATATTTTTTTTTTTCATCTTTTTTTATTTAGATAGAAATATTTACATAATTTACAAATAAATAGATAAGTATAACGGCACATGGCCATCATCAGTCAATTCTGGGTTCATAACAGCTGCCGAGCTATCGTGGGTAGGCGGGCGAGGAGAATTAAAACCACGTGTTGAAGATGAACTATACACGATTATTATTTTAACTAAATATTAACAGCATTACAATACTCTTTCTAATTAATTGGAATACGGCGACGCTCCACCGAACACGTTTTGCCTGAGCGCGATGCAAACGAATCTCTGCCTCGTCTGACCGCAGCCAGCAAAAGAGCCCGGAGTTGCGTCAGAGTGAAGAAACGTCAACCTGCGCTTGTCATTCTTGACGTCTCTTGACACTCTCAAAACATCGAAGCGCCGTCACGGCCGGACTGACATTCGCACGTCCTCGTGCGACTGCTCACGCCTCGAGTTATCTGCAAAGACCAAATACAAATCCGTAGTACACGTTTGGGCACGCTCGCCCATTCCTGACTAGCTACCCATTTATGCTGCCTGTTTGAAAAGTTCTCGATCTTCATCCCTCACATCTGAATTAAACACACTGAGCGGACAACTGATCTCAGGCGCCCTTTCGACCACCCACCAACTCGCATGGTGCGGTGGACCGGACAACCCGTCAGCGCCCCTTCCACCAGTGACCAAAGCCACACGCAGCTGCTACAATCAATTGGTCTGGAACATCGACCCGCATAGGCCAGTTCCAACTCAATCTCCTGAACCAGAGAAGTCGTAGTCTGATCGTGGGCGTCGACCCGGTTTAGGCCAGCCCAGTCGATCGACTACACCACATACCACGTAAGAAGACGTAATCTAATCAGGGGCATCAACCCGGTTTAGGCCAGCCCCATTGATCAACCACGCCACTCCTCTATTCTCATGACTATGGACTTCCACCGTCTCGGCCTCCTTTGCCTCGTTGGCTAACGAAGTAGCTACTTCAGTCAATCCACTGTAGCCCCTGGGTACTGCGCGAAAGTTTTCATGGGCGTACTTATAGGTTCGGTTAGACCCATCAATGTCTTTCAGCTCGTATCTATCGTGATCTAGTACTATTCAAGGCAGCTGAACTTCGGGGAGTTCGTCGCGCCGCGTTTTGTTTGGGTCGTTCTCTACTATTGTAAGCAGGCATTTAAGAGTGCGCATTATGCGCTCAACTTGACCGTTGGGTCTACTGGAGCCAGTAGCGATGAGGTGAAGCTAGAGCTTCACCACCTTCAAACCAGCCTTCACCAGCTTCAAAGGTATAGATACTATGCTCAATACAAAACCGTTTGAAATCCGCACTAATGTAACACCTACCTTGGTCTGATATTATGCGCTTCGGTGCACCAAATAGGTGAACTGCCCTTTTAAGAGATTGAATTGCGCTAGCAGCATCGGTGTGTAATCTAAAAGAACGTATTTGGTAAACGAATCGATCATAACGGACGCATATTCTTTCCTATCACTTTTACCACTTAGTTTGCCCGTGATGTCTATATGTATCGTATGCCAAGGCGTAGAACCTGCTGCGCTCCCGAACATCACTTTGAAGCCTTGCACACTATACATGAATCTACAAATTTACGCACCTGCTTGCACATTTGTGGGAACCAGTACTGTTCTGTTCTGTCAAGCGTCTTATCAGCACCAAGATGCATAATCTCTGTGTGAACATGATTAATAAGTGTCCAAGTCAGTGATCTTGCTACAACTGGTTACCAAGAGCTGGTTCTATTGCGTTTAATTTTCCTATACAGTATGCCCTCAATCAGGGATCAATAAGGTCTATACGGAGAACGCCTGTCGTGACCCGTCGCGTTGGTATACCGTCTGTAAAGAACTTGCTATATTTTTTTTAAATTCTAGTCAATGCTAATTTGTCATCACCTCGTAATTCCGTATCAATGTTCATGAAATCAATGTTACTAGATTTGTTAGAAAAATGAACTTCTTGATCGTTATCCATATGCACGTGTACGTTACACTGTAATATATCCCTACCTATTATGACTGGTTCAGCAATGGTGCCATCAGGTACAATGTGAGACAATACTGAAAGCGAGAGATCTTGAACATTGATGAGGCTAATTACCTAGGAAAAACATTCTACATCCCCCCTACCAATGCCCGTCAGATAAACTAAATCATTCTGCGCAGTACCTGGGAACTTCTCGGCGTAGCTGTTAGTTACTAATGAACAAGCCGATCCATTATCAAAAAGAAAGGAAACTGGCTCACCGGATGATGTAGTCAAGGTGCTCCTCGATGCCTTGCGTTCACACACATGGACTTCCTTGACTCCCGCTGCTCCGCCGCCTCCCGCTCGATCTGGACACGCCAACGCCAAGTGTCCTGGTCGTCTACACGCGAAGCAGGTGATTGGTCTTGGTTTATCAGCGGCTCTGGATGTTTGGTCGTGCGTCTTCTCTGAAGTAGCAGGCTCTCTCTTCGCTTGCGGCAGTCTATCGCTTTGTGACCCGAAGTACCGCAGCGGTGACATGTTCCCGTGAAGCGTGATTCGTTGAATCGGGTCCGTTTCACGTCCGCATCATGGTTGTCGTTACCCTCATGCCTTCGTTTCAGTGAAATGCCGTTAAGAATGCGCAGAAGTTGAGATCTAGTGGTCAGGTTATGAGAGTGGAGCTCACGTCGAATCATGGCTTCCTTTTGGCATAAAACTGAAGATACGAATCCCGTTGTAATATCTTCAGACATCTCCATCCGCGGGATGCGTTCGATGATGTTCCACAGACGCATGGCCGCCTCGCTCGCTGTTTCTTTGACACCAACTTGAAAACGTAGAATTTCATCGAAGTAATCTTTTGGCAGCATAGGTTTAGCAAACTTCGCAAGCAATACTTCTTTTATTTGAGGCCATGTCAACTGTGATGCCTGTAGTCGTGTTAAACAGGTAGCAGCTCGGCCTTTGAGTGCACGTGTAAGTAACAAAAGCAATTCTGCACCTTCTAACTTACGGTTGTTGACTACGATTTCTGTCACGTTGCACCAACCTTCGATGTCCGCTTCGTTGCCATCCGGATCAAACTCAATCAACTGGGTAGACGTGCTGCTCGAAGGTTGCGGCTGTGATATAGCCAGCAATCGGGATAAAAACAGCTCCATCTGTTGAGACAGGCTTGGTTCTGATGCCGGCGCTGAAGATCTCGTGCGACTATTCTCCTCTGAAGCAAGCCCTTCACATCCCACTTCTGATAACGGCACATGGCCATCATCAGTCAATTCTGGGTTCATAACAGCTGCCGAGCTATCGTGGGTAGGCGGGCGAGGAGAATTAAAACCACGTGTTGAAGATGAACTATACACGATTATTATTTTAACTAAATATTAACAGCATTACAATACTCTTTCTAATTAATTGGAATACGGCGACGCTCCACTGAACACGTTTTGCCTGAGCGCGATGCAAACGAATCTCTGCCTCGTCTGACCGCAGCCAGCAAAAGAGCCCGGAGTTGCGTCAGAGTGAAGAAACGTCAACCTGCGCTTGTCATTCTTGACGTCTCTTGACACTCTCAAAACATCGAAGCGCCGTCAAGTATATTAACAAAATTATACTCATTGCTATTTCATAAATTCATTGGTGGTTTATCTAACGACTTGTAAATACATGATTACCCAAGTGTGAAGTCTCGATAGTTCTCATGTTACAAGATTCCCAACTATTCTGCAATTCTTCTCTCTCTTGCAATATTCTTCTCGCCAAAACTTGGACTGCTGATTTAAACAAAATACGAGTAAGTATAATGTTCGAATGTAATTATACAAAGTGACGAATCTAATAACAATGTTCGGTAGTGCGGCGCGACATTCGACTTTGTTTTGTGTCGTCGTGTCGGCTGCGGAGCGTAACTCGCGACTTTACAACCGCTCCGATGCTGATTTATACTCGCTAACAAGACCAAAGTGATCTCTGCTTTATGTCTACACTCGCAAATAAAAACGAGCATCACCGAGCAGTCGACAGTCGACAGAATAGCCACGCTTCACGGAATTAGTAATAATAACGTTACAGCTTAACAAGTGACGGAGTTTCGTCGGCGCGCGCACACCCGCGACTCGCGACCGGCGAACGGCGCGCGGCGCGGCAGCGACCGAGCCGGCTGGTTTAATCCAACAACAAATCTACACTCGATTAGTCCTCTTTAGATTTGTACAATTTATCGATATAAGTTATTGCCGCGCAAACCTGTAGCGATCATTCATCTCGTGCCGCGACTACTTTAATATTATATAAAGTCGTAAAGAGAAAGCTCGTCACCGCAGCGTGTGTCCAATCCGAATGACGTCCTGCATGTATCGCTGATGTAGTGCGGATTAATGTAAGCTTCACCAAATGCTCAGCAAGCCTCCCTAATGCAGTGCAAGAGCTCGGCGCACACGGCGCGGTCGCAAGTGAACAAAATAAAACATTGGACATGTAAAACAAGTAAAAGTCGTTTGTGAGCGATGAATTCGTTAGCGGAACGCGTTGATATATAATCGCTGTGAATGCGATCCATTAGTCTTCTTGTCGAGATTGTCGACCCAAATTATTTGTTACGAAAATACTTACGTTCTGAATAAGGATGAGACGATCACTATACCATCGACAAACAAAAAGTTTAACGATAAAAACATAGTTAGTGCCTTCTGCGCCTGCGCCCAGCGTGAGCAGGGCAGCTCTCAGGAGGCATGATATTGTAGGAACGTAAAGTGTGCGTATTTATGAACACCACTTGCTGTCTGCGTCATGTATGTCACGAACAAATGAACCGATTTCTATGGAAATGCTAATGTGCGACTTCTTATACCTACTAGCAAACAAATACAGAGGTTTGTGAGTGACCAACAAGAACAAAAAGCGAACTTATTTAAAGATGGAACTGAAACAGCAAGAAGCTCAGCAGTACCAGTTTAAAAGCTTATAAATAGAGAAGATACAGCTTTTTAATATACATTGAGTGTACAGTTAGTTATGTAAAGCCGCGCGCAGTAGCGGGGCGGTATTGGAAGCGCGGCGTGCAATATCGTCGATTGCACATTTCCGCGCGGCGCTCGCCTCATGAATTTGGAAATCAGCAACAGTAATCGCTGTTCACTGCTGCTTTTATTCCTTCTACATTTATACGAGGAACCAACATATAAATAAATAAGAATGCCTTCTAAATACGTGCTTTGATTTGTACTCTTGAGAACAATGAATTAGGTACCTACAATAGGTACTTTGAAAGAAGCCGAAGCGAGCGTATTATTGAGAAAAGTAGGAAACATTCTCCGAGTTTTGTTTCTATCGAGTGATGCTTACGCGTTTAGTTGACTTTAATTGCGCTGGCTAGTGGGAGTTGAAGGTCAAGTCATGCCTGCTGTAGGTACCTATAGGAAAACTAATCAGCCCGTATGGTAAGTGTTGCTCCGTGTTGGCAGCAGTGCTCTGTCGCGTCATGCAGGCCTCGCCGCGCGATGGCGACGCAATCTTGTGCGCCCGACCTTACTCCTGTCGCAGATATCCCAACGACCGACAGATTACACGCTGTCACTGTACTCTGTATGTTTGAGACACACTTGGATTTACCTTTTTTATTTTGTACTTCAAAGAGTTTCGCTATAAGTTGGAAAATAATCTGCATTATTTAACGCACCTCAAAAAACATGCATGAAAGATTAAATGAATATGGACACGTGTTGTCACGGGCTGGATGTTCCGTTAAGTTTCTGTCAGAACAATATTACAAGTATGTGAAATGAATTGTCGAACTGGGTTAATAGTTTGATTAATAGAAACATATTTTATTAATAGTATACATATGTGTATAAGTGACAGTAGTACCTTGTTTCACAAATCTCTATGCATGTTTTGTGTTCGCTGTTCTGAGTTAACTGTAGAACTAGCCACTAGGGAGTGAGCCGTCAGTCTGTAATGCAAGAGACGTGTAAACGTTTCTCTCCATTTACATGCAAATCGTTGCAGCGAGCAATTTTATAACATTAACGGTGACACTTGTAACTTACTTCACGACGACGTTTAATTTGTAGTTCATTAAGATAACCGTGTGATGGAACACCTGATAGTAGATACTGCGCAGTTATTTGTTAACTTGCAAGTTCGCTAAATGTTTACTATTGACACCAAGTTGTTGCACACCGACTGAGCTCACTAGTTACTCACAATCGAGAAACATCGAAGCATTCACTGCTACTTCGTGAATGTTCGTTCGAGGTGCGTTACAGCAACAGTCACGTAGCATGTCGCCCAAGCCTCCGCCCACTGAAGCTGATAGGCATACGTGAAAGTTCAGTGAATATCTTAGTAACAAATAAGCTTCATATAAACGATAAATTGGAGCTGTATATCTCAGCTATATGGTTTTCATTCATTAGCATTGATGATAAAGCGCTATCCGTACGAGATGCGGTCACCATCGGTTACAGCCCACGCATGCCCACGCCTCATAATATCTAACACTAAACTCTAACTACGGCGCGGTGTAAAAGTACCGAGAAAACGAAATGATTGTAATTTAAATGAAAGGTTTCGCAACATGATCGGACGTAACATCAGTCATATGTTGCTAGTTATGTTTGCGTCGCTGTAATGATAATGTCCATTACTCACTCCAATGACAGCTATATAAATGCATGGCTCAAAATATTCAAAGTGTCCGGCGCTGCGCTCGCGACCCCCTGAGGGAGACGGAGCAGGGGGACAGGGGGGGAGGTGCGTGACTCGACTGCGAAGCCCCGAATGAAGACGAGTTATCTACTCGAGTGACCCCCATAAAATGAAACGTTCGTTCAGGATTGTGCCCCACGTCTCATCGTTGAATTTTAAACAAACACGCTACGAGTAGTATTTCAGTGATTTCCGAAACGTATTTCAACCGACTGGAAGTGCCGACTGCCGGCGACGCGACGGAGCGAGGGGAATGTGTAATGCGTTTGTCACACGCGCCACTGTTTATGCGTCTGTGTCTTCAAACATTGAAAACCTAAAGAAATACCTACACGTCTGAATCATCAAACTTTCAGGAACACAGTTTTATAAGATGATAATATCCAAAAAAACAGAAGTTTATTTCATTAATATCGTCTTGCCCCACAGAACTAGATACATATCATATAAATTATTAACATGCGACGTGTCGATTCAATAAATAATTCAATGAATTTGTATCTGTCGCCGCGAGGAACACACTTAATACGAATCATAACTCAATTTCATGCATATCAATTTGGAGATACAGATAATATTTATTACTTACTTCAATGTAAGTACATAAATAGCATATAAGGTAGGCTGGAATCTGACATGCATTGGAAGAAGTTATTTTTACAAAAATAGGAATAAACAATCCTAATATAGTAATGTACTTTTTGATTGTACCTACGAGTACGAGTATTTACATTTTATTTATGAAGGAACAAAGGTGAGGACAGATACCTAGTTGCCAATATCGACAGGTGCAAGCGTGGGCAGTGGCACCTCTTGAATACTGATGTCAAACGATACACACAAACGAAATAACTAGTAGAACTACATTATCTGAATAGTCGGAAATCACATCGTAGCAGGAAAAGCATGTCTTGTGAACCTTCTGTAGCTACATTGTGCGGGGAGGCCACAGCCGACGTCGGCGTCGCTCTTCTAGCTAGGAAATATGACGTCACTGACACTGCACTAGTGCTCCATTCACTGGCTAATTAACTGCTGTCTCTTTCATACGCGGCACGACTGCACGTGACAGGGAATAGCACCACACACTGAACTAGCACAGGTGACAAAACTCACATGTCTGTGGAACTCAATGGAGTGTCTACGAGGACTTTACTTTATCATCGATCAGCGAGGATGTCTAGCGGTCTGTTTGAGTGACTTGACAAAACCTCCTGTCATACTCACAGTAAGGTTTGCCGAGTTTACTCAAGTAGCGATTTTATCAGACTCATTTGTCCATCACGACTAGCCGAGCTATCCTGTAAACGTCTCACCGTGAAGACTCGGTAGAAGTGAGCTGTCAGTAGGGGCAATCCTCCTCAGTGGAATTACGGTCGACTTTACCTTTTTGTCGGTGGGATTTTTAGAGAATATAGAGACAGGTATTAGGTACGTCCACGTGCTACGATACGAAGCTACGAAACTGCTACTAACACCAATAGGAAAAACGCCAGATCTCTAGTCTCTGTGTTATATAATACTAGCTGCGCCCCGCGGTTTCACCCGCATAAGTTTCGATCCCGTGGGAATATCGGGATAAAAAGTATCCTATGTCCTTTCCCGGGACTCAAGCTATCTCTATACCAAATTTCACACAAATCGGTTCAGTAGTTTAGGCGTGAAGAAAAGGCAGACAGACAGACAGAGTTACTTTCGCATTTATAATATTAGTTTGGATTGATAGGCAAGCGTTTTATGAGCATGAAATCTGTACGAATCAAAGTGAGTTTTTAAAATAATAAGAATGGGCCAAGAGCTAGTATTATTTCCGAAATAAATCTTATTTATAATGTATAAGTACCAGTTGTATAAAACACGTGTAAGTATAATTGCGCTTTAAGTATACAGTGGTGACCAACTACTATTTATTATTCAAGTTAGTAAAAAAGAAAATAAATTACAATCAATAGCATCGCGTTGGGTGCGTGTCGCTAAAGTTCCATGTGTGATGTAATGTAAGTGATGTGTGACCGCGATGAGTTACTGTAACGAGGGGGTCGTGACTGGGACTAACTAGACGACTGCTTGTTATGATGGTAGTGCTACGCGGCAGGCGCGAGGCGGTACTAACTGTTAATAATAATAATAATATAGAACTGGCGCAAACCTGTAGTACTTACTACCGATGGCCGCAAGAAGGTATGGCAAAGCAAGGAGCTTCACGGGCGCTTCTATCGGGCTCTTCATGAGCCCGGTGTAGATTTCTTAGCGTCCGTATCCTGGTTACGTTTTGGTGATCTTTTCGGAGAAACCGAAGGTTTCGTCTGTGCAATTATGGACGAAGTTATCTTGACGAATAACTACCGCAGACATATTATGAAGGACGGGACGGTTGACGTGTGTCGGGCATGCCACCGTCCGGGTGAGTCTATCAGACATATTATCTCTGGTTGTTCTCGTCTGGCTAACGGCGAGTACTTGCACAGGCATAACCAAGTAGCCAGGATTATTCACCAGCAACTTGCTTTGAAATATAAACTTGTGGATTCTGAGGTACCGTATTACAAGTATGTGCCCGACCCAGTTCTTGAAAATGACCATGCCACGCTGTACTGGGATCGGTCTATCATTACTGACAGGACTATTGTTGCCAATAAGCCTGATATAGTGGTGATAGATCGATTAGCGCGCCGCACAATGATTGTCGATGTTACCATTCCACATGACGGGAACCTCGTGAAAGCTGAGAAAGAGAAACAAATTAAATATCTTGACTTAGCACACGAGGTTGTTGACATGTGGAATGTGAGCTCGGCTATCATTGTGCCGATTGTCGTATCGGCCAATGGGCTTATGGCCCAAAGCCTCGACCAACATCTGTCGAGGCTCTCGTTAGGCGGTTGGATCAAGGGCCTGATTCAGAAGGCAGTACTCCTCGATACGGCTCGTATTGTGAGGAGGTTCCTGTCTCTGGAGCCCTAACCACCGGTAGCTTGGACCCTGCTCCCGACACCGGCGGAATACTATTTTTTATATTTTTAAATGTTTTTTATACGTATTTTTTATATTTTAAGAAATATTTAAAAATGTAAATTAATATGTACATAAATAAATAAACGAAATAATAATATAATAATATTCCACAACTATCACACAACGCCATCTAGTCCCAAGCTAAGCAGAGCTTGTGTTATGGGCACTAGACAACTGATAAACATACTTATATATTTCTAAATACATACATATTATAGATAAATTACACCCAGACACAGAACAAATGATCATGCTCATCACACAAACATTTGTCCTGGGTGGGAATCGAACCCACGACCTCCGGCATAGCAGTCAGGGTCACTAACCACTAGACCATCAGGACTGTTAGTATTACAGGTGAAAGAAACATTGGAGTACTAAAAGAGTGAACATCTGGTTAGCTGTTAGATGAAAGCCTTTTTCACCGCTATCTAAAAGGTCAATCAATTTTTCAAGTGATTTGTTTTGCTGTTGTTATTTCAGCAAACACAGCGCACCATTATCTAACAGCCAGTCACTGCAGTTCACAGGAGTTTGACAACCTGCAATGTTTTGACTTACTTTAAAGTAGGACGATCACGATCTACGTAAAATATAACTCTTTAATCAGCTAAAGTGTAATTAAGAAGCATTTGCTAATGTCTGGTGCCCTATCTGACTACCTACATTCTACTCTTCCATATTTTCTTAATTTCTTTGTACTCCATAGTACAGGTTGCATATGAACGCATGCGCAGGCCATGTCATCAGTACATGCGCGCGCATAACGTAGCGTCCAAGATAATACCATTTTATTTACCTGGACTGTCCAGCAGTGGATATTCAGAGGCATTTATGTAGACACGTATTATATCTCTTCGGTATACACATGTGAGTAGGTACGTTAAGTACATTTATGTAGACACGTATTATATCTCTTCGGTATACACATGTGAGTAGGTACGTTAAGTACATTTATGTAGACACGTATTATATATCTCTTCGGTATACACATGTGAGTAGGTACGTTAAGTACATTTATGTAGACACGTGTTATATCTCTTCGGTATACACATGTGAGTAGGTACGTTAAGTACATTTATGTAGACACGTATTATATCTCTTCGGTATACACATGTGAGTAGGTACGTTAAGTACATTTATGTAGACACGTATTATATATCTCTTCGGTATACACATGTGAGTAGGTACGTTAAGTACATTTATGTAGACACGTATTATATATCTCTTCGGTATACACATGTGAGTAGGTACGTTAAGTACATTTATGTAGACACGTGTTATATCTCTTCGGTATACACATGTGAGTAGGTACGTTAAGTACATTTATGTAGACACGTATTATATCTCTTCGGTATACACATGTGAGTAGGTACGTTAAGTACATTTATGTAGACACGTGTTATATCTCTTCGGTATACACATGTGAGTAGGTACGTTAAGTACATTTATGTAGACACGTATTATATCTCTTCGGTATACACATGTGAGTAGGTACGTTAAGTACATTTATGTAGACACGTATTATATATCTCTTCGGTATACACATGTGAGTAGGTACGTTAAGTACATTTATTACTGTTTTGTAAGTAATAACAGTAGGTAAAGAAAATTAGAAATTAAGTATAATTAAAATAATATAAATGTAGATACTTACTATCTACAATACTTCACTAATGTACGCGGAAATACTAACCAGATAGTTCGACGAGTTTATCATTAAATATAGTATTTAACTAACTAGCATAAATGTTAACGGCACATTAAATATGACTACAGAAGAGTTTCCTGTAAGTATGTCGGTACGAGCATACGTTCCGGTGAGTCAGGTAAGTTGTCGGTAAAGTAAATGTAGCCGCAGTTTAGTCTTTAGAGTAATTACAGGTTACAGCAGTCGCGCGAGTGACGCGCGGCGCGGGGCCCGGCGGACATGACGACGTTAACTGTTGCGTATATCAACGTCCTTTATTCTAACAACTTTCTCTGAATTGTTCAGTCTACCAGGTACACAGCACGTAGTCAGATCCAATGTGTCACTGAGTATGACGACACTTCATTTTCATTAACGTGTTGTCAGAAATCTTTCAGAAAATATGATCGTGACTAGTGGAATCTGTATTCAATCAATAATTAGTAAGTCAATTCGTATTAATCGTTTTGTATTGACATCCAGTGTGTGGCGGGTTAAATGTCACCCGCACCAGCACGTACAGGTGAGGCAGGTGCGAGACGGACGCTAACGCAATTGTCGCGCCGCCGCGCCGCGCCGACCGCATGGTGTACATAGGGCAATGGAGACAGAAGGTCTGCCATGCAATGCTAATAACGGCGCGCGGCGGTGCCCTCCGGCACTTGAGCGTATGTTCTATTTCTATTTTACTTTAACTTTTATAAAACTATGCTTGAAGCTTGAACTATTAGGCAACATTATAATATCTCTGCAATGCCAATTTCTCCTGCATGCGCCAATATTACTAAATCTTATTACCTACTTACTTATTAGAAAAAAACTCGTATATTGGTGGCCAAATGGCCTTGGGCTATAACAATCTGGACTCCTGAAGTCCTTAAAATCTGAAGCACAAGAAACTCCAAAGTGAAGATATTTAGGGCAGGTGAACCTTACCCTACTTGTAAGAACTGCTATCAGTGTTCTACGTAATATTTAAACCATATTACAGAAACTGTACACATTTATTTGAAAATTCATACATATTAAAAAAAACCCTCATAACATTATTAGATACTTACTAGTTTACAGGACTGATAAGTTAAGTTTTTAAAGCTTCCTCTCTCCAATTGTTTTGCCGTGCCCGACAGAGTCCATAATGATCTCATTCAATTATAAGTTACCACCTGCGTATACATTATGGAATGGAATCAATGATTATGAGTATTTAGTACGTAGGCTAGTGTAGCGCAGTATAAATGTGTAATATCGCGCGTTGTCCTTCTGCACGGAGTTGTTCGACCGTTGGCACACGGGCGCGCGATAACTGCGTTAACGCGGCCGTCGCGACTCCGAGTCACTCCAGACAATCGCATCACGTATCTACTGACGTCACGGGACGCTTATGAACATCACACGAGTGTTTATTTTGTTTGAAAGTATTGAAAATAAGAACAGCTTGGCTTATATTATTGCGTTATAAACAAATACTTACAACAATTTACTTACCTCGTCATTTCGCTATTAATAGCTTATTCTGTAATAATAGTAGATTGTACAACTAAGGCATAAAAGAAGCTATTTTACCCCGAGACGTTTATATCCACGCGAGCCGCAGGCGAGGGTGGATAGTTAAGGCGAGGGGTAAAATGGCTCGTTTATGCCTGAGTTGTACACTCTGCTTTTCACTTCGATTGCGAGAAAATGAAACAGGCATAAAGTATACAGTACATAATTAATCAAAAATGTTGCAAAGCATAGCTAATTCCCGCCACCACAGATAATACCGCCACGAAACTTTTTAAAAGTTTTTTTTTTTAATTTCAACATTTGTCATTCGACTTGGGTACTTCATACTGCCAAGTAATAAAAGCGTTTCTTTGCGTTTTTAAATAATAAATGACAACTATTTTACCTGATTTTATTAAATTAACGATAGAAAACACGGAAGAGGTATAAATTAAAGAAAATGAAATAAATCACGACTTTAATCTGCGCAGTTTTATTGTGCGTGTGGCTGTTGGGCCTGATTACCTTAGTCTCAGAAAAAAAAATTACTTTATGCACTAGAACATAAAAAGCGATTTTATGTCGCCTAAGCACAACATAAAGACGTACTTTTAGAGCATGAGAAGTGAAAAATACTTTTCAACACACTTGCTCGTAAAATGGCTCTTAATGCACCGCTTTTGGGTCTGTAATGCAGTGTATTACAAACGCGTGCTTTTTCTTTACGTTACGGTACTCGTGCTTTAATTCCACAGATAACTATTTAATTTACTAGTCGGAGGTCGGAGAAGTGCGTTTTTTTTTTTTTAATCTCTTCCAAGAGACTTCATGCCAAAAGGAATCCGCGAGCCATATTTCACTTTTTTTTTTAATAGTCTGAATTGTCTTTGGTCCCAAAATGAACTAAAATTTATTTACCTTAAGATGAATGCGCAGTTGTAGCTCGCGCAATTAAATTTTTCTAACGTTTTTTGCAATTTTCGGGTCCGTGTCAGGTTGTATTTTCATTAAAATATGATTCGCGACTATAACAGGTATGTATTTACAGAATTATAATCATTAGAATCATTCATACACCTTTCTAAGTTAGATTTGTTCCATAAGAACAAATCTCTTATGGATAAGTTCTTAGGGAACAAATCTAACTTAAATAGGTATATCATATTAATGATTCTAATGACTATAATTCTGTAAATACATATCTATTATACATATACATTTTGATCACGATACAACCTGATACTGACCTGCGAATTGCAAAAAACTTAAGAAAATTTAAATTTCGCGATCTACCACTGCGCATTCACCTTAGGGTGCATCCAGACAGAGCGAGGCATGCGCCGCAAATAATTTTTTTTATATGTACGGTTGCCTCAGGCTGAGGCATCTAACGTACAAAAAAAAAGCACTTGCGGCGCATGCCTCGCTGTGTCTGGATGCACCTTATAATTGTCCGTCGTCCCTCGCGGAACCAAACGGAAAAGACTACACGAAAGACCACTGGCGTTCTATTATTGCGGATTCTCACTGAATTAATGTATATTTCTGTATGACAATAGTACTTTCTAATTCCATACTAACTAAACTACAATTTGACATACGACAACACTACGATCAGTCTAAACTATTTTGTGTTTATTATATTTTTTCTATAGGCTGTTTATCGGTTTTGTGTGTGCCTTTAAATAAATAAACGCGCGCCATTGCTTACTCTATGGGTAAACCTGCGCGCGCACGCTAGCGCGGCGCGCGGAAAAACAAACCCAGCCCGCCATTATCCATACAAGTTAATATTTAACAATACAAGCCTGTTTTTTCCTCGCAAGTGTATTGAAAAACGTCGTATGATACGCGTGTGCATTGATCATTATACTCTCGGCTTCCTTATCGCGCTCGCCTACGGCTCGCGCGAATAATACCGCCTCGAGTTTAATAATCAACATAGCACACATGTATCATAATGTACTATAAAAAGTAGTTGACACTTATTTATTCAATTGGGACATGGAGCAATAAGTTGTAATAGGAACAACTCGATTACAAACGCGGAAAGTTTATTAATACCAACGATTAAGTATATTATGTCCATTATCTCCATAGACACTCACATGGAACGTACATAAAGTTTGTCTTTAATGTATGTAAGTAACATAGGGAATTAAAGTTGTAACAGTAATCGTAAGTTCTAGAAACTTACAAAGCTCATTATCTTAACGCACTAAGTAGACATGTTTTGTTTTCAAAGCCGTGGCGGAGGCATAACTTCCAATAGTCAGCCATCTACAGTATAAACTACTTGGGATCTAAGAAGGTGCTTAACACCGTATACTAATGCGCTAAGGTAGTAAAGACTTTCTATGGAAGTATTTAACGTAGTAGGAAAATGATACCGAAAAGTGAATAGGAATACGTTTTTTAATACGGCGGAGTGTTAAAAGACCTGAAATCAATCATAGTTAGCCCCGCACCGACAATGAAAGTCTGACATGTGAGCCGAAATCTTGATGGATGGCAACCCTACAGACGCGGCGCGGCGCGGCGCGGCGTGGTGACGCGCGGGTACGGTGGGTAGGAGCGCCGCTGTAATCCGCGCGGTGAGCCGTACTGCTTAATAACGTCGGCCGTACGACGACGCGACGTAATCCACTCCGCGCAATACTGGCTTTTGTTTATAACTATTCACCTCCAAGCGAACCGCCGCGCCATGAGCGGCGCGTCACCGGCGGCCGGGCGAGCCGTAATACCGCCCTTAATCTGCCCATCTTATTTTATACTTCGGTATATTTTTGAATCTGAATTAAAAAGACCTTTCCGTTATGGAAATTAACTCTGACACAATAAGGTTGAGCTCGCATTGTTTTCTAATAAAAAGTTCGTCGACTCGCGAATTTAGCGTTATGACCGAGTCGCGCGGACGTGCGCGCATTAGGGATGCCGCCCTCGCACCGCGCGGTGCTTGAGAATGTCAATTGCACCAATTATTGGCACTCGGCTATTATTCCTGTCGCAGATAATATGGACATCCTCCTCCCACCCCGTCTGTCAGGTCACAAGCCGCTACCTATGATCCTAGAATTGCCTAATTGAGAATGCAGACGCCTAGCCGTGCCGCTATCTTCGGCTCGTCCCACAACTCAGTACATGTTGAGTATCCATTACTGGGCGCGTGCACGTAGCTATCTCCAATTACCGTTCACGGGCGGCTACGTACGTGGAGAGCACGCGGGATCGTTGCCGGGGGCGTACCTGTGTAGCGGGTGCAGTAATTGAAATAGCGCGAGTTAGGTAGACGCGGCGCACTGAATTCATTAGACGGATATCATCGGCGTGGCTCGGCGGGTGTCGGGGGCGGTCGGCTGCGGTCGGCGGCGGTCGACTGCGGTCGGCTGCTAATCAGCTTGTTTTGTCGTCTAGTTAGCATTGTTTACGGCCGCACGATATGTTACAGCTGTGCGAACCACTCGTGTTGGAGTTACTTTACGTTCATTTAGAAAGGGCGGCTAAGGGGCAGGACTAACGAGAGAAATCGTATTGTGAAATCCCCGACATTCACGGAACACAATTCTGAGGCAAAACGAGATCTAAGGACAAGGTATGTCAGCCGGGTATAATAATAGGCACTTGTGACTTGTAGTATATAAGTAACATAATAATAATTTAATTGTGGTAAGCTAGTGTTCGCCCCGCGACTCCCCGCGGCAAGCAGCGTGAGACGTAACGATGATGGGCCGTCATTACATTATTCCCAGAAATAGTTTGATGTGGGAAGCGATTCAGAGATTATAATATTATTTAGAATGAAGTAATAAGAGCAGTAACACTGTGTACGAATAGCATGTAATCAGTAAGTGAGGCTGACACATGTAATACGTAATCAAATATGAATTAGGGTCCGTTCACACAGACCGGCTCGTAGAGGAGAGCAGATTCTTATCACGTTGAAAACAGAGTTTTTAGTATTTGTAGTAAGGTTTATTTTTGCATGTGCACTGCTTTTGTCATTAAGAATGCTTGAACGCGCTTGGTGTGAAATAATAAGAGGAGCTGACCGGCTCCGATCGCGTACTTTTTCTCGTTTGCGCAGCTGTTCGGCTCCGATTGCATGCTCTTTCTCGCTCGCGCAGCCGATCGGCTCCGATTGCGTGCTCTTTCTCGCTCGCGCAGCAGATCGGCTCCGATTGCGTGCTATTTCTCGCTCGCGCAGTCGATCGGCTCCGATTGCGTGCTCTTTCTCGCTCGCGCAGCCAATCGGCTCCGATTGCGTGCACGTCGCCAAACTAAACTTGGACTGCGTGGAATACTGGTACTGCCTTTGTAGTGTATCCACCCGGCTCCGAGCGCATCCGACCGGCTGCGAGTGCATCCGATCGGCTCCGAGCGCATCCGACCGGCTGCGAGTGCATCCGTCCGGCTGCGAGTGCATCCGACCGGCTGCGAGCGCATCCGACCGGCTCCGAGCGCATCCGCTTTCAGATAGCTTCCAGCCGGTCTATGTGAAATAGTTGGCGGCTCCGCTCCGACCAACTCCAAACGTATGCGATCCGGTCTGTGTGAAAAGAAAAATGCGCGCCGATGCTCTCCGAGCCGGTCTGTGTGAACGGACCCTTAGGGCGGGAGCGCCGAGCGCACCACTCACTAGAAAAAAAATAAGTACCTAATTCCATCTCAAACGTGTATTTCTAGTGTAAACAAGATGACTCGCAAGATTTTACGGAATAAGTACAGATGAATAATGTTCCCAAAAACTATATACCTATTCCAATATAATATTCCAGCTTGTTAATTATTAAACCTTGTAAAACTCTTGTTTTTACCCGACTACGGCGAAGCAAAAAGGAGGGTTATGATTTTGACCGGTTTGTAAGTATGTATGTTCATCTGTTCCTTCATAACTTCTAAGCTGCTTGTCATATTTGGACAAATGAGGCATCTTTAGAAGCGTCTTGATCGTCTGCTGGTTACAGGCTTTATGACGTCACATTAAATTGAATATGGCGCCCTCTAGCGGACATAAACACATGATCTAAAAAAAAATATTTTTAATAATGCCGTGTTGGGTTGATACCCAACACGGCATTATTAAATTATTATTATGTGCTAATTTCTTATCGGTGGTCCTTCTGCCCGATATGTCACGTGGTCGCCGCAGCTTGACTCCAGCCGAATTATAAGAGGTCGGTTTAAGGCGAAGTTATCCGGGATTAAGATTAAGTATGGACTTGGTGAGTTGCCGGCGGTTCTAATGCCGCCGCGCCGCGCACGCATCGCTGGCGAGGCGAAACAATCGCATTCACTTACCGCAATCTAGCGGCTAACTTTGTGACTTATTATCATGCAAGTTAGCACTGAAATTATGCTAGGGAGTTAATATTAATTAAAGTAGAAGCAAGAACATTGTTTAGTAAGTAATCATCAACTTTACAAAGAGAAACACAGGCGTGTATTAGCTAATTGAAATTCACCGCAACCAAAACCGTGACATTTTCTCATAATAACGTAGTGTGGTGCGCCGTGCGCCAACTGACGCGATGATTATCTCAATGCGTGACGAAGAGCTATAGCTACCCAATATGTAGCACTGACTAAGAAGAGCGTAGTAGGTATGAAAAAACCGGCTAAGTGCGGGTCGGACTCGCACACGAAGGGTTCCGTACCACCGCACAATATTTAACACTACATATATGTATGTATAAAAAAATCACGTTTGTTGCATGGGGGCCCCCATTAATTTATCTTAATTTAATTATTTATTTTTAAAGTGAATATACAACTAAGTAATTATTCTGTAAATAAATAATAATAATATCGTTTATTCATAAAAAATGGTACAGATTTACAATACCTAATATAACTTAAAAATTATACAGGAAGATTTTTTTATCACCATCCAAATTTTTACAGGGTGTTCTACTCATGAATATGAACAACTTTCACTATGGGACCAACTCTGAATTCACGAAAAAAAAATCAGCTGTTTAATACAAAAGTTTAATACCTACTTGACCAAAATGTATGAAACAGCTGATTTTTTATTTACAGACAACGAGTAAATCCTCTGTCTCATTGTTTCAAGCGTCTACCTGTTGCTGTTATTAATATCGAGCAAAAAACGGCAAATAATCACGTCTGTTGTATGGGAGCCCCCCTTAAATATTTATTTTATTCTGTTTTTAGTATTTATTGTTATAGCGGCAACAGAAATACATCATCTGTGAAAATTTCAACTGTTTAGCTATCACGGTTCATGAGATACAGCCTGGTGACAGATAGACAGACGGACAGTGGAGTCTTAGTAATAGTGTCACGTTTTTACCCTTTGGTTACGGAACCCTAAAAATACTGAGAAACATCTTGCCAAGCAGTAGGACAGTTGGTATAGGAGATGACACGAAGACTTATTTTATGGCGAGTTAGTACCTTAACACGTCATCGCAGTCACGTCGCCGTGACGTACAGTGACGCGTCACTCGAGGAATCGCGTCGTAAATCATAGTCGCGCGCTAAATATTAAAATCCCCCGCCGCGACATATTATGGCTATATGAATCTGATAGGAGGAAGGTCTCAAGATGCCATCATCTCAAAGGGGAAAGGTAAATTACGTTGTTGGTGTTTTTTAAAGAATATATTGTGCCAAGCACAGCAAGGTACAAAGATTGATCAGTGAAATTATACCAAAGTTAATTAAACAATACCCACTGAGAAATCTATAAACAGCAATTTATCAGATTCCATAATAAGCCAGATCTGCAGTTAAGTGGAAACTAGGTTCTCGACCAAACTTTCCAATAATTCGACTGACGGAATGCGGAGCAGAATGCGATGCAGCGGCAAGGCGAATGACAGGCACAGGTTACAGGTCAACACTTTTGTGAACTGTGACCGACATCCGCCAATTATATTAATATTGTATTCCTGTTTATGCTAATAGCCGCTGCAGTCCATTAATTACCGACTCGTTGCCGGTGATCCTGCATGACCGGTAGACGGGCCGGTAAACAGGATACACCCACGTCACGTCACCACGTGCTTTCGTCTCTACGATGAGATAATTATGTGTTAATTAAGTTACTTGCCTCGTTGGTCTAGAGGTTGCGAGGCAGACTGCTGAGCAAGCACCAAAGTTCGATTCCTAAATCGAGGAAGTCCACGGAGTTTCTTGCCCGTTATTTTCCATAGGAACCTAGTAACCTACTATGCTATGGAATGCGCCGCTTCATCTTTCTGACTGACCGACACTCGCTTGACAATTGTAAGCACGTTTGCATACAAATGCTAAGACACGTGTTCAAATACGCGTTCTAGGTTAGCCTATGTAAGCGCGTGTCATTTTGTGTCTCATAATATTAGGTTATTTTATATCACATTATTTGTTGTTAAATAATTAGATTATTAATGACCTTAAATCGTAATTTAGCTGCAAAGCAATATTATAATATTTTAAACTGTCAAATCCGCAATGATGGCGCCATCCCCACCTTTACTGTATAAAAGGCGTGCCGCCATCAGGTTCGTACCCCACAGGGGGTGCCCTTAGCGTGTAGTCGCTTAATATAGTAGATATTCGCCCTGGCTGGAGGCTTTGAGTTTTCTTAAGGCAACCACAGGATAGTCCGGTTAAGTAGTCACGACCTCTCAAGGTCAACTACGAGATGCCATTTCAAAAAAAAAAAAAAAAAAAAATTGCGGGCGCAGTCTGTGTGCAACGTTCGTGGAGTTACCATCTCCCGATATTGGTAAGTTAAAACTTGTAATATTGTATTTTGATGATTGTAATTGTATACATTTATGCTGATGCTGATAAATATGGAATATGTTGTCACATGAAAATTATTGTAATTCGCTTCACAATGCTATGACTTTTTGTAATTAATAAAACATAATTTATATGAACCACCCTTCCATTTTTAACATAACTGTCAAGGTTAAATTGAAATAAATGTCTAGCCTTGTCTTTCTGTGCTTCATTTTATAAAATCCTTCCTCTACACACTATAATCTTCGGTAGTTTTACACACATTAAATAACTAGTTAATATCTCCCGATATTGCTTTATATTTGGGTACTTAAAGATAGTTTATATGGCTGTTTTCTGACAATTCAGAAGTGGGATAAGTAGCTTATGCTAATGTGTATTTTTTTTTCTCTTTTTCGGTCGAGAAATATGGATAAACAAAGAGTACTTGTCTCTCCGATTTTGGGCAGTGTTCAAGCGGAACCAATCGAAATTACAGATGACCACAGACACCATCACTCCTTGGAGCGGCAGGCACAAGATTCAAGACTGAGTTCACAGCAGACACGAGGCCGCGTGATTGACCCAACGTGCTATCTACCAAGCAACAGTCGATCGCGCAGCCCTTTGCATAGCAGCCAGCGGCCCAGCAGCCAGCGACGCAGCAGGCCGCGGCGCAGCAGTCCGCGGCTCAGCAGCCAGCGGCGCAGCAGCCAGCGGCGCAGCAGCCGGCGGCGCAGCAGCCGGCGGCGCAGCAGCCGGCGGCGCAGCAGCCGGCGGCGCAGCAGCCAGCGGCTCAGCAGCCAGCGGCGCAGCAGCCAGCGGCGCAGCAGCCAGCGGCGCAGCAGCCAGCGGCGCAGCAGCCAGCGGCGCAGCAGCCAGCGGCGCAGCAGCCAGCGGCGCAGCAGCCAGCGGCGCAGCAGCCAGCGGCGCAGCAGCCAGCGGCGCAGCAGCCAGCGGCGCAGCAGCCAGCGGCGCAGCAGCCAGCGGCGCAGCAGCCAGCGGCGCAGCAGCCAGCGGCGCAGCAGCCAGCGGCGCAGCAGCCAGCGGCGCAGCAGCCAGCGGCGCAGCAGCCAGCGGCGCAGCCGTCAGCGGCGCGGCAACCCGCAGCACGCCACGAATCGCAACGTGCAATATCCACCCGCAACATTACAAGGAACTACAGGTACCACTACTGCTTCTAACGGAGGCAGTGGTGATTTAAATATTTTAGTACGAGCATTGAAGTCTCTTGCCGGGGGTCATGAAAACATAGGTGCTTTCAACAATACTATACCCGAGTTTGATCCTACAAGAAAAGAGCAAACAATGGGTATGTGGTTGCACAAAGTGAATGAGTGTGCCGTCATTTATTCATGGAATGAAAAACAAATAGTGCATTATGCACTTCCTAAACTTCAAGGCATAGCAAAACGTTGGTATGAAGGATTACCATCGGTGCTCTTTTCTTGGGAGGAATGGCAGACAAAATTAATAACGGCTTTTCCCTCGGAAGAAAACTATGGTCAAATGTTAGCAGACATGTTAGCTAGGCGTGCACGTTACGGGGACTCTCTTGAAGATTATTTTTATGACAAAATTACTCTCATTAACCGATGTAGTATTAGTGGAAAACGAGCGGTAGAATGTGTTCTACACGGCATAGATGATCGCGCTGTTAGATTAGGTGCCGAAGCGGCTCAGTATGAGGACTTGGATAAATTACTCACTTATTTAAGAAATTCAAAAAGTCTGAAACAAAATTCTGACCGTAAATCTAATATTAAAAATCAACCTGGTACAAACTCCTCGGATAGCAAAGCAAATAATCCAAGCACTAAAGACAGAGTCCTTCGCTGCAATAACTGTAAACAGGAAGGTCATTTTGTAGGTCAATGTACTCGACCAATCAAAAAATGTACTAAATGTATGAGGATTGGTCATGAGGCGGAAAACTGTTATTCAAAAGTAATTCCGGCCCAAAAATCTGTTAACAGGGTAAACATCGATGGTAAAATTTCAGACAAATATTTTAAAACCGTGCGTATTAACGACATAGAAATGAAGTCCTTTGTTGATCTTGGTAGTGAATGTTCGATGCTTAAACAATCTGAATTATCCAAGTTGGGGAATATAGAAATAAAAACTAGAGATCTGCCTATACTCAGAGGATTTGGTAATTCTGTTGTGCATGCATTGGGTAAGGTCAATACTGTAGTTGAAATTGACGGCGTAAAGGCTGAAGTTGAAATATTAATAGTCCCAGATTGTGCTATGCAGGTTCCCCTTATGATAGGTCAAACCTTTACTGAACAACCTCATGTATTAATCCAAAAAACAAGTGAACATCTTGAAATTTTACAAAATCAGATCGATAATATTCAATGCCAAAAGGTAAAAATTTTTAACCGTAAACATATTCAATTAATAGGTTTAACAATTTTAGAGGTCTATACAGAACCCAAATTTACTGGTGACCTTTTTGTTGAGGGAAGCTTGCGTAACAAAAATAACTGTTTCTATGTTGTTCTAACTGGAATTTATCAATTTAACAATGATGGTTACGGACAAATAGTTATAAATAGCCTAAATTGTGAGCCTCTATGCTTAAAAGACAATACTTTAATTGCACGGGGTATCATTGTTAATAAAGAAAACGAGAAAAAAGTTCTGCGTATAGCCGGTTGTAACTTACAAGATCAACAAATGAGTTTAATTTGTTCTTCGGATCTGAACGTTTCTAGTGAGTTAAGCCAAAAGGTGATTGATGACTTGCTTTGCCTGTTAAATAACTATCGGCGTTGCTTTGCGTTTACACTCTCTGAGTTGGGGCACTCCTCGGTCTGTGAAATGAGCATTGACCTGCACTGTGACACACCTGTCGTCTATAGACCTTACAGGCTGGCAATAAAAGAGAAAGAAATAGTCAGGGATATGGTAGATGAACTAATTCAAAATGATATAGTACGTCCTTCAGTTTCTCCTTTCGCTAGTCCTATTGTACTCGTACGGAAAAAAACTGGCGGTTACCGTCTTTGCATTGATTATAGAGCCTTGAATAAAAATACAATACGCGAAAATTACCCAATGCCACTTATAGATGATCAGATCGATACGTTAGCCGGTAACATGTACTTCACAGCTCTTGATTTGGCATCTGGGTACTATCAGATTTCTATCAGAGAACAGGATAGGCACAAAACAGGGTTCGTAACACCAGAAGGCCATTTCGAATTTAACCGAATGCCTTTCGGCTTGGCAAATGCTCCAGCAACGTTCCAACGAATGATGCATCAGGTTCTAGGCAATTTACGTCATAAAGAGGCACTAGCTTATTTGGATGACATAATCATACCATCAAAATCAATTGAAGAGGGTATGAAACAATTAGAAACGGTATTAATTTTGCTGTCAGAAGCAGGTCTTACTCTTAATTTATCAAAATGTGTTTTCTTCGGCCGTTCAATAACTTACTTGGGGTTTAATATTTCAAGTGAAGGTATCCAACCAGGATCTGCTAAAATAGAGGCAGTAGAAAAATTTCCCGTACCAAAAGATCAACACAACGTAAGGCAGTTTTTAGGGCTAGCGAGCTTTTTCCGTAGGTTCGTGAAGGGGTTCTCTATTATTGCAAAGCCATTGACACAGTTGCTCAGAAAAAATTCTGCTTGGGTATGGGGACCCGATCAGCAAAATGCATTCGATACCTTAAAAACAATTTTAATTCAAAAACCAATATTAGCCCTGTATAATTCAAAATCTATTACAGAATTGCACACCGACGCATGCAAAATTGGTATCGGTGGTATACTATTCCAAAGAAATGAACAAAATATTTTAAAACCCGTAGCTTATTTTAGCAGGCAAACTAGCCCTGAAGAACAAAATTATTGCTCTTATGACCTGGAAACCCTAGCAGTGGTAGCCTCGTTACAGAAATTTCGGGTATATTTAGTAGGGATACATTTTAAGATCGTGACCGATTGTAATTCATTAAGATCAACTTTCATGAAACGCGATATGATCCCCCGGGTAGCCAGATGGTGGACCCAAATGCAAGAATTTGATTTTGAAATCGAGTACAAAGCGGGGTCTTCTATGGCTCATGTGGACGCTTTGAGTCGTAACCCATCTATCGGTAATCGGTAGTGATCATTTGAAAAAAATGGTTAATTCTATAACAGAAACAGACTGGCTTTCAACAGTACAGAATTCAGATTCAGAACTTCAACGGATTATTGGAATTTTAAGTAACTCTGAATTTAACGATATTGTAGAAATAAAAGAAAAATATAAAATTAAAAATGGAAAGCTTTTTAGAATCACACCTGATGGAGATAGATGGGTTGTGCCTAAAGGCGTTCGATGGCAAATTGTCAAACAGAATCATGACGATATCGGCCATTTCGCTTTAGACAAAACGTTGGAAAAAATAAAAACTCATTATTGGTTCCCAAATATGCGTGCTTTTGTTACAAAATATGTATCCTCGTGTCTAGAGTGCGCGTGTAGTAAAGCACCTGGTGGGAAAAGACCCGGGTTTTTGCACCCAATCCATAAAGTAGACGTGCCGTTTGATACCATACACATGGATCATACGGGTCCATTTGTACGCAGTAGTAGGGGTAATGTGTATATTCTCGTTTTAATTGACGCTTTTACCAAATACATCTATTTGAAACCGGTGAAAAATACAAAATCAAACACTACTATTAGAATTTTGCGCGAATTTATTAGCATTTTTGGAGTTCCTAAACGAATTATATCTGACCGAGGCACGTCATTTACAAGTGATCTCTTCAAAAAATTTGTATTAGATAAAGGCATCAAACATGTATTAAATGCAGTTGCTACTCCACGGGCCAATGGTCAGGTGGAAAGATATAATAAAGTTATTGTTGACTCATTAACAGCTAAATGTGTTGGCTCATCTGAAAGCAAATGGGAAGACCACCTGCCCGATGTCCAGTGGGGTATCAATAATACCTTCAACAAAGGTATCAATAAGACACCTGCAGAAGCTCTTTTCGGGATAAGGCTACAGGGCTCAAGTGATAGTAAAGTAATTTCTGCAATTGATGACGATATCACTTCAATAAACAAAAGTCTTCAAGAAATCCGTACTGAGATTTCTTCTCATATCGAATCCACACAAGAGACTCAAAAAGCAACTTTTGATAAATCTCGTTGCAAGTCTATTAAATATAATATTGGGGATTTAGTAAGGGTTGAGCGGCAAATTCCCTCTACGGGTGGTAGTAAAAAGTTAATTCCAAAGTATCAGGGCCCTTACAAAATTACTCATGTTTTCGATCATGACCGCTACCAAGTAGAGGACACGCCTCTTACAAGAAAGGGAAACAAAAAATATTCTAATATAATTGCTGTAGATAAGTTAAAGCCATGGATTTGTTTCGATAGACCACATGATGACGTCTTAAGCGAAAACTCGGATTACGGAAATTCTAATTGATTTAATTTTTATTTTTATTATAGCTATGTAATTGTACAGACCAATGGGGTCAATACTTTTAGACCGATGGGGTCAATACTTTTAGACCAATGGGGTCAATATTTTAAGACCAATGGGGTCAATATTTTAAGACCAATGGGGTCAAATATATTGATAAAGACCAATGGGGTCAAATATATTGATAAAGACCAATGGGGTCAAATATATTGATAAAGACCAATGGGGTCAAATATATTGATAAAGACCAATGGGGTCAAATTTATTGATAAAGACCAATGGGGTCAAATTTATTGATAAAGACCAATGGGGTCAAATTTATTGATAAAAACCAATAGGATCAAATCGATTGATTAACTTGTGGAGTATTCATATTAATTTGGACTAACGGGTCTATCTAATTTTTGTATAAATATTGTTACATTTACATACATACATATGGTTGTTGTACTGAATTGTTTTCATTTTTACTATTGTTATTACTTTATTTGCAGCTAAGTACGGGGACGTACTTACAATTTGCTTGGATGGCCGACTGTAAGCACGTTTGCATACAAATGCTAAGACACGTGTTCAAATACGCGTTCTAGGTTAGCCTATGTAAGCGCGTGTCATTTTGTGTCTCATAATATTAGGTTATTTTATATCACATTATTTGTTGTTAAATAATTAGATTATTAATGACCTTAAATCGTAATTTAGCTGCAAAGCAATATTATAATATTTTAAACTGTCAAATCCGCAATGATGGCGCCATCCCCACCTTTACTGTATAAAAGGCGTGCCGCCATCATTGCGGGCGCAGTCTGTGTGCAACGTTCGTGGAGTTACCATCTCCCGATATTGGTAAGTTAAAACTTGTAATATTGTATTTTGATGATTGTAATTGTATACATTTATGCTGATGCTGATAAATATGGAATATGTTGTCACATGAAAATTATTGTAATTCGCTTCACAATGCTATGACTTTTTGTAATTAATAAAACATAATTTATATGAACCACCCTTCCATTTTTAACATAACTGTCAAGGTTAAATTGAAATAAATGTCTAGCCTTGTCTTTCTGTGCTTCATTTTATAAAATCCTTCCTCTACACACTATAATCTTCGGTAGTTTTACACACATTAAATAACTAGTTAATATCTCCCGATATTGCTTTATATTTGGGTACTTAAAGATAGTTTATATGGCTGTTTTCTGACACAATTCAAAAGTACCTGTAAATGATTTAATTTAATGAATGCCTTGAGTTTGAAGAAAATCTCATTAGGTTGTCCTCCGGCAGCAGTCCACAGGCTGGATTTGTGGCCTGCTGCTCTTCTACACACCTCTGCCTACCCACATTATGTCAATATAATGCAAGTTTAAGGTGAGCTGAAGCACTGTGCCGCAGATCATAGTTCATTGCTCGTACAGTGGGTCATAAATCGCAGAGGCCTGCAGCTATCCGGCAGTATACCGCGTCGTCGTGAGGATTCATTACACGCGCGTGTTACGACTAGAGGTAATTGAAATATCTGCAAACGTGACATGTACTGTGAAATAGATACTGTGTCCGTACTGTTTCGAAGCTGGTTTACAACACATTATAAAGGAGTGAATATAATGTAGTGTCACTAGCTGGACCCTTTATACTGTGTCGGTAGTCGTGCAAATCGGTGAAAACGCGTGACTTAAAAAAACTTTTTAACAAAAATACAACCGACTTCCAAAAGTCAAAAAACGAAAATGCGGAACCAAAGACACCGACTTCCGAAATGAAAGTTATTTTTCACTTTGTAGTGTTTTTTTTTTGAAGTCGGTTGTTTTTTTTTTGTAAAAACGTTTTTCACTTTGTAGTGTTTTTTTTGAAGTCGGTTGTTTTTTTTGTAAAAAAGTTTTTATTTTTCACTTTTTAGTTGTACCTACCCCACACAAATTCAATTAACACTAGTGCATTGAAGACACGACTCGAAGAATCATTAAAATTCACATAAAAATGCCGGAGATGCAGTACATTTATGCATATAACTTCGTACATAAGAATAATTACCTAATGTATTATATACTAAAACCTTCCTGAAAGTACGTAGATCACACTCATGAAAGAATTATCAAAATCGGTTCAGTAGTTTTTGAGATAATCGCGGACATACAAACATACATATATACATACATACATACATACATACGGGTCGAATACAGATCCTCCTTTTTTAAAGTCGGTTATTAAAAATACAACCGACTTCCAAAAGAAACACTACAAAGTGAAAAATAACTTTAATTTCGGAAGTCGGTGTCTTTGGTTTTTGTATTTACGTTTTTTGCCACCGACTTCCGAAATTAAAGTTATTTTTATTAACCGACTTTAAAAAAGGAGGTTCTGTATTCGACCCGTATGTATGTATGTATGTATGTATGTTTGTATGTCCGCGATTATCTCAAAAACTACTGAACCGATTTTGATAATTCTTTCATTATTGTAATCTGCATACTTTCAGGAAGGTTTTAGTATATAATACATTAGGTAATTATTCTTATGTACGAAGTTATATGCATAAATGTACTGCATCTCCGGCATTTCTATGTGAATTTTGATGATTCTTCGAGTCGTGTCTTCAATTCTTCAATGCACTAAAATTAATTGAATTTGTGTGGGGTAGGTACAACTAAAAAGTGAAAAATAAAAACTTTTTTACAAAAAAAAAAACAACCGACTTCAAAAAAAAAAAAACACTACAAAGTGAAAAATAACTTTAATTTCGGAAGTCGGTGTCAAAAAACGAAAATGCTGAGAACCATTGTGTAAAATTTCAGCTTTCTAGGTCCAAGGGTTTGGGCTGGGCGTTGATGAGTCAGTCAGTCAGTCAGTCAGGCCTTTTGTTTTTATTCATATAGATTTTCCCGCCACACTGATTATTAAATCCGAAACGCGATACCGCGGAAGCTGACAATACCGTACTTCAGGCGAACCTCTCGCGGCTGAAAACACGGCGCTAGTGTAAAGTATGCTGCGTAGTGGATGTAAGCTAGCGGCCGAGCGGCGTGCAGGCGCAGAGGTTATCGTTTGTCGGCCTTCATTAACGCGAGCTACGGCCAATTACACCGCGCACACCTGCACCACAACACGCAGGAACGGACAGAAGGACCACTGGTAACGACACACACACACACTAACACGTGGCGGTGAAATCAGACAGTCTCACTGCAGCCTGCAATGATTTTACTTCGTCCATGTTCTGTGCATGTGTGCATCTTCTCTATAACTGTCGGCCTTCTGTTTGTTTCAATGTTGTGCTCTCTATACGGCGTGTTGTTCCCACAGAGCACGCCGCGCGAATACTTTACGATTGAGCAGAGGATAACCACCTCGCAGCTTATTAGACACACCGCTCTAATAAGCAAGAGTGTGTTTATTAAACTTATCAACTAACGGGAGTTTACGGTCAACACGGCTTTCAGGGCAGCCTTTCACAATGCCTAGGTACTACTGCTAGCAACAAAGGATAGCAAAAGATAATCAAACAATGATATCATTCGGTACAACGTCCTAAGGATGACATAATTTTCTGAGCTGTTTTATCAATTAGCAGAATCCTATATTAAGTGGGACAGAGTCACGAAATAACGGTCGAAAGTGTTGAAGTTCTTAAAGAAAATAAGAACAGGGAATTAGGTATGTTTTTTTTCTCTTCGTCACATAATGAAGAGACATTTTTGTGTTATAAATATCACAAAAGTAAAATAATCGAATCACTTGATCACAGAAGTCTGTAGTGTTGCGATGTCACGAGACACGAGCAGTGTTTTGCTCACGATAATAACGCTGGACTTTCTTACTTATAATCAGTGATCGTCTTTACAATACTAAGGTAGACATTACACGTACATTACATTGACATTACTCAGTGTTGCCCCTGCATCAGTTCCCCGGTAACCCAGTTAGTAGCTACAGATAACATTGTCGTGTCGCCCACTCGCGGCGCCTCCGCCACTAGGTATGTTACAGGCAAGTCTGGCTATACTCCAAGTTCCAAGTGCTAACTACGTAACTTAACTAGGTGTTAAGCTGTGAATTACTTGTTCTGACGTGTATTCTGTTAACATTAGTTAGGGCGTCTACCGTTCCAACACTATCTTTAGTCTATTCCAAAAGTATCTGATAAAAATGTAAACAAATAGATTAGAAAAACGTAGGTACTGTCGATGCCAATATGTAGTGCTACATTCTTATAGAGTAAATCACCTAAATATGTTTTTCTTGTTACAATTTAGGTTCATGTGATTACTTCAATTTAAATTAATAATGTTATTCAATCAATCATTATTGGAAAAAGACAGACATATATGAAGTTGAAACGAAGTTGTTAAGGGAATTTATTACAGCGTGCTTGCGGAAAAATGTAACCTGAGCCCTGATTCACAACCATACGACAGGCTATCGTATCGAAAACCTGACATTTCGATAACCTGATTTGACTTGCCCTCAACATTAAATAGCTGTTAGAAGAATAGCGGGCGTCTATTTGATTTAAACTGACAAAATTTTCGGGTTTTGGACTTGTGAACAGCGTTTAGAAGACTCCTACGATAACAATGATTAATGTTCGATACGATACGGAAGCGTATCGAGTGTTTGTGAATAGCTATGCAGAACAGGTTTTGTTTACAGTTTAATCTGATACTTTTGGAACAGACCAAACACGTACATTGGTCGCGGTTATTTAGTTGTGAAAGAAATTAAGTTAATGTAATTGTATTCCCATAATGTCGCAACCCACACGGATAGGTAGATAGAATATTCATTATTATGTAGCCACCATAAAAATACACATACACAGCTACACTGCTACAATATCTTTCCAAATTAGAAAAAAATGTCATCAACTGTAAATACCACCTTTAAAACTAGGTTGATGATTGTAGACTCAAAAGTGAACGAAAATACGTCAAGGTAAAGGTAGGAAAGTAACTGATCTAAATATGAGATGAGATGGTCGCATGGTGTGTAGCGTGCCTACAGACGGGCGGGCACGCACGGCGCGCCAGACACACCGGCTCTTGTCGAGTTGTCGCTAATTGTATGAGATGAGATGGTCGCATGGTGTGGAGCGTGCCTACAGACGGGCGGGCACGCACGGCGCGCCAGACACACCGGCTCTTGTCGAGTTGTCGCTAATTGTATGAGATGAGATGGTCGCATGGTGTGTAGCGTGCCTACAGACGGGCGGGCACGCACGGCGCGCCAGAAACACCGGCTCTTGTCGAGTTGTCGCTAATTGTATGAGATGAGATGGTCGCATGGTGTGTAGCGTGCCTACAGACGGGCGGGCACGCACGGCGCGCCAGACACACCGGCTCTTGTCGAGTTGTCGCTAATTGTATGAGATGAGATGGTCGCATGGTGTGTAGCGTGCCTACAGACGGGCGGGCACGCACGGCGCGCCAGACACACCGGCTCTTGTCGAGTTGTCGCTAATTGTATGAGATGAGATGGTCGCATGGTGTGTAGCGTGCCTACAGACGGGCGGGCACGCACGGCGCGCCAGACACACCGGCTCTTGTCGAGTTGTCGCTAATTGTATGAGATGAGATGGTCGCATGGTGTGTAGCGTGCCTACAGACGGGCGGGCACGCACGGCGCGCCAGACACACCGGCTCTTGTCGAGTTGTCGCTAATTGTATGAGATGAGATGGTCGCATGGTGTGTAGCGTGCCTACAGACGGGCGGGCACGCACGGCGCGCCAGACACACCGGCTCTTGTCGAGTTGTCGCTAATTGTATGAGATAAGATGGTCGCATGGTGTGTAGCGTGCCTACAGACGGGCGGGCACGCACGGCGCGCCAGACACACCGGCTCTTGTCGAGTTGTCGCTAATTGTATGAGATGAGATGGTCGCATGGTGTGTAGCGTGCCTACAGACGGGCGGGCACGCACGGCGCGCCAGACACACCGGCTCTTGTCGAGTTGTCGCTAATTGTATGAGATGAGATGGTCGCATGGTGTGGAGCGTGCCTACAGACGGGCGGGCACGCACGGCGCGCCAGACACACCGGCTCTTGTCGAGTTGTCGCTAATTGACGGAACTAATTCTCGTTACGCTTGTGAATATACCCGCGGCTCAGTAAAATAAACCCACGAGTAATGTCCTACACTTATTTATCAAAACGTTCGCGCGCAGCTTACGCCAGATTTCTTGGAAGTTTTTTTAAGCTAGTTTGAAACTTTAATATTTCAGTTTTCGCTTGCTAAATAATATTTTTCATTGAATACGTTTGCTACGTGAATATATGGGTTGAAGCCGTCTCATACAGAGTCTACAGACACTGAATGCTTAATAATAATCATGTTCTTAAATAAAATAATTATTTGTAATACTAAATGCCTGCCCCCATGGGAAAAAGTGAGTGTTTGTAAAATAATTATAATTATTTTTGAGCTGTAATTATTATAATATCATGTGTATAATCCTACCAGTGGAGTTCTAACTGCATGCGATTGATTTCCCTGAAGATTGTGCGGTAATTACGTAAAAATGAATAAGGGAGTTATTAGTGGGCTTATTAATATTAGCATGTTTCCGCTTACCTGTACCTGTAATTTTGAGGATAGTAATAAAAGCTCCGACAAAAAAATAAGAATTGTCCTTACTCAAAATATTAAATCTACTGCCTAAAATACTAACTTTCCGACTACTTTTGACCAAATAAAAATGACGAAACGACCGAATGAGATACTGAAATCTTCGAAAAATAAACATGACTGTTTATTGTTATAATACTTTTCTACCAGCTTAAATTACGTTTTAATTATATACCCAGGTAATGGTATTTGTATCCTCATTCACTCGCTCTTGGATCCTATGCCGACGGAGCATCGCTTCGCGGAGCTCCTATTTCTGTGTAAAGGGTTTGAAGTAACCTAACCAAACCGAACCTCGGGGTGCCCTGCGCTCACTCTTGCATCCTAAGTCGACGTATCCCCGCGTTTGACAAAACCTCTGTTGTCGGTACCTAACTTAGTAATTTTGTCGGAGGTTCAGTATTTTATTCGGAAGTTTAGTTTTGTTATTCGAAGATCCATTTTTTTTAGTCGGCCACAAATCGCTGGAGATTAATTTGTTTTTCGGAACCATTATTATTCCTTTATTATACAACTAGCTTCTGCCCGCGACTTCGTCCGCGTGAAATTCGAACTTTCCTCTAAAAGTTTCGAAAATGTATGTTGGTATGATCTTTATAATTAATTTAGTTAAATAAGTATTCGGGCCATTTTTAAGTTTATAGAACAAAGGAATCAGATTTTTCAAATAAACTGTATCCCCGCTTTTCACCCCCACAGGGGTGGAATTTTATAACTTGACTCAGTTTATTTATAACAATTTTCGAGGTAATCAAGCCACGCGGTAAAATCCTCCCCTTTTAAATTAACTACCTCTTTTCACACAGTTCGGGGTAGATTTTCGAAAAACCCTGATACATGTTATTAATTATTTTTAGTCCTTAGTATAAATACTGAGTTTCAAGTTAATCGGACAGGGCGTTAAAATTCTTCCATACAAATTTTGACACCCCCCAATACCTCTTTTATAGGGGGTAGGTATTTTAGAAAAACGAAAAATTCCAAACTTCATAATTTACTTAGATAAGTATTCGTGCCAAGTTTCAAGGTTATTAACTCAAGAAATAAGATTTTTCATACCAACAAAATCCCCCCTTTTTACCCCCTTAAAGGTTTAATTTCCAAAAACCCCTTCTTATTCGATAGGTACCTACTCTTCACAAAGAACACACCCTCCAAAATTCATGTCCCTAGGAAGGACCAGCGATTTAGACTGTGCGTTGATATTTCAGTCAGGTCGTTCATCCCCCTTTTGGGGGAGAAATTATCAAAAACGCTGAGACACGTATAAATTAATTTTTAATCGTTAGCCTAAATACAAAATTTAAAGATCCTAACTTTTAAACTGACGGACTTTCATACACAACTTCATCCCCCCTTTTAACCCTTTGGGGGTAGAATTATCAAAAACGCTGAGACACGTATAAATTAATTTTTAGTCGTCAGCCTAAACACAAAATTTGATGATCCTAACTTTAAAACTGACGGACTTTCATACAAACTTTCATCCCCTATTTAACTCCCTTAGGGGTTGAATTTCAAAAAATCCTTCCTTATTCCTTGTCTATACAACAAAAAAGAAATGAAAATAAAGCTGAAACGCCTGTGCAATACTATCTACCTATACCTACTTCACTTAAAAATAAATACTTATAAGTAACTACTTTAATTAATAAAAGTACCTACGCTTAATAATTTTTAATTTGAACGAATATTTAAACACTACCAAAACAACTCATAGGTACCTATTTTACAAAATAACAACAAAAGAAATTCAAATAAACTATTTTTTAAAGACTAAAAGTCGCGCTGATAAGCACGGTTTCTCAATATCAATTATTGTCTGTCAATAAGGTCGAACGCTCTGAACGCATCAACAGCCAAATATTGAATGAAGCTCGCTCCATAGGCTCGCTCTCGGACCTCCCGCCTTTTTATACCCGCCGCGACCTGTGTCGAGCGCGGCAACCGTTACACAAAAATAATCCTTATAGCATGATTCAGACGTGGGACGGCGCGATGGCTTATTTCATGTATAAGTTTGGTGTTTCTATACCGATTTCTATGATTCTTTTTTTATTGAATAGGTAATAATGTTAACTTTTTTAAATTAGGGATGAGTGAGAGTATTATAAACGCAAGAGTAAACAAATATAATCAGAATGCTCCGAACTGCTAAGCTATCAGGAGTTACACGTGTTATTGTGAGTCAACCATAAAAGATAGACATATGCTGTTGCGGGATATTTTTTAGACAATTTTATGTAGAATATTTCCGTCATACATGATTTCTATGTAACTTTAACCATTAAGGCTGCACACGCGACGGAAGCTTAAAAAATTGAGTAACTTCTCCCGTTTTCCCAACATTTCCCTTCACTACTCTGCTCCTATTGATTGTAGCGTGATGAAAAGTATACTATAACCTGCCCAGGAGTATGAAGAATAAATGTACCAAGTTTCGTTAAAATCCGTCGAGTAGTTTTTGTTTCTATAAGGAACATACAGACCGACAGACAGACAGACAGACAGACAGACAGACAGACAGACAAAAATGTTACTGATTGCATTTTTGGCATCAGTATCGATCACTAATCACCCCCTGATAGTTATTTTGAAAATATATTCATGTACAGAATTGACCTCTCTACAGATTTATTATAAGTATAGATAACCTTGGTATTTAGCTTCTTCGTTACTTGCGGCGACAAGCACGCTTGACGGTACTGAGGTACTAGATTCGATATCCCGTTTGGACAAAGTTTGATTTTGGTTTTTCCGTTGAGATTTCTAACTGTAAGTTACGTCTCATTGTGTAAAAAGCTGTATAAATAGGGATCCTATTTATTACAAGGTCGAAATTCAGCTCCGGCGATATTGATGTAGATCAGTAGTTCACCTCTGCCCTAACGTTCGGGAATGGACTCGACACACAAAGTATGAATAGGTGTTCCTTGACAATAAGAAACCACAGCAGTACACAGTCGAAGGCTGCTTTGAACTTCAAAAGGTTTCCTCTTATTACAATGGACCAGTGCAAAGAACGAGATCAATGAACTTGGAACAAACATGTTTTTCAAATATTTCGTAAACAACTGTAGTCAGTCGCGCAGGTAACAACGCTTGTGTAGGTGGCTACAACCTAGTTACTTAAAGTAGCTACTTCATTTTCATTAGAATTGAAAAACCAAAGAAAGAGCGAATTTTATCGCCATCGATTCAGATTTCAAAATGTTTTTATTAACTTAACTTATATTACCTTCTTCAGAAGTTGTTACAGTGCAGTGAACAGTATAGTATGTAGATCGGTATTCACTGAATACCAATCTCCATGTACAGTGTACACAACTGCATATTGATGGGGGCTTCCTCAAGATTAATGTGAAAGCTTTACTTTCATACGATTTCCTTAAAAACAAAGCAATGCAGAGCACTGCGGCGCTGAAAATTTAAAATAGACAAAAAGTAGGAGCGGCCCGGAGCGCGGGAACATCTCTCTCGAAGCTTTGCGAAAATTACTATTGTGCGGCAAAAAATTAAACTAGTAAGATAAACGGGCAGTAATAAATTTGATCACGTCCTGGAGGACCACTGCACCCCGGGCTCTGGCTGTGGGCCCCAGGCCCCGGCTGTAACGATAGAGACGATTGTCTTTGTTCCTAAGGGTGGGCAGAAAAAGTTAACCCGCGATGATCCCTGCCTCGAGTGTGCGCGCACAGGATAACGGAATACAGTAGGCTCACTCGGTAACTGAACGAACTCAGCGAAACTAAACAAAGGATACTGTCACAGTTTCGGAATTACATTTTTGTGATTCTTCGTTGGGTTTGGCAGACATTGTTCAGTTATGTCTTCCAGAACATTAGACTTTCAAACGATGCATTCTGTGTTATTATAATAAGCGACCAAGGAGGCTACGTTGACGGATAAATGGTTGAACAATAGCCAACTTTCGAGTTCGAAAAATGCCTTCAGGCGAATCGACTAGTTTGTAAATTGTAGTGAGCTTTATTAACGACGATAGGAGTTGAAACTGAGTGCACCTTCTGTGCAAGCGAATAACGCGCGTCCCCGACGACGCGCCGCGCGTACCAAATTACAAATCAGTACACACCCTTGTCCCGACGGACTGAAGGCGAGGCAGGGGGTGACGCGAACCATGAGGTAGGAGGGGGGATGCCGCTTATTGATGGCTCGTGTTACTGAACGCGGTTACCTTGATTATCTGTGTGTCCGCGTGTGTGACGTGACAGTTACAAAGTAAGAAATACGACCGGCCGTCCGGCCACACAATGGAGGGTCAGCTTTCGATGTTGTTAACTCGACAATTTGTTCAGCAGAATTTGTCAAGCATTTTTTTTTGTGTGCAAAATAAGTTTGGGTTCCTACTAGGAGTCATTAAGCGTACTTGATTGGGTGACAGTGTTAATGTAGCTACTAAAGTTATTTTGATTTCTTTTACCAATCAATAATTTCATGGGTGAATGTAACCTAATCAAACGCTAACGCGTATACGGCGTTGTTGCGATCGTGTGCGATTACGTACGATGGTGTGCGGGCGGCTTCGGCGCGACGTGATAGATCGCTCTCGTTGACGACTGCACCGCGTCGCGCCGCGTGCCGTATGTGCCATTTTATTAAAAAAGTAAATAAATTGCCGCCATTCGACGCCCGCTACACGATCGAGTGGAGTTCTTCGCTAAATGAAATTGCAACTTCTCACATCTGATTTCCTCGCTTTTCCGTCAAGGGATCAATACGGCGGCGGAGGGTAAAAAATACGGTGGTATTTGTTATTAATCAAGGCGTGTCAATAGTACGCTCGTCCTGTGCAAACAGACGCGCCATCGATCACAAATCGCGCGACCGCGCGGCCCGCCGGGCCTGCCCGTCCCGACCTGCCGCGACGATGATGATGTGGACATCACACACTCTTGTGTACACAACATGCTGCTATTAGCACTCTTGTAGAAAATATTTACCAAAAGGTGGATTGTATTTTTATTGATTTGGGTTTCTAGTCTGGTGATTTTACCGATTTTGAGACTTGAACAAAATAAATCTTAAGGTGGGGACATCAATAATAGTCAGGTCCTATCTGTGAGGACATATCGTTTGTCTTGCGTCCCCTCGGCCGCCGGTTCTCGGCCCTCGCCTTAACGCCATGTGTGCACTCTTAAATAGGATTAAGGAAATAAAAAGTGGTATTACTTACGGATATATACAGACAAATGCGTCTAAATATTTTGTGGACGTACCTGAAACAGACATTTGATATTTATTACACGGCATAAAGTGTGGCTTGATCCTTATTAGAAGGTTTGGTGGTAATAGATCGCTTAAGAGACCCAATGCTTAATAAATTATATACTTAAAAGGAAACGCGGTCTCGTGGTCGGAGGCGTTCATTCTTGTATACCAGTATTCCAGTTTTCTCCCTGATTAATGATATCAGTCCAAATATTTTTTTATGATTCAATGTATATCTACCACTACCATGTCCCTTTGTTTTGTTTTATGTATACTTACATTATAAGGCGTACCGACCGCGTTTCCTCTTAATCACAGGTAGATATGAAACCAATTCAATCAGGCCTTATTAATTTAGGTAAGCTTCTTAAAAGAAGGTAATATTAACGTACCGAATAGGATTATTGAAAACGAGTATCATTCAAATGAATTCATAGTACAACCCCGATCCTTCCTTAAGAAACAGAGTGTGGCGAGGTGTGTGCACCTGTTAATGGCACATTGGCGGTGTGGCGGCGCGGTGGGCGGCAACAAGTGCAGCCACTCGCTCGTTGCGCGCCGCTGTCTGCTTACACCTCACACGGCTCGACGACTTGATGATGCGGCATTGTTTGAGATTGACACGTCCGACCGACGACGCGTCGCACGAGCCACGCGTTCTGTCGACCCGAGCGGATGCGTGGCTCGTGCTCCCCTAGTACCAACTACCAACAGGTAGGAATATAAAGTTAATTTACCACAGGTAATAATTTCGTTTTAAATCTACCGTTATTAGCGCCTTATGACAATATCTAAATGCCATCTTTATTTGTTATAAGTTATTTTTTTTTTGTAGATTTTAATGTAGGTACGTGACAGACGTTTGAAGATGACTGTGACTGTACGCTTTCGAAGGACGGAATACGTATAGTTGTCTAACTAAAAAATTATCAGGAAAATAGGAAAAGATGACGTTTTCCATTCCGCAAACAACAATGACATCATAATATTGCACGCAACGAATTGGTCCGTTGCTTACGCGCAGTGTCTACGCCGTAGGCGTCGTAGCAGCGGCCTACGAGACTACGGGAGAGCCACAAAATTTTTTTTTTCACTTTCTCAGGATCTGTTTGTGTTCTTAATAGTTAAAATCTGACATAAAAGTATAGACTTTTTTTGGGGTTTAGTTATTTGTGTAGATATTTACATAATATAAGCTAACATATAAACTATAATAATATGTACAATTATATGAAAAAATAAACAAAATAATCATAGGCCATCAAAGAATTCGTCCGCATCGCTGTCAACAGGAACAGTGCCCAAAAGGCTGGCAGCATTGCCACGTTGTATGGCAATGCTAATTCTTTGACCAAGAAATAGGCCAGCCCTCTGGTCACGTGAAGGTATAGCTATGTTTCTTGATGCAAGGTTGCCTAATGATTACTATAATTATTTACTTTAAAAAGTACTTCATGAATGGTTCACTCAAGTACTCCTTCTACCTTTTTCATTGACTGAGAAAAATCGAGTTATTTTAATTATTTGGCACTGAAGAAGTTTGACCATGCGCAATTAGTTTATTTAGGTCTCCAGGTAGTCGGGGCACACTTAGCAAAAGCCGCTTTCATTAACTTGGGTACAAACAGTCGCGTGGGAGTTATTTATTACATCTACAACCTACCTAAGTACTTACTAATTATTTTTTTCCTCTAAAATATACCTCCTGAGCCTCCGAGTTCCTTCCCTAAAGATATTATTTCTGTGCCGACAAAAGTCCATGTAATGGAAACATTTAATCCTTTGAAATCTCTTTGGGTGCTTTGTCGCGGGCTCCTAATTGCGCCGGGCAAAAAGTACCACAAAGTCTAGATTAAAATGTGCATCCTTCCTGCAACGGAAGCCATCAAATTTCTACTCTAATTACTAAGAACTAGAGCTCGTTTTCGCAAAACGGCGGTAATAACAGACAGCGCTTCTTAATGTACGGAGCTTCTAGGAGCAATTAAACGTAGAGAGGTCATATTCCGTCCACGATATTAAAAATGTACGGAACGAACGCTTACAGGCGGAATGTGCCTTTAATAGAACTGATACTTTGCGATGGAAATATGCGCAGAGTAAGTTTCATTATGTTAAACACAACGAGCACGGCGACCGGCACCGGTCCGGCACCGGTCCGGCACTGCGGCACATCCGGCCGGACTGCCGTGCCGTGACTGATCACTCGTATAAATTACACAATACGTTAAAACTTCACAAAAATATGTCCCAACTTTGATGCATCGGCGCGCACCGGGAGGCCAAATAAATAAATTATTGTGTACGGAAAACAACGGTCCATATTTCCATCAGTATGAAAACATGCTGGCGATGTGGACCGTGGCGTCTGTGGCAGAATATCTGGCTTTATGTGGCGTGCATAAATAACGCAAATGATTTTATTGTCGGTGGCTGAAAAGTTGACGTCGTAAAGTTTAATGTGCGCTGAAATATATTCTGCGATGGGGCGGGGACGCGCGGGCCGCGCGGGGCGGGGGTGCTATAAAGTGGAGCCGACTTGATCCACGCTTTCTGCCCGACTCGATAATGTGGCAAAATAGCGGACCTTATACTGCGCCCTGCGGGACTGCACCTCGCTATTAATTCTTGTGGAGGAAGATCATTTATATTTATTTGTTTCCTTTCTACTTCTGTCAGAAAATAGACATCAAGTTCTAATACAACCACATTTCACAGCTGCGTTCGCCCTACATGGCTCACATCAAATAACTCAGCAATATGTATCATTGTACACATAATGAGATGCGTCTGTTTATCAAGTCGCAGTAATCGTATAATTAGTACTATCATTAGTGTCCTCATCGGTAATGAACGTTTATTTAATTTGACATTTGAAGTTTCGTTTTATATCTTTGGGTTTATCATCGACCTTTTCAATAAGTGGTAAATGGCTGTATTAAATAGATATAAATTAATTAAGTACTTATTCGTCCGTTTAATTTTCCATAACCAGAACCGGACGAACTTTCCTAAACAAACATTTATAATTTTATTAAGGTAACATTTACGACGTTTTATGTTTATTAACTTTTAGTGAAAGTGGAACAGATACAATTAATAAAAGTCAGTTCAGCATAATGAATGTCTGACCCGCTCTCTGACAGCAGACTCGTCAGTACAATGTTATGGAATAGGTATTACTTACTTATTCATGTGCGTCCACGTTTGCTACGATTAGACGACTAAAACGATGAGTTTAATTTTACGGAGATAGTCGACTCTAAACGTGTGACTGATCGACTACGATGCCCACTCATTGTAACTGAATCATAGAATAAAATATTTACCTATCTTTGTTCAAAAGTTCACAATTATGTTATTATCTCAATGTAAATGAGTCAGGAGTCACTTAGTTGTTGTTAAAATGTAACCGTGCGTAAACGAAACAAAACAGGGAATAGGAAGCACTTACCGAAACTTGGACTTCTTTACAGAAACTTTTCACTTCACGCCATTTGAATATTTATCAATATGAAGTATAATTAGCATAAATTATAAGCTAATGTAGATGAAGTTACAAAGTTACGGCTACGAGGGAAATGCCCATTATTATTATAATCACATTGACTTGTTAGAATTTATAATTATAAATGGAAAATCTCATGAAAATTCATAAATGGTGAGCTTGGGAGCGGCTATCGCGACATTATGTGAAGCGAAGGTGTGGAGATACACATTCTCTTAAATATACATTATCTTAAGCACCAATCATTTGACTACGTGAGGGTTACGGAAAAATGCTTTCGGAATCTTTAATTCCAATAGTTTACGTTGCCATGTTTAGCTGCGGCAGTTTACATAGTGTTATGTAGGTGAGCATGTGTTCAATACCTATGTACTTGTGTCGAACAATTACTTAGTAACAAATGACAGTCGCATGTTCCGCAGTGCTCCGCGCGCTCGCTAGCTAATTTCACGCGGCTCTGCCCGCTTCCCAAATAAGCCGAAATCACTGTTATTTATAGCTATTAGTCGTTTGTATCACCGCCCTTTGTCACTACTAGTGACAAAGGGCTTCTTGAACTACATGATAAAGACATAAATTCATTATTTTTACATCATTTGTATCATCCATTTCTGGTTTTGGTAAACTAACTTAAAAATGAACAGTAAATGCCGCAACGTAATTGAAAATAATAATTGGAATCCCATTTAATTTTGCGTTTCATTTCAAAGTTTGTGTGTGTTAGTAACAGGCGAGCTTGTTATTTAAGAAAATAATAACGTCAATTACGAGGGGGAGTCGACAATAATACATGATACGTACCTATAGCGTTATTTGCTATAGAAAGAGCTGAAGCCAGGCAGTCGTGCTCTAAGACTCACATCTAGCTAATGTTTAGTATTTACTTTTCAAAAGTACTCATTATTTTATTTAGCTTTCAATGTAGGTCGGTACAAACAATATTGACTTGCCTTCAAGGCACTGCTGTGCCGATTGTATTTCACGATTGTGTTAGTGTTTCATCCAAACGAAGTTTTCTTTGGTAACTTACAAATGAGATGTTATTATTATTCAGTGAGTTTTCAGGAGAGATGTCTATCTAAACTGGAATAATGTATTTTAGCCTACGTAATACCTAATTATGCACTTGTCTACAACCTCTTGCAATAAGGTAACTGTTTACTTCCCTCTAACCAGAATCACTTGTGCAAAGCCTGTCAAATATTCTTAAATCAGGTAAATCTAAATCTACAGCTATTATTTCCAAAGGTTTTATAGCGAAGTAACCCGTGAGCAATGTCAGCTTTTATGATTTCCTAAAGAGACGATTCGTAGTGTTGTTTTGGTTCAACGAAGCGAGCTGTGTAGCACTTTTACGTAATGTCATGTTCAGTTAATAACGCGAATGTGTCTACTTCTAAATAATCTCGCAAACAAAATTTAATTTTCTTCAAAGCACGCTTATTTAATGAATAACAAACTCAATTAGTCGCGTCGCACCAAATATTGTATAATTATGACAATAAAATGTCTTTGTATTATACACGAAGCAAATAATTATGAGCAGAAGGACAACCTTGTTGCACAGCGCGATATCACACCCGCGTACACAATTATTGAAATAAAGATATCGCTGAAATACGTGCCAGCTGCAATGATTGCAGTGCTGCGGGGCTGTTGCAAATAGTGTACCTCTCAATTTAAATAATGGGCAAGATAGCAACATACTACCTCCTGCTTAAATATCTGTAGATATTTTATCGGCAAATTCTGCTTGAGCAATTCTGCGCACAACATCGTCCAAGTAACTAGTTCTTGGACAATATTGTGCACAAGTGTCTCAGCATGTGTATTGTGAGCCTACTGCCCCTGTTTCCTTCAGGGTTAGTGCGACTGTCGCCCCGCCTCACCCCCTCCTTCGTCCGCGCGCCAGAGTCCTGCACTTAATTGCTGTGAAAAGCGCCACTTGATAATAAGCAGCGACGGACAAAAGACGTGGTTTCCACTCGATTATGACGCGAGAATCTCAGACCCATGTGGAGGTCTGAAGCGGGTGTAATGTATTGAAGCGGGGATTTAAAGTCAAATTGGATTGTCACACTCAATTTTATTGTAACTCAGTGTCTGTAATAAAGCAATCAAAATTAAAAAAAAAAAAAACGATAAATTAATTAAATTGAGATAAGAATAGATCGAGGACTTTTTAAAGATCAGTTTTAGGTAATCAGTCATGAAACTGTTCTAAGTTAGAATTAATTTTGTTGTTGCTCTGAAAACAACATGGAATTACAAGACCAAATACTTACTCTGTTTGTAGTCAAAGCTATGAATAGGTATTGTTTTCTAAAATCATTTAACTCGGTTGAGCTCACAACTTGTGCCCGCCTGCCGTCTCGTCCTATTGTAAGGTGACGATGTCGGAGGCGCGGATTTAATTATAAAATTATTAAGCACAGTAAATAATCCGCCATTCTCTGCCATACCACGCCATCACTTATACACAGTGGTGTCATTGAAAACATATCAGCAACCTCATTAAACGTCGAACAAGCAAAAAGTTTCCTCTCAAGCTTGTTAACAAGTAATTAGCCGGATTGACCACCTTAAGCATTTATTAATAAGATCATGCTATGACGGTGGAAAACTTTCTTGTTATACGATCGGAATCGCTTTCAACCCGTTAGGTATCGCCTGGTTTAATAGAAAATTAATTATTGCAACTTTATTAAGAGATTATCATGAAATACTTAATTGAATTAATCGATCATTGATAACGAGCTATTGGTAATCGGTTTAGACTAGATGAGCGGTGATCCATTTGTGATTTTGAACATTAATCAGATTACTTGTAGCCTATAGAATTATACCGATGTTTATATCGAATATCTTTTTCAATATCAAACTACATACAAAAACTGTCTGGTTCAATTCAAAGCGGTAAACATAAGCCCTCCTAAGAATATTGATTTGGGAACACGTTTGAAGTGAAGTCCCCATTCGATCTTCAACAACTTCAACATAAATAAAAGTGTCACGGAAGGAAGACGGTTGGTAAAAATCTCTGGCGGAGTGTGTGGGGCCCTCCACACCGCACCGCAACGCACCGCACCGCGCCGCGCCGCGCCGCGCCACAGCGGGCCGTGCGACATCGCGCGAAACAATTCAAATCGGATGACGCGTCACATTCGCACGTGATCGGCTCCACTCGACGAGATTCAAAACACGCCCGTGAAACCTCCGATATGTGCCACAGTCGCACAAATAAAACGTCTGACTTGTAGCGCCGTGCACCGGCGGTCTGCCATCAGAACACAATTTATACGTTTATCTGTTGTTCGGATGCAAATATCTGCAGTTATCTACGTACTAGGACAGAGGGAGGTCGTAAAAAGCAATTAAGATAAAACGCACGTAGCAATTGGATCGTTATTAGAGGGTTGTGTTAAATGTATGCGGTACAGCGCAGCGCCGCCGCCGCTGCGTGCGGATAAGATACTGCGGGGCGCTAACTTACGGCCGTCTATTCAGTTGTTTAGGAAATATGTAGTTATGTGCATCCGTGCTGATAAATCTGTGTGTTTATGAATTGCTTCCAGTGAATATGTGCGATTTAATTGAGAGGAATCTCAGCTTATCTGATGTTTATCTCTGCTGTCCTCACATTTAATTTGTGTTGATAAAGCTGGACACTAGTGATAGATAAGTATTAACGCTTCGCAACTTCCGCTTTATTCACAAATTCTTCTTAAGCTTTGCGAAACCAATTATATTTTCAACAAACCAAGAAATTCTTGTGCTCTCCACGTATAAAATATTCATAGTATTGAAATGATTTCCTGCACTGTGATCTGAGGGTAAAAGAAAGGTAGTGGAATGTATCAGCTGCTTAATATCCCGTACACGTCGTACATTCCCAATCGTCGTAAACTTGAGGGAAGGGTGAATATTGTCGTAGTCGAAAAGGGGAGCCAACTATTTGACTCTACGATTTAATATTTAATAATGTTGAAATATTTTTTTTAAGGTTCAAAATCCGTTGTTGTTTTCCATCTAACTGTAGGTAACTTCAGATTTGTAAATAAATGATGTAGGTATGTAGTTGTTTGTGATGTTACATGTTAAAATATACTTACAGACGGAGATGTTAAGTGGGAGTCTTCTTGTAAGAAAATAAAATAGAATACACAAACACAACTAAATAACAAAAAAATGCATTCCTCTGATACGTGAGGTCTCGTAAATGTGCAATACGTATGCACATATTCCTTGTATTCACAAAATCGTCCGCATTGCTGTCAGTGGGTGCACGTAGTGACGTGTGAGTGAGTGCGCTAGTGCGCGCCGCGCGGCTCACTCTGGATTACCATCGGTATCGGAGCGCCACGTCACGCGTCATAGCAGCGCACCCGAGGGCCGAACTCACATGGTTATCAGCTGGTTTTTTCTGTGAAAATCTCACCGTGAAAACTTAGATGAAGTGAGCTTGAATTAAGCTGTCAATAGTGTCAATCCTAGCGTCAAGTGGAATGACAGCTCGCTTCACCTAACTCTTACCGTGGGCTTCTTATAGAATAGACCGGCTAGCGATGTTGTTACAGCGAGAATCTACGTAACCTTGGATCTTGTCGGCATTATCATAATCAGACGAGGCTTGTAGCCAGTCTTGAAGCCTAGCTTGCCTGTACAATGTCTTAATTAACGACCCTTCTGAGTGAAACTTCTGCATTTTTCTTAATGTGCTTTGTTCTTGATTAGATAGTTTTTACCGATTCCTCTTGTATTTAATTCAAATGCACTCGTATTCATTCTTCATACAATCAGTACCTATTTAGTGATTATAAAGTTATTCGGCAATACTGATTCGTTAACATTATTGGCAAATTAGGTACATTGAAATGAGCCGTAAGTACTTAGTTACGTTAGAGTTGTGTCACTTGATTTGTGAATACAGGGTTGTTGTTGAGCTACGTTTATTGACTGCAAATGTCAACAGAATCTTGTAATTTGCTTTAATTGACATTTGAGATATGGAGAGGACAAGCTGAGGGAATTATTTTGATTGCAGCCGCGAGATTAGCTCACTTGATATGCACGCCGCTAATTGTGCGAGTTCACGTGAACTACGCAAGTACGCGCTAGGCTTCGGTTTGTATTTTATTTAAAACACTTTATGGATGTTGCCGCTCGTCTCTATTTGCTCTGGCTCTAAATCAGGAAGCGGTATTGTTAGAAATTAAAATGTTACAAACAGTCTCTTTCTAAACATTTAAGACGATTTTCTTTGACCATCGTACAGACGGTGCCTTAAACAAAGATCCGTTACTAAACTACGACCTAATATGAATATAATATTATTATAGCAATGAAGCATGTTAAACTGCGACAGACTCGAGGCTATAACTCAAAAATGATCTCGCAGTGACGCACTGACCGTTTATGAATGAATGAACGAGGTGGCTGCGACGGCGCGCGGTACGCAGCGACCGGGATGAACGAATGAATGGATGAGGTGCAGGCGACGCGCCGCCGGGATTTATCGGCGCAGCCCACCGGAGCCGAATTATAATATATTGCTGGTTGAAACCATGAAAGACACGACAGAAGGACCACTATATTTACCGAAGGATGTAACCAGAAATCAAGGAGAGAAAGGAACCATGTACCGAATTTTTGCTACAAATCGTACAGAACCAGCAGGGTGGTTTGTTTATGTTTCATCTATCTAGCTAGAACAACATGAACTACCTAAATGCATCGACGTGACCGTCTGGTGAAAAACCGAATACTCTGCGGCATCTAATGTCCCTAGGCAAACAGGAAGATGCAGTTCACATATTTCAAATGTTTGCTGAGCTTAGTTTCTTTTTCTAAGTGTTTTAAGGACTGGTCGTTCTGTCTTCGTCTTTACATGGGCCAGGATAGCAGGGAAAGTAGTAAAAGTTATCGGCTCGCGATTTGTCAGCGCGTGCGGTGGACTGCTGATATTTTTATCGCACGTATATATTACAGCGAGGCTATATTTCATCGCGTCGCTCTCAGTCGCTCGCGATGTGTTTCCTGTTGTTCCCGGTCACTGATCATAAACTTTTGATCCGCGGAAATTCCAACATTTTTGACATTTATAGGTATGGGAAAAGCTAAATAATAACAGCCGCACAGGTCGATCGATCAGGTTAAGCTACGCTTCCCGTGGTTGGTCTGTGGATGGGTGACCATCTTTACATACCCAGACCCCTCCGTGCCTCGGAAAGCACGTTAAGCCGTTGGTCCTGGTTGTCATTCGTGGATCTTTGACAGTCGTTACGGGTAGTTAGAAGCCTGAAAGTCTGACAACCAGTCTTACCAAGGGGTATCTTATTACCCAGTAACTGGGTTGTGGATGTCAGATAGGCAGTCGCTCCATGTAAAATACTGGTATTCAGCTGCATCCGGTTAGACTGGAAGCCGACCCCAACATAGTTGAGAAAAGGCTAGGCAGATGATGGGGTATGGGAAAGGTAGTGGAAAAAAGAAAATGTTTTCCGAGTCCATCGTTTACAAATTGGACTGAGTTTTATCAGTTTCAGCCTTAAACAACGATTAAGATAACCAACCAGACATTGTTCTCACGATAATGAATAGTTCAACAATGTAGCAAAACTTGCGACACGATCATAAACGCTGCAGCAAAGGAAACAATAAATTAGCCGGCGTTATCTCCAATCAATCAAATTAATCACGGGTTATCAACGTCGATCAAATGTAACGTTACATCGTGTCTGCGTGGGTGACGGGCGTGTTGGCACGTGGGTCGGTTGCTACAGATCGGTTGTCTGTTTTTAGGGCAGCTGGAGAAACGGAAAATAGCCTGTCAGGGTTGGGGTATAGAAAACCTATTGTAATATTTAGCTCTTTTGCTGTACAAACAAGATCTTAGTGTACCTTAGAAGTCTTTACATACCGATTAAGAAATAAGAACACATAGACACTGAAACGGAAAATGAAATGAAAGATTTTCTTTTCCCACTTGCCTTGGAAAGAAACAGGTTATAATACGCCGAATGTATGAATAAAATAGTTTGGGGCGATAAGTAATTTGTTTATGTTGGTAAAATTTTTCGGTGAGAACTAAACAGCTGAAGAAAAAATACTGAGTTTGAAAACGAAAAAAAAGGAAATAATAAAGTTTAAGGTGTCGTTAGATTGTATTATTAATTTCAGTCTAAATCCACATGGTACTTTACAAGCGGTCCAATAAGTAAAAGCTCTACAGTTCAAATATTTTTCAACAAGACGTTACCATTGTACGTCAAGAAGTCTGGCCATGCGTAGAAATCAGCATACGTTCCCATGTCTATCACACAGTCGTCTACCGCACACCTAGCCACTTGCACCGTCGTTAATAGAAACACGTCAACGGTCAACCTCCCGCAAAGTTACAAGTACTCCCCGTCTCCGTGTGAACTACAAGAACATAGCTAATCCGGCACGGACCCGGCGCGGCCAGTACCGCGCGGCCCGGCGCGGTCCGCACCGCGCGGCCCCCACGCGCCGGCTATCTGATCACTGCGCTATTCACACGCGCTGCTCGTTTAATCTCTTATTCGCGCGGATGAACTTTAAAACACATTTCTGTCGCGTAATGTAAAAAGATTTGCTGATAGAGATTATGGGTTTCTTTCAAAGAGGTTTAAAATTAAATGTGTCTCTGTAAAAGAACAGGACGCATACAGTAAGCCCACCTCGTTCGCAGTTTGTGAAATATAGAACAATAATTCTAGATTAACTAACTCGACTGGAGTAAGCGTTACGATTGATAGTATCTTTTATTTACTAATGTATTCAAAGCAAACCAGTTACCGGTTAGGTTAGGTATACCTAAGTGCTAAATAAGTTGTTTCAAATGGCTATAATTACTATTACAAATGGACGCTTTACTGCAAAGCCTTCGGAATGAGTTTAATGCCGTCCAAGTAAACCGTTGTGACAAGCCCAATTATAATGTTAAATAGCTTTAAAGTGCGTCGATTAATTTGGTGGGATCCGTAGCGGCACGCTCCGGCCGGCGCGCCGGCTTCCGACTCGCAGACGGCCGCGGGGGCCCAGGCGCTCCGGCCGGCGCGCCGGCTCCCGGCTCGCAGACGGCCGCGGGGGCCCAGGCGCTCCTGCCGGCGCACCGGCTCCCGACTCGCAGACGGCCGCGGGGGCCCAGAACTGCGGAGCTCTATTAATCGGTACGTGACCCGGAATCAAATGGCCACCGCGTCGTCGTTAATAACCTAACAGATATGATAATTCACCCTTCAGCCTTCTAATAAATTAAAAATCCTGAAGAATTTAATAAACGCAGTCGTCGACACACACTTCCACGCGGACGATGTAACCGCGAGCGAATAGATTTTATTTCAACGAGCAGACTGCGGCGGGTGGCGGGTGTGCACGTACTGAGATACATTAGGTATATCCATGCTGTTACTGTGCTTTTTCAATCGGTAACGAGTTTAACCGACGTGTGTAATGAGATCGTTTTTTTTTTATCTCGGTTGGTTTACAGGATTTTGCATAGCTAGGTACTCAATGAATCTTCATCTTGTAAGTACAACGATTCATTTCTTACCGGTGTGCCGTTACACAGAGTATTCATATTATTTCAAAATGTTCGATTTCCGTGATTGTAAAGTAACCGTTCAAAACACGCGCTCGTACATCACACAGGATAACGCAAACACGTTAATGTTGATACTACCATTCGTAATGATGATGGACTGGAATTATGCTGCAGCCATCGTTAAATCAACCAATTTGGAGCCTTTTTTTAATCTGTTTTCCGGGAGCCATTTCGGAAACACAAACTATTTGTACACAGTGACATGGTGCATGCAAATACGTTGTGGCATGCGTGGTCCGCTGCCCGGGGCCCGGCGCGCGGCGGCCGCCATGTCACTCCGAATCAAGATTTAATGTCAATAAAGTTTTACGCGGCCCAGTCCACCGCTCGGACGCTCGTAAAAATTATATTCATTCGGACATCGGCGGGCGAACCGCGGCCGGACGGGGCGACCGGACGCCGGCGACACACCGGAAAAGAGTGCACGATTATGTTACAATTAGCGAGACTACGTAATTGTGTGTACTGCTTTTATTTTACGAGGGGAAGTGTGGATATGACGGTTTAGCAGGTAGGGCACGCCATTGTTGTGTTTGAGCTAATGTCGTTTGAAAGGAATCATACCATCGTTTAGAGGGGACACGGCTATGTAAGCATGTTCTGAAATTCCTGCGCAGGTACTGGTGCGTCGGCAATAACTCCAAGCGCTTTAAACAATAGACTAAAGTTATGTTCCCGCCGCCACTAACAAATGTTCTATTTAGCAACACTTAGCTCCATAAACGGCTTGCAAATTGCTTTTAACCATTTCGACTGAAGTAGATTAGATAAATGTGATCGTTTTATCTAAAGTTCAATTAGAAATAAACAGTACCTACTGCCTAGCTAGCGCCAGACTTACGTGCCTAGTTCGAAGGTACTCGTTCCGCCCGCACCCTGCACGCGTACAATATCTATTTATCAAAATGTCTGCCTAATTAATTTTGATACTAACTTATCCGAAAATGTACGAACTAGAATGTTCTCCTTATTACAAAATAAATTAGTCCCAGAATGTCTTATTATATCGCTTGAATACAATTAAATAGCAGGTTGTTACAGAATGTCGTGTTAGTATAGACCTACGCTCGCTCGTGAGTCGTGGGCTCGTGGGGAGTCACTGTAAGAGGCTTGGAGCGGAACGTTTAGTCTTCATTTTGTTGAGGCAAACTGAAACGAGTTGTCATGCCAACGCTGATCAGAAAGTAAAATAAATACTGAGATCTGTCAGATGTTTTTCACATTTCGCAAACAGAAAATATTACAGAATGGAAAAGGCGATATGTTGGCATCCGTAGTGTCAATATCTAGCTCGCTTCTTTTTATTTTTGCTGTCATTTTTCTATAAAAATACTTCTTTGATGTACGAGTAGGTACCTAAAAAGATTGTGTTTGCACTACTGGTAATAACATGCGCTCTTTGCGTCGGTATACAAGAGATAATTACACTCGGTGCATCACAAGCCTTATCTCGCCGACAGCGAAGGATGCCACGTGTCATACGAGAGATGACGCGAGCCCTCTTCATAAACACTTCGGTTTAACTAATACTCTGCCGTACCTTCAGCCGGCCATAAGACCGCCTCCTGTATGAATATGAGTCTCCACTGAATAGTACTGAATCAGCAGTTCGTACAATCCCAGGATATAAACCATCCCATTCGCGGAACGATGGCGACGTCTCTTTGACGACGCGAGCCAAAACGATTTTTCCATTATTGCTTTATGGCTAAAAGAGAAAAAAAGGAAATACATTTTACGCATAAAGGAAGTTAGAGATAGATTTACCTATAGTTGGCAAATATTATGGAGTATTGTAAGTACAGAGGTACTGAAGTTTAGAGTAGTGAGTAATATAGGTCCCAAGTTGGCCGTTTCGTATGTAGAACAGGTACCCAACTTCTCTGCAGGAATATTATGAGGAGCGTTTCAAATGTTCTATGTACTAGTGCATGAAATAGGTACCTTCCTGTTAAACGACTGCTTCCATATTATAGTCAGGTATATTGATGCTATTTGACTTAAAACCAACCGTATTAACATTAAACTCTTTGCAGTAATTTAGGACAACTTAATGAATCTAATGTGCACAATTATACAGATCGGACTAACTTACCTAGTGACGTCCGATCCTTGTACTTTTTTGTGCCGCGCACTGATCACGTTTTCGTATATAAAAGTTCAGAAAAGTTTTAACAAGATGGGAAAACAGAAGAAAACGAGACGATGGAATGTAGGAGCTGACCGTACGCCTGCGAGAACTGGAAAAATCGCTTGAAAAAGCAAAGCGGAGCCGTCATCGAAACTCAGTTGTCGGCAATTGAAATCATGCCGTAATATACGCACAGCAGTCTCTAGTTTTCACTGTGAGGTCAACCATGAGAACGTAACTGTGCCGTATACTTACACAAGAACGATACCACATGAGCTATCACGCGAGGCTAGCCGATGGTATATACGTTCAGTGTTCGGAGGATCTTTGGCTGACAAGGGATGCCGTAATACACACAGCAGTCTCTAGTTTTCACTGTGAGGTCAACCATGAGAACGTAACTGTGCTGTATACTTACATAAGAACGACACTACATGGTATATACGTTCAGTGTTCTGAAGATCTTTGGCCGTCTCTAAGTGTTCTCACGCGAGGTGAACCATGAGAACATTCAACTGTGCCATCAACTCCACACAGACTCACGAGAGGTTAGTCAATGTTCTATAATAATAATCCATTTATTTCAGGTTAAATCAAATAAAATCAGATATAAACCAGTCCATACGTCCAGTGTTAAAAACACATCCCTCCTGCATTCCTAGAGCTATCACGTGAGGTTAGCCATGGATTTAGATCTAAGCAGTCTGGGACCTAACTCTAATTAGTCTTCGTAGATGAGTACGGAGCCCTCTTCCATGGAAGACTACAGTTGGACTTTGTGTTATGTGACCGAAGCCAACGCAGCCGGATTGGGAATATCCATACTCAATGCCGTTAATTATAATCTAATTCCTAAATACTTTATATTCTAGATGTTAATATACATACATAACACATAATCAGCCTATAATGTTCCCACTGCTGGGACACAGGCCTCCTCTCAGTGAGGGTGTTAATATACAATTTAACTTATATAAGCTATGTTAGTACTTCAATTCTACTAAAATACAGCCGAAAGGAGGCTGAGAGTGGAACGATATACATACCCAACGTGAAGTCCTAAGTTCAAGTATTGAAAATCTACTTGTGAGATGCTGGGGTACAGTTAGCTACTTTACCTGTAGAACTGCATGGCAGTCTGGCCACACGGTGGTCAATTATGATAATGGACTAAATGTGGAGATGAAGCTAAACATTTAAAAGAAGTGTGAAACATTCATAATTTGTAGCCTATTGAACCCACCAGAATTTAAAAAGGAAGGGTGGCAGCAGTAAATGGAAGTGGAATCAAATGGGACCACACAATCAAGGGGCAGCGAACTACAGTGGCCGCTACTATTACATTCATTGGGAACAGTTCATAACAGTCTAATAGCCTCCCAAGCGTTTGTATAGTGCAGATCAAATCGAAACATTAAGTTACTGAGCTAGACTGAGTGTGACATTAATTTATCATGAAAATTGCAATAATCTGAGATCCTTAATCCTACCTAGCCATGAGGAAATTCAAGAATTGATGTGAGTAAACACCAATATCAAAATACCTATTCTACACACCAATTCAGAATAGCTATCTATAAGCTTCAAGATAAATCCAATGCCAACAACCGTTGCCAGAACCAGCATCATCACTAGCTCAGGTACAGACTGGTAGATTGCAATATTTCTCTGAAGTATGATATTACTACTAATCCAACCATATATGAGTGGATCAAGGGTTATAAACTACCTTTTACTGAGTTTCCAATTCAAACTTCTGAATAACAACTTCATTCAGAAAGGAAGCAATCTATCCCCATGGAATAATCTCTTATATTAGGTGCTATAGAAACATGTGCTCCTGTCAAATAAGTAATTTTATCCGGTATAATTGTACCAAAATCGCATGGTGTTTGGAGATACATATTAAATAAAAACTTAATATGTAGTATGTTACTAGGTATATAAGTTTTTTGCCTACAATATTACATTGATTTAAAAAATTCATATCAATTATCCATATGAAAATATTTCAGGAGATATCCCCAGTTTCTATTTCAAGATATGTTATAAGTTATAACAGTTTACATGCCTCGTATTTGGACTTAGCACCGCTCCATATGTATTCACAAACATCATAAAGCCAGTTGTCTGTCACCGGAGGTCACTAGGGTTGTTTTTTGTCATACATCTTGACAATTATATTCTGTACCCTGCCGATCCATATGCAGTGTTTAGAAAATATGTCTGATACTCAAACTGTGTTAAATATCTAGGATTTATTATTAAAACTGAAAAGAGTGCCCAGACAGTGCTGCCAATGTCTAGGATATTAGTTGGGTTCAGTCCAGTTTGCCATTTCACTTCCTCAGGAAAATATAGACTTTACCCTGTAGTCCATAAAAAATATTAAGTCTGAAATGAGATATAAATAATCGAGTGTGTCTAATTACGAGGTATTCTAGTAGCTGCATCTGTATATGAATATGGTTAACTTTATACCAAACTAGGTTAAAAATCACTTATTTACAAATACAACAGGGCTAGAAACAAATTAAAAATCATTTATTTGCAGAGATTGTTGGTTACCTTACATTCCAACAAACCACAATAGAATTAAACAATTAGATTTTGTTCTCGAAATATTGTCCCAAACTGACTGGGGTCTGGTATGTAATGATATCAACATCCACAGGCACTGGACAGTTAATGTTGAAAAGTTCCTTACCTTACCTTGAACTATTAGCAGCATTTATGGGGCTCAAAACATTTGCAAGCAAACTCAGTTACTGTAAGGACTTAGAAAAGATATCACAACGGCCATATCCTGTGTCAGTAAGATGGGTGGTACTCATTTTACTCATCTGAATAGCTTGACTTAACAATCTTGGCAACGGTTCAAGGAATGACAAATACGGGTTTATGCATTTTATATTACTTCCAAAGAAAACAGTATGGGAAATTGAATCTAGGCTTCCTAACATAGAAATTAAATGGAAGTGATGTGATATAGCCTACAAGTCAAATGTTGCAAAAAAAAAAAAAAAAAAAAAAAAAAAAAATTGCAGCAACTTGTACAACTTTGAAACCCTACATAAGGACATACTTCTAAGTAAAGATATACCTATGTAAGCAGGGGGGGGGGGGTGTGTGCTGTACTGGGCCAGCCCCCGATTAACCTGTTTACAATCAGGTCTAATACTAAATATCAACATATCATGGCTCCCTGATCCAAGTATGTTCTGTAGATCTATTCACTGTCAAATGGGATCTCAACACCCAATGCACAGGAGTCACTGTTTGCTGCCATATTATCAGGGACGCTTTCCTGATAGGAGAAAGACTGATCCCTCAATTAATATAGTGTTAGCTTTGCTCTAGATCAGTAGACTCTCTTCTGTTACACACAAGACATTGACCCCTAGGCTCAGTCATGATAGTCATATAATTTTTACCACTAAGTTTAATGATGTATGATATCCTAATGGTATTGAGTGAGCTATATAATAATCAGAAAATTCTGTAGTTTTTGGCCGCCACATTGACACAATAATGACAGAGCGACAAGGTTTCTCAGGGATATATTTATATTAAGACCAAAGAATCCCAAATAGGAAGTTAGTGGGACCCTAGTATCGTTTTGCATTATTTAACCGGTCAAGCACCGCGCGTCGCCTATTGGCGACGAAACAATAGAAAATCAATTGTATCTCATTAGCGGAGTTCGACAGATTAATTTATTTCCCAATCAAACCCTTGGTTTAGAATTTCTAACCAAACAATTAGTAACGATAATAGCTCTTGTAACTGCACACAAAATTCAAACCTGGTCACTCATTAGTACACTTCTTATAATGAGGACAAAATTAACATAAAAATCCAGATATAATTAAAACCTGGTAGATCCGAACTCAACTTGATTCTACCATTTTTTAAAGATAATTTATCTTTCTGTACTGCCACAACCCTTAAATTGTCCTATCTAGATTTTACTAGGTAAGAGTATAAGACAAAATTGTAAATCATTAATTATAACTATAAGAAAGCCTTATGATGCAACCTCTACTGCAACCAATAATAGATGGATAAAACAAATTTCAAGTAAGAGTGGAATAGATATTATTATTTCTAAATTCACATATACAGACATGCCTCTACTTCAAAGGGCTCTGAAGAAGGTGTCATTATGCTGGTTGGACCACAAATTTCTCAACCCTTACTCGGTTTTATAAGAGACCTTTTTATTAGTGATTCTAATGTTTTTGCACCAGCTGTGTGCTCTATAGAGTGGTTGTACATAGAACTTATTACATGTCAATGTTAATTGTCTGATTACAAGAAATTGATGTGTGCCATATGGGATTATTAATTAAACTAGTTGATTCAAAACTGATTATATTTCCAGAATCTAATAGTAATTAGAGAATTATAAATTAAGTTAGGTAACTATTTACCTTAATGGTACACTGATTCTTAATAGAAATGCATTACAATTAGTATGCATGTTATGTTACAATGTTCAATTATTGAACAATGCTCATTTTATGTAGGTACCTATGATGACCAACACAACTTTATTCTTTGAACATCTACATAGTACCTATACAATGAGGATGAGATTACGTAGCATAATTATACAGATCGGACTAACTTACCTAGTGACGTCCGATCCTTAATTATGTGAAGTAATCTCATCCTCATTGTATCCCAACCCTTCCCAGATAATCGTCCTATACTTTAGGTGTATTGGATTGCCTTATTAAACCCCTTCTAGAAGTTGTGTTGTGCTGTATGCCGGGACTATACGATGCCCATGTAGGTCATCGTGAAGTCCCGTTCTTATGCTTTGAAAGAATGATTGACAGATGTCAGGAGACCGCGCCAACGACTGGACCACAGACAACATTTGTTTTTCTTTAGGATGAAAAAATTTGAATTTCATCTTTAAATATTGTGACGTGTGCGCACGAAATGGTGCGACTACATAGTACCTATACAATGAGGATGAGATTACGTAGCATAATTACAACTTATAAACACATTAGCATTAATTCAAGTTAATACAGAACAGTGAGATAATCGCCGTACATCCGAGTTAGTAGTGCTTCATTTAATACAATATATGGTAGTTCGTAGCGAATGCAGCGCGGTGCCACGAAATAGATAGATACAGAAGGTCAGTTTCATACAATGAGTGAAAACTCACGCAAACAATCTAGATACGCGTCTACATCCAGACGAATGCCAGGCGCGACTGGGACTGGCATTCGTTTGACAAGGTTTGAAATCGTTGGAATGTGTGCATGCACCTGTTCTCGCTCGTTGTAGGGAGCCGGGCTTCTAAGCTTATCTATTCTGTGGCGGTGCCGGTGGTGCGGTGAGGAGATGAATCAATTGCTATTGCGGGCCACAGATCAACTGCAGCGCGATCAAAGCTAAACGGACGGCGGTACGCGTGAGTGATAAGCGGTAGGTCACTAAAGCAGGTATCAAACGCTTTACTTTTTGTATTTTTTTTTTCTATGATTCGGTATCTGTCACTCGAAGTAAAACGTCTGAACATAAAATTAATCAAAAGTGTAAAATTAATTAATTAGTCAGCCGATCCAATGATTTTGGAATTCTGTACTCACTATCTTTCACTCACCTACCGATCGAATGATCGAGAAATGAAATGAAATAATTACCATATGCATTTATTAGCTAATCACTATAGTGACAAAATTATATTTTTTGACACCAACACTTTTGTTGAGAAGTTAAAATCGACTAGGGATACAGTGTATCTGCCTATTAGATTTAGACGTGAAATAGCATGGCTATTAGCTTTTATTATTAACTCAGACATAAGTAGTATGTCGAAGTCGGATGTAATTAGCACCATAAAAATTAGTAATAGTACTAATATGAAGGTGGTTAGCCACGATAATTTAAACTAGTCAGTAAGACAACAGAAGGTACCAATAACAATATTATTAATACCACCTCAAACAAGGTATCTTCTAGCACTCAATTAGTTAATTGTAAAAAAGGGGCTAAGCAGAATTCCTTGAAATTGTTTCATCAAAATATTCAAGGTTTTTCTTCCAAATTATTAGAAATTGAATTGTTTTTAGAAAAAACAATGTTTGATATTATTTGTATTACTGAACACTGGTTGAAAGATTATGAAATGATGATTAATTATGAGAACTATAGTGTAGGCAGTTGCTTTAACCGAAAATCCATGCTGCGTGGTGGTTCATTAATCTTAATTAAAAATTGTGTAAAATTTAAGACTCGTAAAGACATAGTGGAACTATCGGTGGAACATAGCATCGAACTGTCCTGTGTTGAGCTGGATAAGCATTTTATAGTGTGCGTTTACAGACCTCCAAACTATCAAAACTATTCTATATTTGAGTCGGTAATGGAAGATGTCTTGGGAAAACTTGCAACTGGTAGCAAATCAGTAATTATTTGTGGTGACTTTAATATTAATATTTTAGAAAATAATTCAAATAGCAGTAGATTGTTAAGCCTCTTTAAATCATTCAATCTGTCAAATGTGTTTTTGGAACCAACGCGAATAACTATGGCTACGGCTACATGCATTGATAATGTCTTTTGTTGTTGCGAATATTTAGATAAAGCCATTGTAAATTATCTTCCTTCTGATCACAGTGGTCAAACTGTTTCTTTTGAGTCCAACACACCGATGCAAAAAGTGCAGATTCAAACTAGACCAATAACATCGGGTAATTTGAATAAGTTTAATGCTACATTAATTAGCAAGTTGAGTGCCCAGGGCCTAAGTGTGACTAATGGTAATATTTTGTATGAAGAATTCTTTTCATTAGTGCAAACAGAGTTCAATAATTCCTTTAAGAAGAAATCAAAAACTATTTGCCCTAAGTTTTTATTCAGTGACTGGGCAACTAAAGGAATCAGGAAAAGTAGGGATAGATTATTTGAACTGTATGGCCTTAAGCCGTATATTAACACGGATACGTTTAATAAGTATGTTACTAAATATTCTAAAACTTTTAAAAATGTCTGCAAAGTAGCTAAAGCTTCTTTCATTAGTAACAAGGTTAAATCAGCAGACAATAAAATAAAGACAGTTTGGAAAATTATTAACAATGAAACGAACAGGAACAAAAAACACAATACTGATTACACACTGGACACTTCCCGCGGTCTCATTAGCGATAACATCGATGTCGCTCAGGAATTTGCAACTTTCTTTACCAATATCCCAATTAAAACTACAGAAACTTTAAATTCCTCGCCTGCGCTAGCTATTGAATTATTAAGAGCGAATGTCTCAGCCTGTCCTGTGGAATTTAAATTTAAACATATAAACCCTACAGTCATTATAAAGGCATTTAAGCAACTTAAGATCAAAATTACCGAGGATCTGTGGGGCATGTCTACTAAAGTTTGTCAATCCATTATTGAGACAATTGCACCCTATTTAGCTTTAATATTTAATTTGTGTGTAGATCAAGGGGTTTTCCCGGATTTAATGAAGTTCAGTAAAGTTATTCCACTTTTCAAATCTGGGGACAGCAAAGACACTAATAATTATAGACCAGTATCGGTTTTGCCGGTTTTAAGTAAAGTTTTTGAAAAAGTAATGTTAAATCAAATGCTCAATCATTTTAATCGTAATAACATCCTACACGATCAACAGTATGGTTTCACCAAAGGACGTTGTACAACCGACGCCGGTGTCACCTTATTAAAACATATCTTTAACGCATGGGAAGAGGCACAAGATGCAATAGGCATCTTTTGCGACTTATCCAAAGCATTTGATTGCGTGAATTACGATACACTGCTCTTGAAACTTGAGCATTACGGACTCGGTAAACTTGCTCTTAGCTTAATGAAATCATATTTAAATGACAGATTTCAGCAAGTTCAAATTAACGGTGTGAATTCATCGGGTTTGAAAGTCAAAATGGGTGTACCGCAGGGCTCAATATTGGGGCCATTCCTATTTTTAGTATACATAAATGATTTACCTCATTTACTGATAAACCGATCACAAATGGTGTTATTTGCTGATGACACATCTCTGATTTTTAAAGTAAGCAGACGTGCACAGGAGCTTGACGACGTAAATAACGCTATGCTTTTGGTCCATAATTGGTTTACTGTAAATAATTTGGTATTAAATGAAAAAAAAACGAAATGCATTAGATTCGCTTTACCAAATGTTAGAAGTAGTAAATGTCACGTTGTATTGAATAAGGAAATACTTGAATTCGTCGAAAATACGGTTTTCCTGGGGATTACGCTTGACTCAAAGCTGCAGTGGGGTCCGCACTTAACATCTCTTGCAGGGCGGCTAAGTTCAGCCGCTTACGCTGTTTGGAAAATCCGCCAATTAACAGACGTGGATACCGCGAGACTGGTCTATTTTAGTTACTTTCATAGCATCATGTCTTACGGTATTTTGTTGTGGGGACGGGCTGCAGATATTGATTCTATCTTCATCCTGCAGAAGAGGGCTGTCAGAGCCATATACAAGCTCAGCAGGCGTGATTCTCTAAGGGAACTGTTTAAAAAAATTAACATCATGACGGTTCCTTGTCAATATATATATGAAAACATTATGTACGTTCGAAAAAATCTACTTCTTTTTAGTAAGATAAGTGACAGGCATAATTTTAACACAAGAAATAGGAACAAATTAGATCAACCGCGTTTCAGATTGTCTAAAGTAAAAACTTCTTTTATGGGTTACTGTGTAAAATGTTATAATAAAATACCACTCGATATTCTTCAACTAAATGAGAAGAAATTTAAAACATGCATTAAACGCACACTATGTAGACAAGCATATTATAAGTTGGATGATTATATTGCAGATAAAAATGCTTGGCTAAATGCTGGTCCTGCTCCACAGGCACTTGAGCTCACTAGTTAAAATTTCAATATTTGGAAGAGGTGCTTCCCTTTTTCTTTTTTTAGTGTTTCTGACATTACGATCTTAATATTTATTTTTATTTTATTCAATCATGTTTTAATTGTTAATGCTGCAATACTAAACACCTTTTCCTGTTTGGTTTTAAAAATTTTATTCATCTCTTAAATAAATTGCAATCTATAGTTTTGTATCATTTAGAAGCATTTTTTCAATTTTGTAAATGTAAGAACCATGGATCCGTTTATTATGATTTTTTGATGTTGACTTGAAAGAGCATGGCAGTTGAGAATGTGTCATGCTCACTTAAATGTCTCTCTGATGGTGGCGCGTGTGTTGGATCATTCGGTTCCCTACAAAATGGTTGAGCTGGATGGTGCTGATCCATGCGTCATGTTCGTGAACGGACGCCGTCGGTTGAGACTGGTCATCTCTTAACTGCCAAGGCTTATTTTTAATCTTATTTCTTGTATTGTTTCTTCATTTGTGTGTTTTTTTTACATTGTTCTCACATATAGAAGCAACAAGAATAATGTACCCAGGATTTTGTAATATCTTGATTTAAAAAGAGTGTCCATGGAGTTTCTTGCCCGTTCTTCTCCATAGAGATCTACGCTTTGGAATGGGCACCTAGCTTCAACTTTCTGACCAACTGACCGACTACTTAATTTTGACAATTCAAAAGTGCCTGTAATGGTTTAATTGAAATAAATGCTTTGAGTTTTTGAGTTTTTTGAGTTTTACATAAACGTTCATTCCTATGTCATTTGGTCGGTATCATGTGAACGAGGAATGAACCAAAGAAGAAAATTAATTCGAATATAATGTCTGATTCAGCTTTAGGTACATTAAAAAAAAGTGAACGTGTCAAGGTAGATGCCTGCTAATGCTGTAAAGCCTTTTTCAGACTTGTTTGTTAATTACGTTTTATAAGAACATAATCTGAATTCAATCGAGAGCCCTTTTATAGTGAGAAAATACCTAACCCACCTGTCGTGGCATTGCGTTGAAGTTGAAATGTTGCTCCTTTAGTAGGTGACCATTTTAACGTATAGCTTAATGAGTTTTGCTAACATTAATTTTATTTGTTTTGGTCCTTTGAGGTTAGTAATTTGCTAAGTACATAAAATAATACGTGAAACGCTAAGCTTGTATCTTGCGCCACACCGCCAGAAGCGATAGCGGTCACATAACTCGGCCGTATCGGGCGTTAGGCGTGAAATATCGCTCCGCCTAATTACTACTCGGGCCTAATCTACAAAAAACGCGTGCAGCCGGACCGCGGCCCTACAGCGGCACAATTAGATACTGTTTTAATTGCGTCGGATTAAGATATGGCTGCTGATGGCCACCATTACGTGCTGGTTATTGATCTATCTCTGTTCCGGGTTGTATACTAGAGGATTACACGTACAAGTGTGACCGGCGCGGCAGTTTAGTTCGATGTTATTTGCATGACTGTGGATCGTGACCGGATCTTAAAGATTAACAGATATAGTATAAGTTACCTAAGGTCGTGTGTAATAAGTTCTACGTTTTTGGTTGTGGCGACCTATCGCTATGACACTGTGACGTGCGTTGGTTTTAGAATAAGAATGATTCTGAGCCTTTTATAAATTACCGCCGGCCAAAGACCTCCCTTTAACAGTTGTTAGCTATTGATCCAGTCTTCCTAGGTCATTATCTGCCTAGCCATTTCCCAACTATGTTGGGGTCGGCTTCCAGTCTACCTAGGTATACGTATTATTCAGTTTCACAGTTATAGTACGTAATATGTAGGTTATTAAAAGTCGATGAAATGAAGCAATTAAGCAGCTTTTGAATCACAGGTATGCAGAAAGTAACTATCCTGACAGCGTAGTGCAACACGTAATGTAACGTAATAACCAAGACGTGCGTCGTGCGTGCCAGTTAGCCACGCGAGCTGTAATGTGGCAGCAGTGCAACACTCCCGATGTGTTATTATCGACGGCCGGGAGGCGTGACATGTGCGTTCTGTATTTAATAACAGGATAACACCGGGAGCTGGGTGCCGCGGGACGAAGAGCCAGAGTCGTTTGACTGGTCCTTCCTTACGCTGTAGTTCATTTTGCATGGCTATTTCTAAGAATGGTGCTGCCGTTTTAGTCCACACATAGTACCACATAAAATTTTCACATGTCATCTCATCTGCCTAGCCTTTTCCCAACTTTGATGGGGTCGGCTTCCAGTCTAACCGGATGCAGCTGAATACCAGTATTTTACATGGAGCGACTGCCTATCTGACCTCCATAACCCAGTTACTGGGTAATACGATACCCCTTGGTAAGAATGGTTGACAGAGTTTCGGGCTACTGACGACCCGTACCGACAGTCAAAGATCCACGAATGACAGCCGGAACCAACGGCTTAACGTGCTTTCCGAGGCACGGATAAAATAACAAAAATTCACATGTATTTTTTTAAATTATTTATTACGAATAGAAAATATTTTTTTGATCCGAGCGTTTTTGTATAAAATTGAAGCGACACCGCAGTGACATTTAAAATTTAATAAAATTGCCTCGTTGTTACGAAGGACGGCCAGACCAAAGGCGAGGGGCGCGCGGTCAACTCCATCACGCTAATAGCGTTTGCGTTGCGTTGATCGGGTTACCGCCTGACAAGCAAACACGCTGGGCACACGCTGGCAACACGCACCCCTGCCGCCGACGAGCATGGCGGTTCATATCTAGTTCAGCGTGCTGGTATAGGCCTTAAATATAGGAGACTTAATATCACTGAAAGCTTGTTTAGTATTCACGTGCTCAAACGCTTTTGGTAACATATTTCGTCGATACGCCAAAATATGTAAAGATGAATCGGAAACGTATTCTAGGAAAGTATAATTTATTGTAACTGCCTAAGGAAGCCCCTGAAGAATTTTGATGATGAAGGCGGAGGAGGAGTCCATGATATAGTCTAGGTATATAGATATAGGTAGATCACCTTCCTTCATAGCAATTTTAGTAATAGAATTAGGTATACAAGCTTCTGTAATGCTGTCATTGTTAATTCTGTATTTCCTTCGTTGAAAGTGTCTAATTTCACGTAGAAAATATTGCATTGTTTACTTAAACTAATTAAGAAGTCGTATATAGTGGCTAGAACAATGTAAACCATGAACAACACATAAGTTATATAATAAGACGCTGAAACCTGCAACAATAGCTGTGGTTTACTTCTCACCAACTTCACAAAGTTTGTTCTCAAGCTGCTAGTTTATAATGAAATAAACCACATTAATTTTTATTTCATTCACGAATGAAAGAAAACTTTGTTTTACAAACATTTCCAACTCAAGTTATGTTTCCTAATTTACATCGCTTTGTTTACATTTCATATAGAGTCGTATGTATATGTGTATAGACTCAAATATTTGTCAGACAATTCAATTACGGGTGTACATAATACATAATGTAACAAAGTTTGAGCTAAACAAACTCGCCGCCACTTCGCAGCGATTGTTTGTTCCGACCGTCTGCGCACACACCATATCTACAGCCTATACGTAATACCTACATATGTACATATGTATAGCAGAAGGTCTGAACACGATGACTTAAGAAGTGGCGTCTGTATTTGGATTAGGATTTCATTAATTGATTCGCTGAATGTATGTCGGCTCATTTACTTAGCGCAGGCAAGATCATGTAATAATCATGTCTCCCAAATGGATATAATTTCTGATATTAGTCTCTAAACACCGTTTATTTATTTTGCAAGAAATGTTATCAGAATTTCAACAATAAAATAATACACATTAGTCTGCACCAAAACATTATTAACCCTGTTTTCAGTACTCGTTCTAATACGGGCTCTAAGACCTGCATGGGTGGCGTGCTTATCACTATAATTACGAACGTAGTACAAATAACAATGTACCTGCAACCCCGTGATATAAAGTTATTCCTAACTTAAAAGCCATTTAGTAGTAATTGTTCAATTATATCGCCAACTGAATGTTGATTTATTGGCCGACACAGTTGTGCAACACGCGGTTTGTTAGCGATTAGTCGCGCAGTCGCGCTCGACGCAGGCGCAAATAAGATAGGTACAGCTATCTATAACATTTGAAACGTAAATTAAACACAATTTCGTTTAATCTCAACTCCGTTAACTTTATTTATTTATTAATTAATCGTCTCGTTCGGACACATTATTTATGTGCAGTTTCACAATAACTTTCATAAATTCTGTCAATTCTGGGATAAATTTTGATAGTTACACCTTTTTAACCGACTGCGGTGAAGCCCAAAAGGAGGGTTATGTGTTTGTTTGTCAATCCGAATATAGTAAAGAAGAGAACTCTTTTGTGACGGATTCGGCACTGAGATGACATCAAGTATCAAACAAACAAATGAGTCTAATGCTTGACGACGAACGATGCATATTATTTCAAATAAGATGTGTAAACTATTGAACGTGTTTGCGCAACCCTGCCCGCTACATGCGGGTTTCCATGCGCGGAGGTTCGCCGTGCGGCCGCGGGAGAAAGCACCGTGTTATTAAATTATTGCCGATCGAGTGCAATTTATGCGATGCACGCGGATGTATGAACGACGCGTGGACTTCATACATTGTGCAGAGTTGTTACGCTAACTTGCACTGTTAGCCAGATTTGTAGGCGCTGCAAACCCTATTGTCATGCCATTCATCGAGAGCGTGTGGAAGTAAAAAAATAATACCGGGGTATCTTTTCCAGTTGAAAATCGCTATTATACTTCGATATTTCTAAACTTATTTTAGAATTTAAAATTCAATCTTATTAAAGTAACATTTCAGGAATAAAACTTTAATTTTCTTTACATGACCCAACAAAACGTTAATTTATTTATCTTTGTACTGTTGCATCTCTAAATTTTTAGAAGTTATTTCGCTATACTGTTTCTCAAAGTTTAATTAACTTCACAATCTTTCCTACATGTGGACCGTGAGTGAGCTATCAGCCCATCTGCCTCGCCCTGTAATGGATACCTTCTCCGCGCGATGTACCAGGGCACCAGTACCGGTGCAGAGGTGCATGCTATTCGCGACGCGTGTAATCAGCGGCTCGCGGAGGTCCGCCACAGCCTGACATCTCAATTGAACTGCGCGCCTGGTAGGGCCGCCACTGGATATCGCCCAAATATCGCCGTAAGATAATTGTTAATTAGGTTTAACTGTTAAGAGGACACTGTAATATAATATATTACAGTATATCGTAGTGTCTAAGCTTATTCGCTAGATATAGTATTTAAAGCAACTGATAAATCATCAAGTGCCCAAGTTTCCTTGTAAAAGAGTCTCTTTATTCTATTCCAAACTCTAAGAAAAAAAGGAAGCTGCGATCGTTTTGAGTCCTTTTGTCGCTAACTAACACACAAATCTTAAACAAGTAAGCACACGCACATGGTGCGCCTACTTGTAGAGATTCGATGAGTGTATTCATTCCGTAACTGTAATCTACCGTGAAAAGTGAAATCGAACGGAAAACCAATTTAAATTACTGAAATGCATCAGTGTGTATCCGCCCCTACATATAAGGCTTCGGGCAAAGGGTCGCCTGTGCGGAGCACTGCGGAGTGCGACGTCTTGCGGGCCGCGAGAGCCGCGACAGTCGCTTAGACAACTTAGTAATTATGTCTTCCGGCTGTTGCCAATATCACAGACGTATTGAGCACGGCTTAGACAACTTTATGTTCCTGGATAATAATGTAATAAATATTTCTTTTTGTGTATAATATAAACGTTTAATAAACGACTTATAAAGCTTGATAGAGTACAATTTTACGTTAAACTGCGTTAATAAACGATCTACAGACATGTATTAAAGAACGATTAAGTTTTAGATTAAATTACAATTTTATTCTGAACTTAATTTTGGTGGGTTCGTAGAATTCCGATCCGGAATAATTTGTACATTTACTTAAATATCATGAATAGGTACACTTTCATAAGAATTCTACAAAATATTAAAGAAGAGTAAGTAATGAGAGCAGCGTTTATTTTATTAATTTACAGATTACTTGTTTCTGGGCGGCGCGGGCGGCGCGGCGGCCCTGCTGGCCCTGCGTCTGTGTGCTCGCGGATGATTTACCGGCGTTGTTTCCACAGGGAGGGTCCGGCACAAGTCGACGAGATCGCATTACACGTGATGTACAGCCCGAGGATTATCATTACAATCTGTTTACATTGCTGATTCAATGGAGAACGACGCGGCGCGTATTATAGTCGATTGCGAAGTAACGGTCATGTACATATGAGGAGGCTGTACGGATCTATTTGCAGACGCAAAACTACGCGTAGGAAGTGTATGTGAATGTTAATACAGTGGAATTAGCACCATTTTCGGTGAAGGAAATCGTGAGGAAACCGGCATGTCCTAGAACCAACAATTCGAAGACATGTGACAACTACGAACCCGCACTGGGCCCGCGTGGTAGATTACTGCCCACTCTCTCTCGAAGAGAGAAGGCCTGTGTCCCAGCAGTAGGGACACTATAGCACAGATTACTAAATAGACTATAGGCTGATTATGGAATGCGCCCTTGGTCAGCTCCCACTCAAGTCTTATGAGCTACATCGATATGTGTCTAGTATACGTTAGAGCTATACGCTGATATTGCGTAGTGTGGAAAATAAATTTGCCCAGGAAGTTTTTCTACGTGGCCAAAGCAGAAAATGCCTTTCTAATGTAAATGAAGTTGTTTATTGAAAAGTTGTTTGAACTGCTTGTCTGCAGGAACCCTAAGACATTTTGCGTAACAATGTCATGTTGTGTAAACGTCATTATGGTTATAATGTCGGATAATAACCGTTGCTTGGTAGCGAGATGTGGGCTAAAGGTGTAGGATCAATTGCATACCACGACTACCACGTAACACATTCTGTCGCGTCACTAGAGGAGTTGTGCTAGTCGTGACACGCATGTTAACTCGATCTTATATACGTGGGAATTATTGATTTTCAGTTTTCACATGACAGGAAGAAAAAGGTAGATTTTATAACTTTTTGAGTAAGCAGGCTGCAGATAAGTTATAAGATACGGCTAACTGATTCTTTTCCTTAACCCCGTATTGTTCCTAAAGTAGGTACGAATAAAATAATTAAAAAAAAATGTTCAACATTCCTCGAGAATCAGATACTTGTAATTTTTCCATCGATTCCACAGCATTCATTTTATTACACAAAAAATCCCGTTAAATGCAAATAAATATGTCGGAATGACACAGCTAACATTAAGCCGCCTGTTGACGGCTGTGATATACGAGAACATCTTCATAATAAAGCGGATCGTCTTGTCGCAATCAACGTTTTCTCTTGTATTTCCATACGGCGGCCATTTTGCCGTGTAGTCTACCAGTACCAATACCTACTAGATTAGTTAATTCATACAATATTAATCGCTTACGAGCCGATGAAAGAAATGGACGCTGTGCAAGCGCTGAGCGACGAGCGGTCAAGCTGCAAGTGATTTTGATTTATATTTTGAATTATGTAAACCAATACTAATGTAACAATCATTTTACCCACGGCTCCATTAACTGCTTCAAGCTGTGTAAGTGTACAGATATAGTCAACTCATTGTTATTTACCATTATTGAATTCGAAACTGAAATGTGAAAATAATGTAATTAAAGTTACAGTCCAGTCGTTTAACATAGCGTAGTTAATAGTGATTCAATTTAAATGTGAATAATTTCAACAGTCATTTGGTGAATGTAATTATTCAGCGTTTACTACGTAATAATTATTTGAGTTAAAATTGTTCAATAATAATCAAATTGCATTTAACGGCTGTATTTAATAAACGAGTTAATTAATTTGATTTCACCAGTGCCCATTTCAATTTTAATTACCTCCCTAACTGTAAAACGGTACTTATTACCTAGTTAGTAAATCATTTCTAATAGTATTTTCTAGTAGTTAATAACTTTATGATTTTTTATTTACTTTTATAAGTAGGAAACGAGAATAAAACTAGGAGTCAATAAATATTAAAACAGTGAAGTTTCAATGATAAATAATAAACACAAGATATGCAATATGCTCTTGGGTGAGATCCCGAACCGATCATCAATAAAAAGATACTGGATGTTGATGAAAAGGGTTTTTAAATTCCGCTGGAGCTCGAGACTTGGGTCTTTGGCCTATCGTCTGTAGTTGTCGGGGGCGTTTCACAGCAGGAATGTCTTCATAACGACGATGTCATTACGACCAACAGATAGATACGGACAATTAATACTGCGCCTGCCCATCGCCCGTCCGACACAGCTCAGGAAATAGCAGTTAGACAGTCTATGAGGTTTGCTCCTCAGAACATCTTGAGATTGAACGACTTAAACTGTGCTGGTTTTAAAATGTTGAAGGCAAGATACATTAATATCATACGTACTTGATAATAATAAATTTTATTATTGAATTTAATTTATTGATCATACTTAGATTGGATAAGTATTAATATTGGCAATCCGCTTAAATCCATTAATAATAAGATAGTCATTACATCTTCATAAGCTTTAAGTCTGCAGCTGGTGCTAATATAGCCAGTACAAAGACTGGTTATTGTAACCACAGTCATGCAGAAACTTACATCTAGCAGCCTCGCCTTACATAATGTAGCACAACACAATTATGATCCTACTGTATAATTGTACACTGTGGCTTGTAGTAATAACAGCTTTCAACCAGAGGTATTACAACTCTCATTCAATGAAAAATTAATACTGATCGACATCGGCCAACAGGATGCCGGTTTACATCGTCTCATCTTAACGCGTCGATACACTGTCGATATTCGGAAATACATATAATCACAGATAGTATTAATAATGGGCAGAAACTTAACTATCAAGTTTATGGCGAAGCCATTAACAGTACACTACTGTGCAGGGGAGTCGACTATGTCCGCGGGCTCTCATTGTGTGTCATGTCGTGGCATCAGCTTATCTCCTTGTCGGCTAGCATTAATAGCTTTTTTAACAAGTTAATACACTTCGGTCAGTACTTACTCAGCTTATTTTAAATCCAATACAGGTGTCGTTGAAATAATTGCAGTAGAATGCAGAAATCGTAATTTATTGCGATTTTCTATGGTGGTCGAGAAATTACCTCCCACAGAAGCATCAAAGTTGTAATTGACGAAGAAACTAGTCCCACGCAACATTATTTATTATCATATCATATCGGCACAGATGAGGAGGATAAACGAAAAAAAAGGGGTAAAAGTCAGGTATCATAATTCATTAGTATAGAAATAAACTGAAACTGGTCTCGTCTGGAAGGACCAACTTCCAGCATCGCGCTGAGATTACTTAGATATAAGTTCTGCGCACGACTTTGGTAGGCCTAAGCCAGGAAAAGGTCAAACTTAGCCAAACGCGTAAGCTGACACTGAAGGATTTGGAACACAACATTATTACTTAAGAAGTTGAGAAACGTTCACATCTTTTGTATACTAAAACATAATATTTAACAGAGATAATAAGAAAGATGGAGAAATAAATAACACAAGGCGCACAATAACCCCTTGTTCTCAAGACGTAAGTATTCTGAACAAACAAAGTAATGGACAAACGTATCATCAATCATAATAACATTACGTTGTAACAAAGCAGTATTATATTACAGCGATAAGTAGCAGCAGCAGGCACGAGACACAAACGCAACAGAAATGGAGAAACAGACAAAAGCTGCGACGATTAAGATGAGGACAGAAACACGGTCAATAATAACACATACTAATGCCCATTCATCAACGATGAACGTGAGAACGAGACGACAGACCCGCAGACTAGCGGGTGCAACAGAAATGGAGTTAATTGTGATATAATAAAAGAGAGGTTTAGCGGGGAAGCTTTAGTATTGAGTAATGAAGCCGCTTCTAGTGGAGATAAGGCAGTCGCTAGACGTTACGTTCTTCACAAAGTTGCGCTCCTCCGCTGAATGGTAATTGCTGGTACATTGGAGTTGCGAAGTTGTGCGTGTTTTATGTGAATCAGTCGGATTTATCTCGAATGTTCGACGATCGCAAATCAATGTTATTTGAAAAAGTATGTGTTCAGCATATATATAATGCATAATTTAGTTTGAAAATCACACTACGTTCCTCCTTTATGTAGGTACATAAATGTACAAGTAAACAAACGTATTATATGCGACTGAAGATGTTCGTCTGTCAGCAAGCCCTCATTATAAGTTGCCTCCTCGATACTTTGCCATAAATCAATTTGATAAATGTATCGCTGATGGTATATTATTTATGGCGAGAACATACCTTTTAGTACTTTCGACAAAAAACATCTTGATCTGTGCTAGTTAGTCAAAACATTAAATACAGTCAATTCAAATTATATAAACAATATAAATAACAAAGCACTTTGTGAACTGTTACTATAATAAGCACTTATTATTAATGAGCAATCCTATTAATAGTAATGAAAATGAATACATTGCTACCTGGATGAATGTTTGTTCGTGAACAGGTCGGTGTTTATTTGGTTAGATCTGAAGACAAATTCCCGTAATTAAAAACGTTAAAAATCTAGTCGCAATGTCATCTCAGCGACAATCAATTTCAAAAATGTAGGGAAATTAAAGGTATTTTTGACAGATTAAGACTGAGATCAGACTATGGACGTTCTTAAAATTACGAGAATAGCCCCTCTGATGTAAAAGAACAATATCACCCAACAGGAAGATGCCAATTCCTCTCAGTTTCGATATTAATACGCTTAGCTCCGGTTGCCATGGCAACAGAGGCATGTTAGTTCAGTAACCCACTTGCGGAGTCGCGTGGGAAGATAATCACCTGATATCGTGTTATTCTTATCCTTATTGAGTACAATACATTATGGTACGGCTCATTTTTTTTCTAAGAAAACAGTAACGTTCGTTCATAAGTTTTTTAGATTCTCGGAGCGTAAATATGTATTAATCTTAGACAAAAATAAAGGCGTATGCTTAACATGTATTGGCCAACTAGGGCTGCACCACGGTATGTAGTAGTCATTGAACGAGGTGTACGAGTATCATCCACTCGAGATAGTCTGAATTCGGTGAAGATGCGGCGCGCTAGGTGGCCGGCTCTAGGGCACGCCACGATAGTGGCGGTAAGACCCCTCTTTGAGGAGTGGCTAGAGAGGCGTCACGGCGTCCTCACCTATCGCCTGACGCAGGTCCTCACCGGACACGGATGTTTTGGGAGGTTCCTGCACATCATCAGGCGGGAGGAGACGCCCGGGTGTCACCACTGCGAGGATCGCCCAGAGGACACGGTGGAGCATACGGTGGAGGTATGCCCCGCATTGGCGGAGCACCGCCGTGCCCTGGTAGAGGCGATCGACAGCGGCGGCGACCTCTCGCGTCCGGCCCTGGTTCAAGCCATGGTCCGGGGCGAGAGGGAGTGGGAGGCCGTCACCTCCTTCTGCGAAGCAGTCATGCTAGCGAAGGAGGTGGCGGAACGGCTAAGGGAGAGAGCCTCACACCCCAGCCGCCGCGGGAGACGCTCCGGGCGTCGGGAGCCGCGTGACGACTCCCGGCCACCGTAGGCGCGGGCCTGCGGACGGAGAGTAATGGGTAGCTCACCGTCCGATCAGGACCAGGCCCGTGCCGGACGGCGCGTACGTGTTCCACGCGCGCCTCAAAGAGATGTCAGCATAAAGGAAGGGGCCTGCCAGGGCCGAAGCCTGCCGGGGGTGCGGGATTGTCCGAAAGGGTTACCGCTACCCCGGAACATAAAGGGCTAAGGAAGGAACACGGATGGGTTTTAGTCAGTAAGAGTCTGACACTCCCTTCGCTCCACCCAGAGCGGGAGGGGTCATTTGATGATTTCCCATCCATAAAAATAAAAAAAAAAATAAAAAAAAAAGGTGGCCGGCTCTCGGTCATACTTGTTCCAACTCCCAAAAATTTGCACAAACAAAAAACATCTTAAAAAGATTTGTCACAGTAATATTCTTGAGTGCTCCAAAAAGGACATCCAACATTAAGGTTACCGTCGCGGTCGTATTTTATGAGTAAGAAACACTACAGAACATTATTTACGATTTGTATAATATCAGTAAAGGTATATCAGAAGACTTAAGACGTACACTGTCTCGGATTTCGCATCATCCTATTACGATACCACATTCCACAGAAACACATCAACGAGCTCGATTGAACCACAGACTACCGACATCACAGGCGGATTAATGGTTGAACTGGGTAATTGCGTCTTAACTCAGTTCAGTTTAGGATATTCTGTGTAAAACGCGAGCTATGAAAGTCGAGTGGTAGGTAAGTGACGCATGGGTGAGTGAGAACAAAGCTCTCTATAGTATTGTGTCCACAGCGCTGAACTGATCTACTTACGCGCGGCTGCAGTGTGCGAATCTGAATTGCACTAACTTTATAGCACTGTTGTGTTTGGCTACTGTCCGTGGCTAATTTGTTTTGGCAATCACTCAGATAATCTTTTGAATGAATATTGAATGCAGTATTTTGCAAGTGTAAATGGAGCAGAGTTTGTATACAATAATCCAGTTCCCATCATCATCCAATACCCATCTATTTATTATATTTTTTTAAATTAATACATAGGCAATACGGTAGCTATTCATAGCAACATAAAACTTTAAGCTCACTTTTGGACCTTTGTTGGCTTTAGATGACCTGAGTAATTTAGGAAGAAGTTATTGGTTACTTAAGCTTACTTACAATTTCATGTACAATCATTTTCTTGCCAACCTCCAATTATCGGCTCGATGATCTTAGGTCTGAGGATACATACCTGAAACAAACAAACACCAAGATTAATTAGCATGAAATAAATTAACAACCGATTAATTTTGCGGTGGGCGGTCAAATATAAACAGATTTAATTACAAGACACTTTACTAATTTGAATCTTAGGTCAAATTAGTAAGCTGTCTTGTTATTTATGATTTATGGTATTGTTTCTCTCAACGATCGTCCGTGGGTACCAGGGTCGCATACTCGGCGAGTGGTCAGCGCGTGGGCGCTCGTCAGCTACTGGAACAATGGCCTAGGCCCTCGCCTAATTGACAACCTTACCTAAAAACAACTTTATGTAAAGCGTTGCCTTCATCTGTCTCGTTATTTCGATGGCATCACGTCTTCGTCTCATTATAGCTCAAAGTAACAACGAATTAGCATTTTAAAAATAATTTTCGTAAAAAATGTGAATTGACAACATTTACGCAACGTAAGAATGTAACAATTAATGTCATTGTCTTTATTATTATTTTCTGCTTGCAAAGGTGAAAGCCATTTTTTTATTCGTAATATACAGGCTTATTTTGTATCACCATCCAAATGTTTACAGGGTGTTCTACCCATGAATATGAACAACTTTTGAAACAAACTTGAAATTTAAAAATCACAAAGAAAAAACAGCTGTTTCGTACATTTTGGTCAAGTAGGTATTGAACTTTTGTACGAAACAGCTGACTTTTTTTTCGTGATTTCAGAGTTGGTCCCATAGTGAAAGTTGTTCATATTCATGGGTAAACATTTACATAATCAGCCTATAATGTTCCCACTGCTGGGACACAAGCCTCCTTTCTGTGAGAGGGAATGGGCCGTTATCCACCACGCAGGCCCAGTGCGGGTTGGTAGATGTCACAGGGTAAACATTTGGATGGTGATAAAAAAATAAGCCTGTATATTTTCGGTTACCCGGCAAAAAATTATTATACCCGTAATGTTTCCAATGCTGCATCGATAAAATCTCACGAACATAAGGCCGGAGACGTGTATTTGAACTCCTCGTGTTACAATACCCCCTGCCCACAGCTCACGGCAGTCGGCACACAGTACCTAGGCACAGGCACACCATACGACAAACATACACTGGAACACATTTAAGTTCACATTCAGTACAACGAGGCGCAACGAAATTGTAGCAGTACTACACAACGAGTGCGGGAGAATGGTGCAGTTGAGGCATGATGCAGCGACGCGCAGAATACCCAGGAGAAATACATAAGCAGAGTGTTGGTTAAACGCGACAATTTTAAAGTAATATTAGGATAACTAAAACAAGTGCAATGTGTTGAAATTATCCTAGTGTATTTCTAAATTGTCACACACTTGCACCTTTCTATAAAAGCGTCATATCACGTAACATAATCAGTTCTATGGTAAGACAACCATTTCTGATAATACATAGACAGTCTTTACATCCCTAGTAGTTGTCGTTCTAATGAAAACATTTATTCAGGAGCTGGTTCAAGTTAGCAAGAAAAATATCGAATGGTGGCTAGCGTTCACCAGGATATGGCAGTAGGTCGTCGGTCGACGGTCGTTGGTCGTCGTGGAAGTGGCGAAGCTATGGGCCAACAGTTTAATACACTGTCGTACTATCGACACGAAGACGAAGAACACCAGGACACGTCGTTCCAACATACGACTTTATCAACCGTTTTGGAACGACCATGGATAGTACAGAACTAGCTTTCTGTACCGGCCTGTATAGCCTCAAAATCAGATTGGCCTTTAGCAGCGAGGTGCGTCGCGCGGTCAGGCAGCACAGCACGGCCGCGGTGCGTGGCGCTGGATTAGCCGGGTAATCCGCGCGCTACAACTGCTATTAACGTCATTGTGCTCGCTAAGCTCGTGTGCTTGCGGCTTGCTACGACTTCAGCCATAGACATTGGATTTCCATTCGTAAGAAGAACACGTGACTCCAAAATGGAGAAAATATTTTTCTTGTAATCATTCTTGTTATAAAAACATACCTATACAATTATTTTTAAAATTTATCATAATTTAATAGTGAAATTTAATCATCAAAAAGAAGTCAAAAAGTGTCTGTTTTTAAATTCCCTCGCAAATTTCCAAAACGCAACGCTATTGGTGGAACAAAACGTGACATCAATTTACACTCGACGTCTTCTGTCAACTAGTTGTTTGTATGGTTTCTAGTGGTTATTTGTATTGTTTCGCGGTTGTTTCATATTAAGTTATTAGTTACCGTGTTATAGTATTAAATCCATGTGAAGAAAGACTTACCACAATGATTGAAACCGGTTTTTAACCGACGAAAAAACGGAGGAGGTTCTCAAGTCGACGCGTTTATTTGTATATATTTTTTATGTATGATAAGGATAACGCATAACTTTTTACAGAGCAGTCCGATTTTGGTAATTCTTTTTTTACTGGAAAGGGTATATCGCGAAGTTGGTCCCATATAAATTTGGAAAAAATAAACAAAGGCCTACCCATGTTGGTATAAGTATAAAGCCTGTTTTTTTAAGTATTTTATTATACAATAAATAATACTTAAAGTAGGATTATATAACAGTTAATAGGTAAAGTAAGGTAAGTAAGGTAGGCTATTTTAAAAGGAATCAAAAATTAAGCATGTAGTAATTTATAGTAAATTATAGCCTCAAAAAATTATAAAATAAAAACTTTTTAACAAAAAATTAAACCTCCGAAAAAACTGAAAAGCAAAAAATAATAAACCTTTTTTGTATAACCTTAATAAATAAGTTCTTAAAGTAATGTAAGTACCTATACCTAAGTAATTTTTAGTTTTTTTTTTTTAGTCATTTTTTTTAAGTTAGATTTGTTCCCTAAGTAGGTACTTTTCCAAAAGAGATTTGTTCTTATGGAAAAATCTAACTTAGAAAGATGTATTAATGATTCTAATGATTATAGTTCTGTAAATATATACCTATTATAGTCGCGAATCATATTTTGATCAAGATACAACCTGAAACTGACCTGAAAATAGCAAAAAAAAAACGTAAGAAAAATTTAATTTCGCGGGCTAAAACTGCGCAAAATTTTAGTTCATTTTGGGACCAAGGAAAATAAGACTATTTAAAAAAAAGTGAAATATTCCTTTTGGCATGAAGTCTCTTTGATGAGATTAAAAAAAAACGCACATCTGTGACCTTCGACTAGTAAATAGTTATCTGTGGCGTTATAGCACTGGTGCAGTTACGTAAAGTAAAAAGCACGCGTTTTTAATACACTGCATTGCGGACCTAAAAGCGGTTTATTAAGAGCTACTTTAAGAGCAAGTGTGTTATTGTAAGTTACGGTGATAACTTTTTTTGGAACGGGAGTAAATTTGGAGAAATCGTCACGTAACGAAAAAGCGTTGAACGAATTTTTTTACACCTATATAATAGAAAGAGACAGAGAGGGAGAGATTGTTTTCATGGTTTTCGAGAGTGCTGAAGCCAAAAGTGAGGTCAAAATGAAAATCCAAGGTGGCGGCTGCGAAAAATTTCGAATTTTCATCATAGGTGTCGATTTCATGGTTTTCGAGGGTGCTGAAGCCAATAGTGAAGTCAAAATGAAGATCCAAGATGGTGGCTGCGAAAATTTTCCAATGTTCATCATGGGTGTCGTTTTCATGGTTTTCGAGGGTCTTGAAGGTAATGAGGTCAGAATAAAAATCCAAGATGCGGGCTGCGAAAATTATGCAATTTTACGTCATTTTAAAATTTTCTCAGCCATTTTGAACTTCGTGCCTGCCGGGGGTCCCCCGACCCCACGTTTTGTTTACAAGGAGTTTACTTTGTGAGACACTGGTGCCTGTAGTAGGTTTATAATATAAACTGTATTAAAGGTCATCAGGGCCTTTAATCGCGAAATAGTGGCGTATACATAAATTTGTAACGTAGTATTGAGAACCTATAGCTGCTCTAGCTAAAGTGTTCCTCCTCTCTACGTCTATGACGTAGGTATCCTCCAAACGTAAGTACAAACTGTCTCGGCTCTCCGTCGTCGCCGCACGTCCAAGTTGCTCGCTAACAAACAATACACAATAGTTAGTTCCCGCACAATGTGGAGTGTGCGGTCGGTCAATGCGCGTATTAGCCGGGTAATCCCGTCTTACTGTCACATCGCGTGACGTCAGGGCTGTCATTGTGGCGCTAACAAAACATTAATAATATCTATGTATATAGGTGGTGGAGGACAAGAGAGCAGCTCATCTTAAGGCTGAACTCACACCGCACACGAAGCGCACCTCAAGCAAACAATAAAATCTTGAGATCGTCCCAGATAACTAAGAAAGAAAAAGAACGAAACCTATCGATTAACCTTTTAATAAGCATGAATTTTAAGCATTTTTGCAGATGATTAAATTGTAGGATAATTTCGTTTGTGATTGCGAATATCGAACATTCAAAATGATCGACTTTACAAAATGTTACAGCTCATATTATTATTATGTCTCTGATGAGGCACATAAAAAAATACTTATGAACATTGTTATCAAACTCAAACTCAAAGCATTTATTTAAATTAAACCATTTACAGGCACTTTTGAATTATCAAGAAGTCAGTCAGTCAGAAAAAGTGAAGCTAGTTGCCCATTCCAAGGCGTAGGTACCTATGGAGAAGAACGGGCAAGAAACTCCATGGACACTCTTTTAAATCAAAATAATATAGTTACAAAGTCTTGGTTACATCATTCATGTTAAAAATTATACATGTGAGAACGATGCAGAACGTTAAAAGCGTCCATAATGAAAAGATGAGAAAAACAACAATTCAAATAATAAATTAAAATAAGCCATGGCAGCAAAGAGATGACCAGTCCCTACTGACGGCGCCCGTTCACGAACATGACGATGATATAAAAATGTATGATTGCTTCAAGCGCTAGTTGATGAGCATGTTGTGTACACAACTCGAACATATAACACCTTCGTTATGCATTTGCTGCGTGTTGAATCTTGTGTACAATCTGTGTTTCCTCACAACACATTATATCCATCGCACGTTCATTTCACGCAATTGCTCCGTGTGCAGACAAGGCTTTATGCCTTTGCCGTCAAGCAGTACCTACAACGTACAATGAAGGCTCGTGCGGTAAGCCACCGGCGGCATTAACATCGAGGCGGTAATCCGCGCCGTCACAGCACGAGCGTGACGTCCACTGTCCTTATACACTGATTGAACAATACGGGACTGTGATATGATACTACAGAGCAGTGCACGGTGATTGCTTTGTGAGATATTCTTAATCAAATTACGCTGTTGGGCTTTGTTGCCCGACGAATAGTTTGTTTCAGGTAAATCCATAGAATTCTAAACTGTGAAATGTTAACTTTCATCAATATTTAACGCCAAAGCATAATATGCCAGTACGTGAATATAATAAACCTTCAGAGCACTTTCAGTTATCGATCGTACATACACCTGGAGTCTGAAGGATTTATTTATAAACTGTTGGTCCAATGAACCTTGAAGTTTAGTAAACAGTGCGGCGGGAACCTGTCACAATGGCGGTCACACCGTAATAATACGAGTGACACCGACGCCGAAGGCTCACGCCTTTATCAGGACCACACAAAGGCACCGCCGAAATCTTAGCGACGGTCTACGCGGCAACTGTGGACTTGGACGATGTGGGAGTACGATGGTGTAAGGTCAAAGAAACTAATCTATAAATAAACGCATGAAATGTTCACTTTTATATGGCCAAAAAGTAGCAAAATTTTCACGAAATCATTAAAACATTATTAATAAAAGGTCTTCCTTTAGAGAGGCTTGTCAAGTGAAAAGAAAACCCATTCATTGATTCATGAATCGAATCGTTTAAACGCATGAATGTGTATACTATTTCCGAGAAACTCAATGTTTGTAAGTGAATGTGATTCACGCCGGAACCTCCATTTTATTCATGCTCATGTGAGTCATTGTTTAAACACGTTACACCAATTTTACTTTTTCTATTGCAATTTTCCCTTTAGTCACTTAATTGATGAAAACATTGCCAGTAACTTGACGTTATTCGACCATGAGCAGTTTCGCAAACTAATATTGTTGTAGCATATGTCTTGAACACTTGGGAAGTTCGCAGTATCAGTAGCTTAGTTATATCCTTACAATAAAGGAGCAGCGGGTCGGATTACCCTGACTTAGACCCCGAGTGGCCCGCAATATGTTTAGTTACACCCCTCTCCCCCGCCACCATCTTCGTCTTCACCCCCTGGCACACCCACACACCCGCTCTGCAAATTGTCTACGTCTTGAGCCCGTAATTGAATTTATAATGGGTTAGTTTAAGAGGTATTTAGTGTTTTGCACGGGAGATATACGGGATTCAGTGCGGAGTGTATAAACGGCTCGTTGTTCAACTGACGACGTCAGGCAAGTGGGCGGGAGCTGAATGAAATATACAGAAGCAGATGGAATAAACAAAAGACGGCTTATACCTAGCAAGGGGTAGATATTATGGGATTTGAATGGTAATATTAAACTGACTCCATTCATGAAACAAGATCAGTGGGGAAGCTGCGAGAAGCACACGCGAATACACATGTGTAGATATTATGTCTAAAATTTAAAAATTGGTGCCTTCCAGCATCTATAACAGACCCGTTGCCCCATTGGTCTCATGGTCGCGAGCGCGACTGCTTGGCGTGGAGTCCTGGGTTCGATTCCCGGGTCGGGAAAAGTGTTATTGAGTTTTTCCATAAGGAATTTATTATTAACAGCCCGGAGTTTCGAAGTTGGCGGTGTGATACCCCCGTGCCTCGGAAAGCACGTCAAGCCATTGATCTTGCGCCTGATCTCTCTCCGGTCGTGTCGGACTGCCATCCCATCGGACTATGAGAGTGAGGGAAGAGGGAGTGCACCTGTGTCTGCGCACACTTGTGCACTACAATATCTCCCGCTCCGAAGGCTAGTCTCCGTTGAGATTGGCCGCCGTGGCCGAAATACGGTCTGGAGGACTTTAGTTGACAATACATATTTAGATTCTTGAGTTAACCGCGGACTAACGTTACTGTCGTTGGACTCCGTTGGAGTGCGACCGGTCCCCGGGACCACTGGCTGGACCTTTGTTTGTGAAGACACTGAGTTCGGCTAAATAAACTCTCCGTAATGAAGTTTTGTTAATTAGTTTTCTTCGGTGAGTGGAAGAGCGAATACAAAACATTCCGCTTCTCGGAGGATTTACGAAATAACAAACAAGTGGCGATTGTGAGAGTTTTAGATGTTGCGCCGGACTTGATTTCCTGTTTATTGAGACATGTTTTAGAGTAAGATTTTGCAAACTTCATAAATGCTGTTTTGCTCCCTTCATAAGTTATAATTTTATTTTAACGTGTCTATGTTTTACTGATTTTAAAGGTACGGTAATTTTTTGTCGCCTTATCTGCTTTTGTCATTGTTTCAGCTTATTCTCTTCTTCATCTTTATACCATCGTCTGCTGTATGACGCACTTCAACCACACGCATGACTGTCCCAGCCTCAGCGCATGGCCTAATGTTACTTTCTTCCTCCCTCCCAGCATAACAAGAAACTGCAAGATAATAGAACAGCTTTCCAATGCAAGATGTTCGCAGCAACTTCGCCATAATTCCATAACAGCATTAGCGCGCAATATGCTAAGATATTCATCACGGCAGCGCGGCCGCCTGCGCCGCCGCCGTGTGCCGCCGCCATGCGCCGCCAGTCCAACGAGCTAATTGCGTTACTAAACAAGGCGAGCTACCCATTAGCTTTATTACTGATCATCTAGTTTCTGTATTAGTTTTAAACTTGCAGCCATTGTGACCTTTTGTGTGTAACTGGAAGTGGGTTAGTGGTCAGTTATGTGTGCACAAACATATTTTAGGTGTTGGAGAATGAACCCATATCAGTCGTGTATAATTGTTACTTTATCTTTTCTGTCTTAATCAGTCAGTGTGTTTTTTTTAATTATCAGATATCTAGTAACGTAGAGAGTACTCGTTACTAGATTATCTGCAGTAATAATAACCAGAAAGAGGGACAGCTGATAAATCATTATTTGTTTCTGCAGTAATAATATCGCAGAAACATGGGATTTCCAAGGTGTCCTTCTATAATATTCCATAGTACTGAATTTGAAGCTCATCGCCACCTATGTACAGCGCACGTAGCTATCTAGTTGTCCACTCCGCAACCCGAGCCGTGTCAACGAGTCAGTACGCCGATGTGGTCATGTGACGCAGTCACAGACGCGCAGCCTCGCTAATGGTGCGTGATACAACACCGTGACGGACATGTGACGGACCCGCGGTGACATCGTCTGCCGTGTGCGAACTACATAACATTCGGTTGATAATATTATAATACCAACTTCTATTAAGGTTTGAGTCGGCCTAAATCGTATAATAAATAAACCGAACAAATCCATCATAACTACTCATGCATCCTCTCGCACCTCATAATTAAACTACCTGGAGAGCATCTCAGTACGAACAACTACGGAGTGAACAGAAACGTCGTCTGTTTCTAAAGAGAACACTCAACCGCTCAGCACCAAACTTTCGCATTAACCGACTCGGATCAGACTTCCTCACCGAAGTAATATTTCATGTTTCTCAAATTATATTTGCGAGATTCAAATCAGAGCATCACAAAGTCGAGCAAAATTAAGTGGTATTAAGAACAAAAGGGCTAAAAAGTTGCTAAGGCAGTCCTTGTATTCCCTGAAGACGTGTTGCTCAACCTGGCGCTTTAGTAAACTGAATAATTTATCGGACTTAACAAGGATTAATACGTCCTGGGAGCGTTAAAATATGATCCCGGGGGCGCCGACGAGGGTTCGCGGCAGTCTCCTGATCAAAGTGCTCCGGTATGACGTCCTGCGATTCGTTTCAACGATACGTCGTGTCGGAGTTCGTTAAAGGTTTCACAGGATCCGCTGAAGGGCTGTGCTAAAGGGATGATGTTGATGTACTGTTTTGATGGAGAATTAAATTGTTGTTTTAATATAACGGGCGTGTTAGAGCTTATTAGAAATGTGTGAAGTTGTCGGCTTTAGAAATCAGAACGTTTAATTTAATCAAATGTAAGCTTGAACGTAATGCTATCTGCCGCCTCCGTGGCGGCTCAGAGGGGATTATAGTAATTATTCCGACGGATCAGACAGCTGCACTTAAAGCATGATATCATGCCCAGACCTGGTTTCTAAACCTGGGGCTTCTGACACCAGCTGAGTTTAAAAGAGCGCTTAGCATAGTTTGAATAACTCATTATAATACAACAGATCAAATGTAAATTGGTAAAATAATGAACAATCTCTGAAAGGTCCGAGACACACTAGACAGGTAAGTTAAAACTGAACATTGTGAAATAAAAATGTGTCCGAAGCTTATTTCAATAGTTTGGTATTTTAAATACTTGAGTAAATTGTGAGATCGAAATTCTCTGAGTTTTATGTTACGTGAAGCAGATAAGAAGATTATAAAATGAAATCTTTCGAAATTCGATCTCAGAATTTCCGTTTCATTTAAAATCTCTCAAGTTAAGGGCTTGTAATAGTTCAGCTCAAATTCAGATTTTGCCCCCACTTCCCCGCGCTATGTATCATTCTATCCCACTCGCACTGACATACTAATTCAATTAGGGTGAACTGTACTATTGTTGGAAGGATGTCAAGAAATAAAATGATTAAACTTAACATTCATTTATTCCATTCACATAAAAATTAGCTTTCACATTGTATGTGCAGTATATATAAAATTCTTTTAAATGGACAGGTAAATAATAATATAATAACAAAAAAAACATGGGACGCTCATCATTCGCATAGCAAATACAAAGCAAAGACAAAGTTATTTATACATAATATTTGAGTAGCGACGTCTACAAACGAACTACACCAATCTTTTGTTTGACATCACAACCTACATCACGCAAGCAAAGTTTGCCGCGAAATCCGCAATATACCTACTGCATTAGTGTTCTATGACCGACCAAAGACCATTGCTCTACCGCCATATATTTGTCACCATAAGACAGCGACAGCCAAATACGAGCCGGCACTCACTGACGGCGTGGCACGGCAGGTTGTGCTGCGGCATCCCGCGGCGTTCCGTGGAATCCTGCTGAAAGCCCGCCCTGACTGGACTGCGCCCCATTAACCGAAATGACCGCTGCACAAGTTTCAACCTTATTTCAACCAGCTTAGCAATCATAATTCCTCGACACAAAGTGACCCACACGTCCCGCGGGATGCAATGGCGCGCCGCGGCATTACGTGGAATGAAACGGCATAACACGTCATGCCGCAGCATCCCTCGGCGCGTCGCGTCATGCCGCAGCGTCCCGCGGCACGTAGCGTCATTTCCCGGCATCGTGGTATCGAAATAAAGTAACATGAATTCTAAACTCATTGAAATAAGATTTAAAATAACTTGATTAGTAATAAAATCCTCTGCCATGACACGCCGTGCCATGCCGTCAGTGAGCGCCGGCCTTAAAATTACTTTCTTTTTGCTGATTCTTTGGCCAAAAAATAGGCTAGTCCTCTGGTCACGTGAAGAGTCGACCAATCGCTTGCCGATTTCTCTAAAAATTAAGTGGGCACTCGGACCCTGTGGCCGTAGTGCTTCAGCCCCAAACGGCTGGTACATATAAGTCGGCTTATTAAGATTAGAGTATCTATTTGCGCTGTTTGAGGTTTTCTGCACCCGCAGTAATCGCACTAGCACAGCCCACCGTAATAGGAAGATGGGGTGGCGCAAGGTAGTCGATACATGTTGCATCACACACCAAAGGCCGACCTAACTTCCAAGGCATTATGGTCAATCTGTCTGGTCTTTTCCAATCGTCGCGAGCCAAGCCATTGGGTTCTAAAACAGCTGGCAACCCAGCACTGACAAGAGCACGCAATGGTTATGACGCATAATAATACGTCATCGGAATGACTGATGTCAATTATAAAGTTTCATACATTTTGGCTTTAACGATGGTTTAGAATAGAACGCAATAACCTCGAACAACTGATGGTTACCGGCAAGGTGGATGGTAAACGACCAAGAGGTCGCAGCCCATTGCGATGGTCTGACCAGATAAACTCTTCTCTTGACACGAAATTTCATGATGCGCTTCACTTGGCCAAGGATAGACAGAGATGGCGAAACATCGTCAGGGAAAAGTTGTTTTCAAGGGAGGATCACGACCCTCAGTAATGAGGACTACGACTTGAGGAGGAGGAGAATAGAACGAATTTTAAAATAAGTTGTTATTAATGAAAACATTTAAATTAAAAAAAAAAGGAATCAAGAGGAGGAGAATGACGAAAGCAAGAACATTTAATGTGAATTCCCTTAAATCCCTAATTTCCATATTCCGTGTATGTCTGGGATCACATAACTCTGGTAACATGTATGATAAGTAAAAATTTGTTAATTTAGGTTCCATGAATTGTGCCCAATAATGATCGTCTTTCTGTATAATTTCAGTTTTGATATGATTTTTGCATCCCGACCATACGCCAAAAATACATGTTTTTCTCCCAGTTATGTTTAGTTGTCCCTGCACCTGAATGTACCAAGGATGTTTCAAATTTATGGAAAGTCCATCTTTCGTTTTCCTCCAAAACCTTATTTTTTTTTTATCTATTGCATCGTCCAACGAAGTCCTGAATGCAGAAATTGGACACTTTATTTCTACTATTGTGTCTTCTCCCTGCACAACTCCGTCCGGAGTTGCACCTAGAAAAGGTAACTCTTTATCAATAAAAAGACCACAAGGCTCTATTTTAATATTAAGTTGTGATGCTAGTTGTTCCATTGCGGTTGTTTCGTTTTCTATTCCATGTTTTATGGACGGCACATTACATAAATTTTTTGGATAAATAAGATTTTTAACTAAATTTTTAACACTAGAATTTTGACGTCTATTGACCACTTAGGAGAAATTAGAGGCTGTAAGAAGTTTCCTTCTAAGTTCTAACCACTCACTGGAATCTCTTTGAAGAATCGTTGATATTTCAACGTTTCTTCTGTCTTCTGAGCTTGGTAAATTTTTTAAAAAGTCCTCTTTGCAGCGATCGTACTCTAAAGTGGTCATATCTGGCTTTTGACAATGTTCACCATAATCTTTACTACTTTCTTTGTTATTAATTTTTTTTCGTTTTCTATCCTTTCTTAAATCTTTAAACACGCCCCTACGTTTCCTAAAACGTTTCTCCTCTAATTGAAGCACTAGTGGTCTGGTGCTTTTCCCCAAGATTGATCTATGTAGAGTGGAGAGAGGGCGTTTTGTATTAAATGAAACTACAGCAGCGTTGCATCTCGACTCATAGCCCTGACGTAAGGAAAAGTTAATACGTTTCCCTCCAACAAATTTTGTTTTTTTCACAAATTTTTTCCCTCCAACAATTTGAATATTAAGCTAAACTAAGCACCTACGTATGTACTTATTACTTAGGTTCATAATTTATGTAGGACGAAGACAACCGGCAGTATTTCAACCGGATAAGTGTCTCACAAGTTCGTCTTTGTATTTAAGTAGTTACTTAATTAGAAATGATATAATAATATTAATCTAGTTTAAAGCTACAATTACGGATGGAACTGCTACCGTAAACAAACTATCGCTGTGACAGACCACAGCGCAGCGACATGACTGGTTTCTATGTATTCAACTTAGTAGATTAGTATTATTATTTCATTTATTAATACGTAACTACCTAAATACAAAGACAAACCTGTAAGACACATCCGGCTGAAAATAAACTACTGGTTACCTTCGCCCTTCATAAATTATGAACCTAAGTACGTACGTACCTAGCAAAGACCTACCTTTGGAATCGTACCTTTAGCTTTAGTTATATTTTATAAAAAGCTAGGTACTTACTTCATAGCTTCGTTCATATACTTGACCGTTTTTTTACGCCAACCAATCTTCTTCTGCATCGCTTTTCGCTTATTACCCATTGTTGCTGCTCGAGTTAAAATTTTTCGTATTTACGCTCACTCTATTTCTAATCACTGTGTCAATTTGACAAAAATTGACAGCAAAAATACCATACTTACTTTATTTTTGTAGCCTGAGTAGGTTTATTATTATTATTATTTATGCGGTCGCTAAATTCAAAACAGTTTGTAAGCGAAAAATCCCATAGGAATTTTGGAATTTTGGTTGCGAAGCAATTTATGCTTAGATAAGTTATAAGCAGACCCACTAAAAAGCGAGAAATAAAAACGTTTTAACAAAAAAAAAAACGACTTCCAAAAAATCCACAGTGTAAAATAACTTTAATTTCGGAAGGCGGTGGCAAAAAACTTTTTAGTATCGTGTCTATAAATTGTTTTCAAGCATCGTCACGAATCTTCTAGCGCGAAGAACCCGAGTTTTAGCCACCGGATCAGACGGCTTTCGAGGAAGATACAGCACAATAGACCACATCCATACAGTGCCAAAAATTATACAGAAATCCGAAGAGTATAACCGGCCCCTTTGTCTTACGTTTGTGGTCTATGAGCAAGCTTCTGACTTTATCGAGACCTGGTCTGTTTTGGAGTTGCAAGTGACATTAGTTATCTTTATGATGGAACGGATGGTCGTATTCCTTATCCGATCCGTTAGTTTGATACCCAGAATACTCCGTTCCATAGCCCTCTGGCAAACGTCGAGCGTGGACCTCTGCTGATTTGTCAAAGACCATGTTTGACCACTGTATGTGAGGATGGGAAGTATGCACACGTCAATGAGTCTTCTCTTAAGGGACAAAGGAAGATCACCCTTCATTAGATCTTTCATGGCCCATTAGCTCATCCAGGCATTTTCGGTGCGTCTTGCAAATTCTTTGTTTTGTCTTGCCTGGAAAGAGACTATTTGCCCGAGATAGAGATACTCATCAACGTATTCGACCTCCACACCCGTCACAGTGATCCTGCGATGCGCACTGTTCGTCATCAACTTGGTCTTTGACATATTCATCTGAAGTCCAACCTCTAGGCTTGCCGTGCCAAGATCGTTTAGCATCTGCGTCAACTCGGAGGCTGAAGACGAAAAGAGGCACAACTCAGCCTCCGGGCCGAATATTGATCAAAAATGCATTAACTTAAACCAAAAAAATTTACATGTATCAAGCACAGCCAACACATCAAGCTAGCCGAAACTTTTAAATTTTCCCAATCAATTTTGAACCATATGTTTTAGCGATAAAGCTGAAAATCTATTAAAGAAATTTGACAGGTTGTAGTAGCTTGATGTGCTGGCGTCTGTACATAATTCTCAAAATCTATCAGTGGTAATTTGTGATTACTTGCGATGAATGAAAACCGTAGAGAATATAAAGGTTTTGTGTAAATTGGCTAATTTTATGCCGACTGTATTTTTTTTTTCAAAATTTGTTAATGCAGATCATAGTTTCTGGTCTCCTATTACAACATAACGGGTTTAAAAAGACACAACGAGCCGAGAGTCACTTGTACTCGCCATTATTGTAATCATTTCTTTGTACTAGAAACTTTCTGGTTACGGAGATATTATTATTGAGGTCAAAATTACAACTTTCACTGATATTTTTTACGAAAACAAGTTTTGATATTATAACACAACTTTAAATACCTCCAGGACCCCTGTATAGTTACATGCCGGTGCAAAATGTACTGTTTGTGGTAGTGCGCATACAGCAAATGTTTACACCAAAAATTAAAGTCGATTTCCAGCAATTACTTTTGTCACAGATCTTTTGTGCAATGTTACTTAGTTTGATGTACGACGGCTAAAGTCTTTTTACACCCTGTATCAATAAATAGATAAAATTATTTATAAAAATAGTTTTGCTGAATATATTGAAAACACCACTACACATTGGGAACTGTCTAAAATAGGTACGTTTACCTCCCTAAATTTTTGACAATGTTTTGACATTGACATGAGATTACGATTTTAAACCATTTCAAAAATTATTTTATGAATGAAAACTACAAAATTTGGAAAAAATAAAAATACGAGGCCTTATATTTTACATCTATATTTCATTTTACTTTATTACATAATTTCTTCAGCACATAAAACGTTGTCAATCGGGTCTTTTGAGCGCAAGCAAAGTGACACGGGTTCCCCGTCTGATAGCCGAAGCGGTACTGACAAGTACTGAATCGGGGTCCTGTCGGGGGCCGGGCGGCAGAGCGGTTCAAGGTATGAGTGGTTATAAAGCTTGATATTTCGGATCTCATCTTTTTACGTTAAATTTAACGATTAAAAAAATAAAAACGAACCTATGACACCTGCTTTATGCATAGTTCGATTAGCTTGCAAATTTTCATGGCCTAATTTGAAAATTTTCATTGAATATTCTCCTTTTATTTTGCGGTTTAGAGGTAACTTTGAGACTTCTTTGTATCGAGAAAATTGTATGCAATCGTGTTTTCGCAACCGATAACACCTCGCAGTAGTCCTCATCTTTATCGTATATTAATTTCAAAGTGAAAACTGCAGAACTGTTGAAACTACAGCCGCTAATGCTAAGGCAATTTTCGCAATCTGAGGTAGTACCGGGCCTTAAAATGTCCAAGCGTGAAATCTGTCAGTATGAGTCGGGAGAGCTCGGTGCGGCTCGGGACGGTATGGAAGGCTTCGACGTCGCCTCGGAGTGACGTTATCAGCATCCGGAACTCAAACCTAGACCCCTGTGACGCATTCACACGAAAATGTAGCGGCAAAAATATACGCGATATTTGAGTTGAAATGTGTTGAAAAGATTTTATTTTGATGGTGTTTGAATGAGATGGGGTGAAAGGAGAACAGCGACGGTGAGGGTAGGTACACGTGAGTGCTGTGAGAGCGGCTGTGGTAACATGTCCAACACGTTACGTTAGCGGGCGACTTGATAATTATTTCGATTACCTCGATAAACAATGAAATACATAACAACATTTCCATTGCAAATTGCGATTTCTCAGTAATAACCGTATGTCTGCTGGATATATAGATGCATCCCGAGTTATCTAGCAGTTATTTTTTTGCTGCTTTGTGTGAACTGCCAGGATTATAAAGCTGTCACAATAAATATATTGCTGTGCCTACTGTGTCGCAAGGTGAACCTTTGCTCCCTATTCCGTAACACATAAAGATCATAATCTGGAAGTAGTAGGGCGACTTATAAGGAATTATAAGTGCAGGTGTCAGGTGTCGGCATTCCAGTCAGTATGTGCATTTTGTGTCGCTTGTTTGTCGCGCGAGTTACGCGTCACCTCGCGTCTGTGCACCTATTGTCACTCGGGCTCATGTTTGTCCATCCAACACTCGGCTGCCAGGCTATATCTACACTCGCAGGTTTTGTTATTATCTGTTTATATTTGCATATCCTCTGACGAATATTTTTTTACGTAGTACCAGGTGTGCATAGATTTTCATTTATTATGTAACAAAAACTCCAACATAGCATTCCGCTGTTGTAGGTAGCTCTAATGTATTTCATTCATGCTACAATAATACTCGTAAATATTGATACAAATGTTTTTATTGTGCTGATCCTTTACCCAATATTTGTGTGTCGAAATAAAATTAAACGAGGTTAGCTACATAATGTTAACAGTATCTTTCCCACCTATGATGACTTACGACGTTAACAAAAAAATTTTAAATGTCATGATGTATTTCAGCGGTTCAAGTGTCTGCGAACAAATTGAGTTATTCAAAACAATACGATCCATAAAGCGTAGTGGACACTTGCCAACAGCGGGCGACAGGCGAGACGGCGCGGCTCGGCGCGGCGCGGCGCGGCAACAAATAGTCGCGGCGCGGCGCGGCAGCAAATAGTCGCGGCGCGGCGCGGTAACGACCGACGCAGATGTGTGGAGAGGCGCGATAAAATTTAACGACACGCGCGGACGACACGCAAACGCTGACTCCGCGACAATGCGAACACCGCCTTACGTTCACATCGAATTTTCACTCTCTCATAAAACGGAATTTTGTGCAGTAAAATATCTGATTAGTCGCATTTTTAATAGCAAATAAAACTTTTCGTGCCAATAGTGTCTGTTCAGGGACTACGAGTATGAATATCGATATAAAAATATTTTATTACACTGATGCCTGTAAAATTTATTTAGATGTCTATTAATTCAATAATATTATTCTTGGAATCATTGCACAAGTCACCAGTTCACTACGGAGGCTACGTATGCAATTATTATATTGACACAAGCATCATCAGATAATGCTAATACCACAGTGTTAGTACATTAGTTGTAACATACCTACATTTCCTTCTCAGCAAGTGATGTGTTAACCTTTCACGATTTTCGTCGGAATATTTATCTATTGAAATCTTCATTACTATAGTAAATCTGTCAGTGCTATTAATAAAGTGAATTTATTAGAAACACCAGTGCGAGTGGAGTGGTGGGCCGCACAGCACCGTCTGAACGAGGCTCCGAGGAGAGTCTGCTTGACAGTCAAGTGGCCGTAAAGACTTTAGGGCTAATTCATACAAAGTTATTACTTCCATTGTCATATTTTGTGTGAGATGTAACCTTTTGTGTACAGTTTAACATATTGCTAAGCAAGCAACATTCTGGCTGCTAGAATGTTGTCTTTTGTAGTGTCGCGACGAATTTGTTTAAGAATATCTTAAGTGGTTTCTGTGCACTTAACTCAGTATGTGTGCAAAAGTCTACAAACTGTTTGTTTAGACTACTTATATGCGCGCAGTACTTACAGCATCGTTCAGTATAACCGGTAACAATACTTTATGGAACGACATTGGATAGCAGTAGTTGTGAAAATCGGTCGCTGATTCAGCTTAAGTGCTACTTTATTTGAGAGCTAGTGTAGTGTGACAGTGTACAAGGCAGTGCAGTCGACGACGGGCGGCAGGTGTCAGTGCGGGGATGTGATGGCCGCGCGTCGCTCCGCGTGCCGCGCCGCTCGGCCGCGCGACGCCTCGTGTGCAGCGCGCCCGACCGTGAAAGTGAACTGGCTAAAAATATGTTTGTACGAGTTAAAAATCTACTGAGATTTTGCGTAAAATTCTGTTATTTTTAGAGCATGAAAGAAAAGTATTTTCTCTCAAAGATCTAGCTTTGCGAACAGCACTAGACTGCCTTCTTATACAATCATAACTGAGATTTGTTATTGACAAGTATTGTGTACCAATTCATTTCACCAATATCGATCCCGAATGAATGTCGTCGTAGTCAATCATAAATTGATGTGCTCCACATTTCAATGAATGCGTCGCTTCGACTCCATTTGTGTTATAAATCGAGTTTATAAAGTTATATTAGAAATGGGGTCGGAACGACACATTATTTTTATTTTCCTCGCACGTTTGGGCTCCATCAATTTGCGGTAGGTGGCAGACGATTTCAATCAAATTGTAAATGTGTTCGCATATTTTATCATGTCAGGCACTTCTATTTATGACGTGTCAAATTCTGTGTTCTTCCTCGAAGGGTAGATTATTACCTTCACCATCTTCAACGTTTCATATTATACAAATGTACACTATTGGGTAACATACATACCCAATAAATGTTTGTAGAATTGTAGCCAACATAAAAAAAAAAAAATAAAAAAAATTAAATCGACTTCAAAAAGGAATTAACTCAAAATTATTATATAACTTTAATTTCGGAAGTCGGTGTCTTGGGATCTGTAGTTTAGTTTGAATTTTTTGCCACCGACTTCCGAAATTAAAGTTATCTCATAATTTTGAATCAATTTCTATTTGAAGTCGATTTAATTTTTTTAAATTACTTTTTTATTTCGTAATTTTTAGTTTTAAGTAAAAACTGGAATATTTGTTTGTAATAAGTATGTAATAGTTTTGTTGTAAATATTGCACTAGAATTTGGTCAAGGTTTTGAGATGTTTTCCCTTTGACACTTCACCCGTAGGCGTAGCTCGTATCAATAAGCCAGGCCGTCACACTTACACGTATTAGTCTATATCTTGAAAATTACTGAATCGATTTTGATGAAACTTACACTGTGACCTAAGTTAAAGTAAATGTAAGCCACTAAAAAAAATGGTCACGATCCGATTAATAGTTGCGGAGAAACGCGTGGACAAACATACATACATACATGCATATGTACATACATACTACTTATACATACATTTATGCAATTTTGTATATTTGTTTGGAAGCCCTAATAGATTGTCATATGTGAATATATTGCAGTTCCAATAATATTAAGTATATACATACCTACGTGTCGAATTGATAACCTCCTTTTTTTTGAAGTCGGTAAAAACCAATGTAGATTAGTGATCTCTTAAATGAACCCAAAACGCTACTGTTCATTCATTAAAATGTCAGACGAGACAGTCAACGTAAACCAAAACAACGCATCGTAACCGATAGGGGCGATCTGAATGGTATAAGTTTCCAAAAATACACGCGATGCGACAAGTCGTAAATTAGCGCGACAGATTGACGCGGCGCGACACCGCGACACCGCCTGTCAAGCACTGACAAACTTTATTTTTGTCACTCGTGTGCCGCTGATTATTGCATTGTTTTGTACGAGACGAGGAAAGAATGTCGCTTGTGACCAGAATAACTTTTTACAGTTACCGAAGCTATGTATGTTTAATTGATAATTAGTGATTAATATAATCCACTCAATATTTAACTGCGCTATTTCTTTATATTCAATTTCTTAGCTGAACTACTTCACATAGATGTTGAGATAACAAACTGGCTTATTTATCGCTTCCGCTGCACCTACAAACACTATAACGTTCGCAAAAGATTACCGTGGCAAAAGCGTTGCTAACGAAGTTTGACAGCGAACGCAACATCGCCGTGTGTGGCGACCCAAGGTGTACGAACCCAAGTGCACGAACATAGAGATTAAGTAAGGTTTTTCACACATTTTTTATGCATAACATTGGCACATTAGAATCCCCATCTGTCACGCTGAAGACGAGAATAGCTCCAAGTTACACAAACACGTGGGGTGCAAACAGGAATGCTTTTAAACGCCCCATTGAATGCGTTGACGTATGTAATTTCAGATTCTTTACAAAAAGTAAGTGCGACCGTCATCGACAACGCCTGTTTCGCCTTGTCACAGTTTTTGTTGAACTTAAAGAGCGTGTTTCCAAACACTTTCGGGGGAGATTTTATCGCGAGAACAGCTTTTGATAAAGTCCATGGGAAGGTAATAATACCCTAAAAGGGGCATGGAATCTGAAGTAGATTTAATCAAAAACTACCAAGTGCTCCCTAAGTTGGAGTGATTTATTTACAGTTTAAAGTTTGCGCCGAGCAAGGAGTGTAAGCGATCGGAGTTGTTCTGGATATAGACGCCGTCGTGCATTTTAATGAGGAGCTGGTCAATTTGGCTGACAATTCACTTTGACTAAGGATCATTTAGACGAGAATTATCTTCCATTTAAATAGCGTAATTGTGCAGTAGGATCAAAGAGTGACGTGTCCTAACATTGCACTTCCTCCATAAAGCCAGGAGGTACAATAGTCACTAGACTGTATAGACGGACCGGTCGTCTTAACTTTTGATGTCAAGTGTCGTGGGCTCGCAACTCTGAACCCCTCTATGACGTTTATTTGTTTGTCCTCTTTCCGATTTGAGTTATTTTATAGCAACGCCTTTGAAAATGCCATCTCTTGGGCTTTCAACTTGACTTCCTCATAATTTTACGGCTGATTTATAACGAGCACTGATGACCCAGTTAATGGCACATTAAATATGTCTAATTTTAGAATCGACGTTTATTTTATAGTAGCAATAAAACTTGATCTGTCGCGCTGTCGGTTACCACTATAAACACGTGAAAATATGAGCATCGTTATCGTGACGAGATCAGAATCAATGTGGGACGATATCGTGTAGGACGGGGGTTATTTCATAATCACGATCTACATCCGTCCTGGAATTATACATGTCACCTGGAAAACTCTTGCAAAGCTAGTATTAAAGGCGAACAAGCTTCCCTCTTGTTAGGTAAAATGAATTGCAGCAATCCATTACGAAATCAAGACAACGTGGACTGTAACTAAGGCAATAACTGATAAAGCATGATTAACTATGACAGTAACATTATCAACAAATGCAAATATTTAGATAACAGCGGAATAAGCAATATTCAGGCGGAGAGAGCAGTTCTAAGTTTGTGAGCCAATTCAACAGTTAATAAAGTAATAAGTGATTTCCATATAGATGACTCGCCAAAACACTTCTACTCTGAGAGAAACCTCATTGCGCACTAATATAGATGTAAATTCACCTTCATTACATGTGAATCCTATAGGTAAATATACTATCGTATTTACAAATGTACAGCAGGACACGTGTTGCTGAACATTGAACCTGATGTGGAATATTTGGGTACATTTTGTTACTCTTTATCAATACCTAAAGAAAGTGATTGTTTTGCAACGTGGTTTAAGCTCTCATTAAGTTCATTTAACTATTAAATAAATACAATATAAATTACTTATTACATTCAGAGGAAATTCTAATTTCAGACAAAATAATAGTAATTAAATGAAATACACATGCAATCTTCAGAGCGCCAGCAAGCATAACCGTCGAAGACCGTGGCTCAGGGGACATTGCACCTCGCATGAATAAAGATCCTCCATTTTCGTCATAAAAAACCGCAACTCTTTACTTTAGATTGGTGACCGTAACGTGAACGTGCATATAGCAATGCAGATACGAAATTTGTTACAAAGCTCAACTTGGAATCGAATCTTTACAAGCATGTAATAGTATTGGTAACTTGCCTAGATCAATCGCGGCCGTACGTTACAGCGACTAATAAAACGCATGCAAATGTGACAAGTGTCGTGCAACGATCGCCGGCGACTATCGGATGACATTGCGGTGATTCCCGTTTACGATCCGTTTTACTGGAGGCCGTGTCCTCCGGTTTACAGCGCGTGCCACTATTTAGTGCCGTGGGACTAGTTAGTGCCGATGTGAACACGAGGCAAGTTTGTTGAGCGTTTGTACGGTCGGAAGGCAAATTGGCTAGGCTAAACATGTTTTGAATTAAACAGTAGGTACAACCGTTCTTTGAATGCAAAATTATGTTATAAACGAACATACCATACAGCGACGATCACGTCAGACAATTTCGTAACAGAAAAATCTAATAAATAATTATGCTTTTTCTTTCTTTTTTTCTTTCTAGGTTCGGAATAAAATGCAGGCATCTCCTATCACAATGCAGGCATCTCCTATCACTGTTTTGTTAAGTTTTTGCTATTAGCAGTCTTAATGAATGCAAGCCACAGCAGAAGCAACGGTCTGCTCTAGTATTTACAACAGGTAAACTCTCAGTATCAAGCTGTTTACCAGCGATTTATTGCGATCTTTAAACTCTATCTTATCGACTGTGTAAGTTAGTGTTGCGTGCGGCTTTGAGGTGCCCGACAGACCGACAGACCTACGCGAGGGTAATGTGCATAGCAAGCCAAAGTGAGAAATAGTACCTACCAATAGCAGAATTTATTCTCTAAATTAAAAAGAGCACAGTTGGTTGAGTTGATTTCGTATAGGACGGTATCCAGGTAACTTGACGTTGGACTCCACTTTAGACACAGACGGGCGATACGCGCTGATTCTTAATAATTTCATAAATCCCTTTCTTTTGTTCAGTGCTACCACAAATAAACATACAACTACTGTTTTACAAAATACAGTAGTAGTAGTAATATTTACAATACTGCTCATAAACTAATTCATAGCATAAAATGAACGATAGCACAGTCGAACCCGCTTCGGGGAAACAAACAGAAGTAACAACAAACGCAGCAGTTAGATAGAACAATAACAAGCAGTTATTAGGGCTAACATGCGCTATTTTAAGATTCCTGTGCAGGCACGGAGCCAGATCCAGACTAAATTACAGGTTAGACGTTAACTCGCTGAAACGGTGTTAAATTACAGGCTAGCGCGAGTGCCTGAGCGCCTATTGACAACGATTTTCACCTGAAAGAGGAGTGTGGAAGTGTCAATAACACAAATGTGTGGGGGACTAGCTATTGGAGGGAGGCTGGGTTCAAAAATGTCTTCTAAAATATTAATAGATACGAAAGTATTGTGGATAAACCAATATACATAATTATGTAAATTATTTGAGCGAAATAGTTCAAAGTTTGTAAAAAAAGTGATGTTAAAAAATATTGGTGAAGTAATAAAATAATTTACCGAGCTAATATACAAGGCAAAACTAATTTCAAACCGTGGACAATGGAAACACTACATCAACGTTTACAAGCCAGGTTTATAAATTTCAATTCCACATTTACAAGAAACAATAAACAAGGCTCCGCGAGCACTCGAGAGTCGAGAGTCGAGACGAGCACAGATTCGTAACACAAGTTCTCAACGAAACTGACGGAGCTGTTGAAAAATTCATTAGCTTGAGGTATCGCCCTCGTAAAATTACATCGTTCCCTCTGCGCCGCACTTAAAAACACAAGCTTTTTTAACGCGTCATAACGCGTCAGCGTTGAATCTTTCATGTGAATAATAAGTACATTGGCTTTAAGTCCTTCGAGCTAAGAATATAAAAAAGTGATTTTTACGTCCCAGTCTACCAGTTACTGTTGTCGTTTTGCACATTGTTAAGTAGCCACTGATCAGTTGGCACCTAATGCAGAGAGCGAGTCGCGCTCCAACCAGTATATTATCAATTTGACATGGGTCTATATAGATAAACTTTCTCCACTCTTAATAGAGAAAACGCATAAAGAATTGCGCCAACCGGGACTAGCGGAGCAACTTTTACGAAACATGACAATTTTATTGTTAGGAAAGTTGACGTGTCGATTTGATAGTTGTAAGGAAATTGAAGGCAAAATCAACGCCAATCACATGAGGAGCGAAGAGGTCGGGACGAGAGGCACAGAGGGTCTGAAGGTACACGTCCCAGAGGACTAACCCCCCTCCAAGCTCGTGACCAACATTTCTGTGTATTTTTTTACTCCGATCGCGTACAAACAAAGGAAAAGTAACAGCTGTCTATAATACACAGATGCGGAACTCTGACGTACAAAATAGGATTATGAATTAAAGCTTTGATATTAAAATGGGAATCACGATGCAAGATGCACAATTTGCTCTGGAGGAAAATAAAATATGCTTTTATATTCAGTTTAGGTGAAGGGCAGTAGCCTCGATGATAAGAAAACTTAAATCCCCAAACACATATTAGAAGTTTCGTAGCTTACTGCTATGACATCAACAGTTTAAAAACAACAATTTCCTTGAGCCCCTCTGTTCGTGGATTGTACGCGCGGCTAACATCAGTTCAGTGTGTTATAAAAACTTTTCTTTGTTTCAGTTGCGAGCCGCGAGGGCTGCTATTGTAGCCGTAGCCGCCGATACCGTCGATACCGTCTGGACTCCCAAATCGTTTTCCGATAGTATTTTATATGTAATGGACAATAACACATGCTCGAGGGCCTATTGTAACTCGCGAGTTTATATTGACGACCCGCTTATATTGGAAAACTTCGTCCATACTTGCTCCCTGAATTTATAATAGGGATTTTTTCTTTTTCTGTCCAAGTCGACCCGAAACATTGGGCGGCAGTAAATTGTTGTTTTATTTTAAACGATACGCGGTTAAAGGATTTGCCGGATCCAAATAATGGAGATAGGGTTGAGGATTATATTGTTACCGATTGTAAAGGGTAGTGGCCTACGGTAGCGATTACTTGTGATTTCCTCTACGGACAGATTCGAGTTTATTCCTGATATTCTTGTCGGTTGAACTGAAATTGGGGTGTACCTTTAGATACGAAAGGGAAATATATTTATTACTTAGACGTAATTCAGTACTTTTACTCTACAAACTAAATACTTCTCATAGTCGGCATTACACGAACCACCGATCAATATTGTTGGAAATACGTCAAATCGTTTTGTCAAAGGTTCCCCTAAGAGCAAGGGCGTGTTGCACACTTTCACAAACATATGATTATAACTCCTGGACGCCTATGACTTGCCGGGCCTTAACCGTGGCCCTATAAATAGCGTCCACGGCGCCACACACTCGCTGCAACAGACTGACAGACAGTAATTTCCCAACAGTCAGACGTCATATAACATTCATAATGGCCTCCGGAAGGATTTTAAAATGTACGCCAAGGAAATGCGCCGCCCCAGTCGAGTTTACGATTAGTTCTGACATTGTGATCACATTATGGAAATCATAATTCAAAACGGTTCTAAAGTGGTCAGGTATTATTAGAGCGAGTTTGTTCCTCCTTTGATCTCTGTGGCTTTTTAGTGGACAAATATTGTGTCTCAAAATGAGAGCCATAACAAACGATCATAGAAGGAAAAGCCTTTTCGGAAATTCAGATGCCTTTCAGCAGGGTATGGTGCATCGCTAACAGGCTACCAAGTTTTATACCGACGTCTGTAATCAACACTACACCGTACGGCAGCAATTTGCTTGAAACTCTAGCTACACCGCAAGGTCAAAACAAACTCGGAAAGTTATAGCTCATAAGCAATAATAACCTTTAGTAGTGGATCAAAAGTACTGAGGCTATGGTAGTATCGGCACGCCACCACCGCCACCGCGCTCCGGTGCCGGAGTGCAGTTGTGACGTTAACTGCATTAGAGAATTATTGATAGCGGTGAAGGGTTATGGCGGTTTTATTGTCTGTAGAGCGGAGCCGGGGCGCTGCCTTGTTCAGTTGTTCCGCACTCGGAATGTTCCGCGCTTTCAATGTTCTGTTGAAAGCAGCTCGACGTGCTGGTTGTTCTTGAATTGTTTTATTATCTTCATAGATTGTGTACAAAAATACAACTTTAAATAAAGTCCATAAAAACGATAGCCTTGTCATCGCATATTTTATCGAGCTTTAGTTTTGTACCAACTTTCGCTGAAACAACCATCAATCATTCTTTTAGCGCACATATGAAGTATGAAGACGGACTCTCCTTACTTTCCCCGGGGACAAGCAGTAAAGTAGCACTATAAGCTCCGACAATATCCCGGGGTTCGACCTCACTACCCACCCAAGTACCAACATGTTAGTCGAGAATACCCAATCACTGTACGATTGACGTTTATCGTCGCTCACCGTAAACATTAGTAGTTTTATGTGGTGCTTTATATATTTCTGTGACTACCGTTATTTCCACGCACCGAGTGCACGCGTGTTCAACTGGTGTCAATTAGCTACCATGATTAATTACATTTAACGGGTAATGAAAATCGTTGCCTCTAATTAGAAGTACTATTCGTCGTACACCCAATTCTGTGCGGCACTCGAGCTATTTTGTTCAAGTGTTCGTTAGGAACTTATGTAAGAGTGAGTCATTACCGCGTTAATATAGATTGTTCGCTGAACTCCTGAGATTGTCTGCGGCTCCCACGCAAATACCGTCCTAATGGATCCTTTAACGACATCCCATTTGAGAATAAAGCAGTGCTAATTAGAGAACCCCTGACATAAAGTGATGGTCCTATGTGGTGGGGCGCGAGGAGCCGGTCGATTGCCGAGGGGGCGCGCTTCGGACGCGCTGTCCTCCCCGCACACAAACATTACAATGTCCTATTACTTAAGCTGGGAACTTGCGACATAACAACCCAATATCATTAACAGAACTCAGATTTTCTAGGATGACAATTGTGTGGGGTTACGGGCAATAAAATGTTCCACGAAAAATACTTTTATGTGAAGGGTAATACAGGATTACCTCTGTTTGCTTAGCATTTAAAATTATTGAGACGTAAGGCGTAACAAGTGCTTGGCAAGAGTAAATATATGAAAAACGTGCCATGGTTTATTCCAAAACTGTTTAGTAGAGTGCAAGTGCTTTATTGAAAACAATATGAATGTAAATAATTGCCTTTATGAGCTTTTTTAAAGTCCACCTTTAGGTTAATTGAGCCCCCTCTAGCGGACGAACATTAATTGCGGTTGCTAACGTCTGCTATGCGTTAGGTATACGGATTTGTTTATTTGTTCTGTTTTGCAACCAACCGAGTTACTCTAGTTAGATGTTTTAGATTGAAATTGTAACTGTTGCTGTTGAAAAGACAGTGGTTGTAGCATCCAAGAAAACAGTGTGTGTGAGATACACACATTCGCTTGGTTCCTTCCTTTGATATTTGACTCCTATTAAGCTGTTGGTAGGGGACTCCCTTCAATTTCGACCCTGCGACATCATCATTACTGACCGTAGCCCAAGTTTGTAAGGGTAGCTTGTCATTTTGGCCATATGCGACAGTTGCAATGTTTTACTTGATTTCATTTATTAGGTACATAATAATAACTATTTGGACACATAAATTATTTTTTACTAGTTAAGTATAGAAACTAAATAATATCAGTCGTTCCTAAAATTCAATGGCATTTAACGTTAACTTACCGCGGCGGTCAACTAAGTACCTATACTTTTGTGAAACAACAATACAATGTTTTCTCTTGAATGTTACCGTCATAAAGGGTTACGTCGTCCTAGAGTAAATTCGGTTACTTAACACCACTTTGGTTGCGTGGCAATAACAATAGAAGTGGAGCCTGCCTAGGGGAGCCCTAGGCTTATTAACTTCCCGGCTGCTCCGTTATGGACCTCCGGAGGCCAACTGTTTGTGAGGGCCGAGGATTTACTCTGACCTTTATAATGTTCGATACTTGACTCAACGCTCATAGCTAAACAAAATACTATGTAAGTTTATTTGTATTCCTGCCAATGTTTTTAAGATAAAATTCTTATTTTATTAAGATCGTTCGTTCTATTCTATTCTATTCTATTCGTAATATTTCTGACTTGATTCTATTACGTAAAGTCTCAAGTTTCTCAGTAATAGCAATTGGCCAGTAATTAAATTGGTTTGTAGGTACCTAAATAAAATACTGCTCAAAAACCGGTAGGTACTCAAATTCTCACATCTCTTTAAATTAAATCCAGCGTGAAATCTCGTCCGAAGTCAAGAAGTTAACAAACCAATAAGACATAAACAGTGATGAGGGTATAAAGGAGCAATAACTCAAGTAATACATTCGGTTGTGGTCCAATCATGCGCCGCGACAGTTAACACCTCCATAACTGGAATAACTCGGCCAGTTATAAACTTATTTGATGCTGCACTCACACCGGCCACAGTCCCGCCGCAGACTACAGACCACGACCACAGTGGCCACAACGCTGTGGTTGGGACGAGTGATTGACGGATAACTACGTTTACGTGAATGAGCTATCCTTTCCATTAAATTGCCGGGATCAATAGAGAATTGTGTGGAATATATAGAAGTAACGTTGTCAGTAAATAACAACAATTATCACAAATTGGATTGTGATAAGAAAGACAATAATGCTTTAAACAACTTCATAAAGACAATAGAACCAAAGATACAAAGGTAAATTAACAGTTTTCATTCAAGAAGTAGAAGAGAATAGCGGCAGAAAGTCACAGCAGAAGAAGCCAACGAAACAAAACTGAAGTTAACAATAAGTAATAACTTTAAACCTAAGTTTATACATAACTAACTAGATTCGCAAGACGAGCGCGATATGAACGCTGTGAAACAACAGGCCAACACTCTGACCACAAAACTTTTTAATTGTGGTCCGTGTGAGTAGGCCGCATCTTGGAGCCAAGCTTTGTCCAAACTTTACGATGGCGGACATAAAGCCGTAATAAAGTATCTCATCAACACTAACTCGCTGCACTCGAATCAAAGTTTATAACCAGTAAAAATATATGAAACTGTCGCAAACTCGACGAGAGCTGCAGAGTAGAAAGTTGGAAATGAAACATGCTCCGAGAATCTGTGCACTTTACGTACCTACTCCTCAGATATACATGGGAATGGAATGCTTGGTAAACTTAATTAATGGAATCAAAGATTGAATGAAGAATAAATTATTGTACTCGTATGATATTTCTCAAAAAATCCAGATTAGATTAGTTCGAAAACTACTAGTAGAGTGGTAGTACAAAATCTCAATACTGAAGAGTCCACCAATTTAACTGCATTTTTCCGTAGCAAAACATCTCATCTCATTGGTAATCTTCTTTAAGAGAGATCAAAAGATTCAGAAGAATATCCAATGATCCATTATTAACGCAACAACGATTTACTTAATGAAAATTGTGCCGGCAGTACAACTTTAATAAAGTTTGTACAACAAAGAATACACATAAAAAGTGTAAAAAGAGCCGTTTATAGAAGAAGTTTGCTCCGAGGGTCTCCGGGGACAGAGTAACGAGAAGTGAGCACAAAGGAGATAAGACGACGGCTTACAATACACGGGATACCAAATTATAGGCAGCTATAACTTACTTAACTTGTCAAACAGGAATATAAAAGTATTGACATAAAACGTTCTCGCAAGAACATCAAAATGTTGGCACAAAATATGAGCGGAAATCTTTTTTTAAATCATTCTCACCTTTGAAAATTCGATACTGTAATCCCGGCAAACAATTTATGCGCTGTAAGTAATCCGAGCCGTCGCTTTTTAATGTATTTTAATGTTATTTCTCTTCGGCGGTTTGTCATGGGATTAAAAGGTAATTCGATCCGTATCCTGTCGTTTGTCCAAGTATTTACAGTGGCGGGTGTGTCCACAAACACACAAATATTGATTCGTGGTACCCGCCATTCAACCGTTATGCTGACAACGGTCGCGGACACAATGCACACTCGCGCTCAAGCGCTCGCCACCAACACCAACACATTCCGATGGAAAGCGCACGTCAGCGCCAATGTTTAGCTTGAGACCTGTTTCATTTGCTGAGAAAACATAAAAGTACTCGCTTCTGAATCTGAACCATACACTGCAGGTATCACAGCGTACTATAATTTTAAAACCAAACATTGATACGTAAACACTCAGGCTGCAATATTGGTATAAACTCTCAAGAATTCAAATAATCTCGTGGAGTATTAGAAGCAAGTTAAGTACGCAAGGTGTTGATTGCGATTAAAGACTTGAGACGAAACTTTGCTTGCAACTTACTGACGTATCTCGAACAGTGAACTAAGTTTGTTCAGTACTTCAGGAACAATGACTGTGGGGATTTCTATCGAACATTAGTGAGGAAGTCCACGGTGAAGGAACGTAACAAAACGTATGGTTATTTGTTTGCGTGCTCCGAGGGAAATTAACTGATCGCGTGTTCACACCTCTTTACTTAACTCTACCGTAATTGAATTACTTTTTTCTAATTTACGGCCGAAGGAAGTATTGCTAAATGCTGCAGTGTTTGGCTTTCGTGAACTTTTCGAGAAAAGCTCAACTCTGGAGTATTACGGTGATATTTCAGTGACATAAAACTAGTTGACGGGTATAAAGCCGTAGAATAAAACTGCAGTATAAAGTGACAAAATAAATTCCGTCCTGAGGCACAAGACGGAAGCGGGTATTGATTACGTCATTTCCCCACGCCCGCCGTATTGTGTTGCTGCAATTTCCTCAAAAAGCCGGTGAACAAGTATTATGTACACAGCATTTTCTTTACAAAAACATTGTTTCCGCGCTCCCCCGAAACAGGGTGGTAACTGCTAACTTATTCATGGTACAGAGAATCATCGATGCGTACAAACTGTTTCATACTATCCGATTCACACTACATTCATTCATGCACGCGATTGTGAACCTTATACTTATGAAATAAGAACTACAAATGCACCGATGCTCCGTTGAATACATTTGCAAGACTACAATATGAGGAAAAGTCTCCACCTGCGCCGCGTATTCAATGTAAACTAAACGTAGATTAAAAAATGCGAGAAATAAGCAGCTCCCGTAAAATAAATAGTTCGTGGTTCCGTACCCCTGTGAGACAGAACGTACAGAAGTAGGTACTACACGTGTTGAAAGTTTTGCTTACAAGTTCTTTTTACACCTGAAACTGTGTTATATTTTCCCGCGGTTGAATTTCTTATAATACAGAGGGAGGCAACGTTTGCCTTGCTACTAGATACAACACGTAAATTGAACGAGAAATTCTCCACAAAGAAGCTATTGCGCAGCTAAAACTTTAATATGAGCAACGTTTTTAGGAAATCATCCCATAAACCGGGAACGACCCCCATTCCTGCGGAGCCCTCGGTAACGACGTCGATATGAAGGTTTTTATACCGCTTATGACATATAGAATATATTGCACGTGTGATATGCACGCGGGCACATACACACTCGGCTTAAAACACCTATAAAGGGTCTACGTGACGCCAGAGAGCGTGTAATATGAAATGTAAGTACAGAAGATAGAAATCGTAGCATTTATAAGACTCTTAGCTTTGCCGATGGAAATCGAGACTAAGGTGGTTGTGACTATGGTAACATTATCCCCTTTGATGGAAAAAGTTCTCGTCATAGGCATCTGAGTAAAGAAAAATTTCAAGACTATAAGGGACACCGTACTAGTGTAATAATAAGTATATTAACACACTCAGTTGAATCGACAAATACTCCTCTGTCTAACCTTTCGGCGATGTACGCGTGAGGTTATTTATATCGTTTGGGATAGAAATATTAGAGTCTTTGTTTTCTTTATCATATCAGTGGCAGGATCTGTGGATGGAAGAAAAACATGGGGAGTGCGGAGTGCGCCGGCTGCAGCGTTCCCACGCAAGGAGGAGCGGCTAATTTATGACAAGTGCGGAATACCGATGTTATAAGCTTGCATATGGAATACATGCTGATGCATCGTGTGCTAGGCGAAGAGATAAAGTTATTTGAGCCTTTATAGGCCGTGGTGGATGAGAGGGATTTTTGGCCTTCGATAAAAATAAAGTTGTTTTCTGTTATTTTTTGTTTTTTATAAGTTTAATTTCTATTTACCATCACCGCTGATTTGTATACAGTTGTCCATTTTATTTGGTCACATTAAAGGATTTGCCCAATTACGGAAGCATTGAAATGGCAAATAAGCTGTAGAGCAAAAATTTCGAAATAAAAAAGTAATTTAAAAATATTTAATCGACTTCAAAAAAAGAAATTAACACAAAATTATGAACTAACTTTAATTTTAAAGTCGGTGTCTTGGGATCTGTATTTTAGTTTTATTTTTTTTGCCACCGACTTCCGAAATTAAAGTTATTTCATAATTTTGTATTAAATCTTTCTTTTGGAAGTCGATTTAATTTTTTTAAATTACTTTTTTATTTCGAAATTTTTAGTTTTAAGTAAAAACTGGAATATTTTTTGTAATAAGTAGGTTATAGTTTTGTTGTAAATATTGCACTAGAATTTGACCAAAGTATTGAGATTTGTTTTCCCTTTGACACTACACCCGTAGCTCGTATCAATAAGCCAGGCCGTCACACTCCACCCAGAGCGGGAGGGGTCATTTGATGATTTCCCATCCATAAAAAAAGCCGTCACACTTACGAGTACACGTATTAGTCTATATCTTGAAAATTACTGAATAGATTTTGATGAAACTTGCACTGTGACCTAAGTTGAAGTAAATGTAAGCCAATAAAAAAATGGTCACGATCCGATCAACAGTTGCGGAGAAATGCGTGGACAAACATACATAAATCTATAAAATTTTGTATATTTGTTTGGAAGGCCTAATAGATTGTCATATGTGAATATATTGCAGTTCCAATAAGTTATTACATACATACATGTCGACTCGATAACCTCCTCTTTTTTGAAGTCGGTAAAACGAAGTGGCACCTTTACATGACATAAGAACACTACAGTGTACTTTATTGTCTTCATAGACAAAATAATCTGATACTGTTGACTAACTACTCCGTAGCGTCCCATTTCAGCAGATAACTGAAACTTATGCAGCCAGTTAACCAGCATCTAATAAGTTATTCATTAAATTATTTTCTTTATAGCTCCACACGACGCTACAGCGTTGTCTAGTATACTGTAACTCGGCAGATACTGATGCACGCCGAGCTGTTTACCGCCACTTACGGCTAGTCCGAGCAATGAAGTTTACTCATTAAGTTGTGACTGTGAACCAAGTGAGCTTTTATTAACACTTTTATTTTGAAACTTCACGTTAATAACGGTGGTAAAAAGAAAATATTACTTTTTACCGACTTAAAACAAAAAACAACAACAAGGAAACAGTGCAAGTGTCATCAAAATCGATTCAATAATTTTCAAGATATGGACTAATTACGGTAAGTGTGACGGCCTGGCTTATTGACACGAGCTACGGGTGTAGTGTCAAAGGGAAAACATCTCAAAACCTTGATCAAATTCTAGTGCAATATTTACAACAAAACTATTACATACTTATTACAAACAAATAGTTTGTACTTAAAACTAAAAATTACGAAATAAAAAAGGAATTTAAAAAAATTAAATCGACTTCAAAAAGAAATAAACTCAAAATTATGAAATGACTTTAATTTTGGAAGTAGGTGGCAAAAAACTAAAACTAAAATACAGATTGCAAGACACCGACTTCCGAAATTAAAGTTATTTCATAATTTTGAGTTAATTTCTTTTTGAAGTCGATATAATTTATTTAAATTACTTTTTTATTATATTATGTATTACTAAAACTTTAAAGACTTTTGATAATGTTTTTTCTTTAATTAGTGCTACATAGGTTTGGTTTAACTATAGTAGGTATTTGTGAAACTGTTGGCAGACCTTACAAAAAAAAAAAAAATAATAAGTAGGTACTAGGTACGCTTATTTATTTTCACCTGACCACCACCACCTCATCCATCACCTCTATTAACTCCAAAATCCGAGAGATAGCCATAAAAATATTCCCACAGTTCCAATTACTCCTAATTCAAAATGGAGATGACCACTGCAACAATAACAATTGTGTAATAGCCTCGTATCACTCCAAGTTCCCTACGCGGCTATGTAATTAAACAAAGCTGTAACAATAGTCGACGGGCCTAAGTGCAACTCCTACGCAGGGCGTCGTGCGCTTGCGTGGGCCACGGAGGCCACGCAATGGTCGCCAACAAAAGACCCATTCCTTACATAACAGGAAACGATAGGAGCAGATTAATCGCCCCTACATTATCGATAAGCTTTTGCAGTCCATTGCGTTACATAGGCAAGTTTGAAGAAGAATAAATAGAATAGAATACTCATTATTATGTAGAACGCCTATGAACATAAAACTGCCAAAAACCACGAAACATCAAAATCTTTTGATGTTGTATCTTTACTATACGTATAATAAACCTGAAGAGTTTCTTTGATTGAACGCGCTAATCTCTGGAACTACCAGTCGAGTTGGATTTTTTTTTTTTGCATTTGATAGGCATATTCTTGAGGAACTGATTTGTTTATTTATTTAGGGACAACAAACAGTAGTGTAATAATATGTAAACATAGGTTAAAACTTAATAATAGATGTAACAAATCCACTAATCACAACGTTATCTATATTATTACTTAACAGATCTACTAGATGTTAGAAAGTACTATGTAAAAACAGACAGAATAAAGTAAACATTACCTACATTACCTACTTAATTAATAGGGTACTGATCACTCAAAATGGTACCTAACAATTTAACATTAAATGAATTTAATATTACGCTATGACCCTTAGGAGCCGAGCTAAAGGAGAAAAAGTCGGAAAGAACGCTAAGTAAAAACGTACTAGCGCAAGCGGAAAATGTGGCTGTAATTTTAGTATATTGTGGTGTCCGTGCCTTAGGACTCCCACGCGAACGAAGTCGCGTACAGAAGTGAGTATTGAATAAAACAATGGAAAATTTACAAGGTTAAGAGAACCCTAAACTTACATAATTAAGTTGTAAAGCCAATGATGTTTAAATTAGTTTTCTACGTCGATTGTTATTTATCTAAAATAACAAAGAGTGAACATTCTGTACCAACCTCTGTTGTGGCTGAACTAAAGCGAACTCTTAGAACGCAATTAACCTCACCAGCTCTCGCCTTTTTTGGATAACCCGCTTGACTTTCTAGTGTTAGGGTTAACTGTTGTTCTCTTTCTGGTGAAATTGTACCGCGTTTAGCTGCTAAAGATCTTAATGACGATCTGTTAATTATATTGCTGGAGGAATTTGCGAAGCGACAGGACTAGTTGAACTACCAGTTACTAACTAAACTACATATTTCTTGTATCTCTGAAATTCATATATTATTTGGTTCATTGTAATTCACTAGGTAATTGAGATAAAGCTAACCCAAGAAACTTCATTTGGGAAGAATATCACATTCAATGTTGTTTCCGTTGACTTGTTTCGCTAACAGCTTATTCTCAGGCCCTTATTTCTACGTAATGATAAATGTTCCACGAAGTTGTTTTAGCGACTCCCAAAGTAAACGCGATCTTTAATACGTTTGAAGTAGCTAATAATATGCCCCCTCTCTTTGAATATCAACTTGTGTATGTGAAACAACTTAACTCCCGTAACTCTAACTCTTGAACACGCCCCTAAGTACTATACAAACAGAATTCTATTTACTGTCCCTTTTCGACAAAACTTTTACAAAGTTGATCGTTTTATTTACAGAAATGTAGAGGAAAAACTCTAGTCGAATGTTTTAGAGAGCTCCACAAATAACATTTGGTCGTTCGCGTACTTGCTATGACAATTTTCCATATAAAAGGATGTCGTATGTTCGGTCCACTTGACGGTAAACCCACAAAGCCGTAGTCATCCACCAGCGAGTAGGACAAGAGGATACTTTTGATGTTACTGTTGTTACACAACGTGACATTCTTTTGTATTCCTATCGCATTCCAAAACATATTTGTCTAACATGTTCTGGATATGTACATCTGCAGTTAAGCTCGTATTTACTTTCACAATTTCTGTTGTAGTTTGTCTGAGAACCATTCTTAACTCTCTGATTAGAGAGCTTTCAGCGTTCCTTGCAGATAAAAATGTAAAGTCAGTAATTACTATCTAAATATCGCACTGACTAACCAAAATGGCCACCGCGGCCAGCTTGCTGCATAAAACCACTTTAGTGTAACGTGTTAAGTTTGGAATTGAGTTGCAGAAGCATGACATTTGCGGCCACCAACATTATAGTAGGAATAAAATTTTTACAACAGATTGCTGGCTTAATGTTGCTTTGTGGGGTTTAACTGCGATGAACAGAACGCGTAAAACCTAAAATTTATCAGCAGAGTGTTTCTACGACGCTAGAACAAAGACGTAGTGTTACTCAAGTTAATCAGGGACGCACAAAGTTAAAATTTTCTCAATTTATACGCTTATAAACTTTTCTTAAGCTTTACCAGGAAAAATGAGGCGAGGACGTAAAATAAAGTTAATTACCCGAGGACTTTTAAACGGAAGATGAAATTGGGTTAAAATTTAGAGTGAAGAACTATTCAAATTCAAAATTCTGGTGATTAGGTAGGTAACAACTTTTTATAAGATTTCATATAATGTACTTACTTATTTACAAACATTTTAATAATGAACAAGAATATTTCTAAACTTGACCTTTAAAAGTTCCTCCACTTTACGTCCATAGGTAAGTGGAGTTTAAAGTTGTGAAGGTCAAGAAGAGGTGCGCTATTCGGAAATATTTAAAAGTATTCGGGAACACGCGAGTCCTGTTCCTTTTCAGCGGTACACGGTACATCACGTCACACGGAAAAATTCTTCATGCGTTCACCCCCCTTCGCTCCCCCCGCACATACCTACAGGTTGGTACACTTCCTGCCTTCACCATTAAACTATATGACTCGGAAACAGTAACACTACCAGTCTTTGTAGTTTACAGATACACGGATTTGCTCCGACGGTGACGTGCAAGATTAGTGTTCTAAGTTTGGTTGCAATGGTCGATTGAAATGGAACTGACTTGGAGAACTGACTCACATTTGAGTTAGAAACCTATTACCCTATTCTTTGTAGTTTTCACAATTTATAGTTTCTAAATTCCTATACTTAACTGCTATCAATAACAATTTTACTTAAGTATAAGAAATGACAACTTGATATACTCGCCAGTATTGCATTTGACATGATAGATAAGAATACAGAACCTCCTTTTTTTGAAGTCGGTTAATAAAATGTACATAATTTCTACCTATAATGCTGAACAGAATTTACACCAATATCTTATTACTTAAGGCAAGTGGGAAGTGATAAATAGGTGCAAAGAAAAACGAGACGACAAGTGGCCGACCGCGGGGCGCTGCGAGCGGTGTTCCCCAGGGCAATGTTCTCGGTCCACTCCTATTTCTCTTTATATGTCGGAATCAATTGTGTACTATGTTATTACTTGTAGCCCATCTATTCGTACAGTAGCAAGAATTGATTTGCGAGTAATTTAATCGTGCCGCTCTGAACTTGTTAGGGTCTAACAAATACGAGGCCGGTCTTGAATCTATTAGTGATTGAATATCAAAAAGAGAATGCATTATTCCAATATCTTATTATATTGTATCGTGGACGTCTGTAGTAATTTTCATAGCAATAAAGACACCAATACTCATAAACAAAACGGAACTAAATTGGTTGTTAAAGTTGAAATATTTGAATGTAATAAACACGTCTGAGGCCTTGAACTTTGTTCGAAAAGTTTCCAACTCCGATTGTCTTTTTTTTTATTTGGACATTTTAGTAATCAAAAAACAAAAGCTGTAATAAACGAAACATGTTCCGATACATGTCTAACACCCTAAACTAATACTTTTTTGTCGAAACGAAAACAGAATGAAATATGGTCCTTATTCTTTTTGAGGCAAAGTTTGATATTATGAAGCACCAGAAACACTTTGTCCCGAATTATTTGTAGTTTGTTGTCTTGTCTGTAAACGAACAACTAGTAAGTTATGGTGTGGGACATGTCTAAGCCAACTTTATTATCATGAATAAAGAAATAAGCTGTCAAAACGTTACCTTCCCTTCTTGCGACAGATGTTTAACGGCACATACCTATAATAAAAGAGAAATGTTATTACTTAAGGGTTTTGTAAATATCATAGAAAACATGACTAGATGAACATAAACACACTGGCTGTGCCTATTCCAACATAGCAAATGTATTGGCAGCATTAAATAATGATTTTATTACACGGCTCATCCTGAAAACAATTATAAACAGTAGTATTCGTCTTCAACGAACTCGTCCGCGTAGATATTTAGAATTCTAATAAACAAAGTAAATTTGAACGCGGCTATAGCATTAGCCGTCAGCGGTGACACCATCTGTCAAATCACTTTTCGATTTCGCGCGCTCGCGACCACGCGTAGAATTGTGTATGAAAATCATTATTTCATATTTCTAGTCATCTTATAAGTAAATAAAATAACTAAAACGTAAATATGTCCAGTTCGGACTCGGAAGATGATTTATACAAAGAGATTGCAAGAATGAAGAAGAAATTGAAAAAATTGTCTCGCCGGCGACGCCGGCGTCGTAGCCGCCATGATGACTTTGAATCAAAACGGCAAAGAAAAGAAAACGTGGGTAAGTACTCAGTACTGACATCTTTCTTTTAGGTAATGGAAAACTGCATTACGCATGCATTTACTGTCCAGACGAAACCACGGAACGAGATTCTAGATGGTTACTTCGTATTACGAATCCACGTGGGCGAGCCTGACCGCCATCCGTGCTAGTACGAGATACTTCCGCACGAAGATCAGCTTTTGATACGAGATATCAATTCTGATAAATGTGCTACTAGATTGTGCGAGACACATGATAGTGGATCACATCGCATCAAGACCAAATCTTCGATATTGGTCTAGAGTTACAAGAAGTTAACAGTAAGTACGTATTTCAGATCCTGTTACTGAAGAAGTAAACATACAATCACCAACCCTGGATGAAACTTCAAACCCGGACAATACCCCAAACCTGGACAATATCCCAAACCTGAACAATACACCCAACCTGGACAATTTACCAAACCCGGACCAAATTCCAAACTTGGAAACCCCAAACCTGGATGAAATTCCACAAGCCTTGTTAGTCGCTTTAGGCAACGAAAAGCCCAAAGAAGAAAGGTATGGCCCGAACATAAATTACTTAATAGCCTCACGATGGGAAACTATCTTACTCAATGATAGCGATGAAATTAAAGACATTTTAAATGGATATAAAGTGCCGCAGAACTGCCCACTCTTGGACGCACCAGAGCTCAATGCTGAAGTCAAGGTGGCCTTAACTGAACCAGCCCGCAACCGGGATGACATGCTAAGATCCAAGCAACAGCAACTGGGCATAGCCCTTACCTGTTTGGGTCAGGGAATGACTAAGATATTAGCAGGTCTGGATGTACCTGATGCCTTGAAAATGATAAGTGATGGTACAAAACTATTAGCATCAATTCATTATAAAGAGACCAATACTAGAAAACAATTACTGGCACCACTCTTGGATAAATCCTTTACAAAAATGGCTGAAACAATACCAAGGAACCAATACCTATTTGGTGAAAACCTGGCCGACAAGATTAAAAATACTAAAGAAATTGAAAGATCTGGTTTACAATTAAGAAAACCCAAACCTCCAATGTTCAATCGCCCGGGAAACTGGGCTGGCCCCTCACGCCAGAACTTACAACAGAAGAACACAATGCGTGGGGGGCAGAAGCGTCCTCAAGTGCAGTCTCAAACAAAGAAGACGAACCAGTATCAGCCACCCAAAAAGACACTGAAACGTGCACCTGTGAACCGCCCCGAGAGGGACTACCAGCGTGCTCGCCAACGGCGCTAACTTCACAACAGGTAAAACATGCTGGTAATCTAGCTAGATACTTCAGTTGTTGGCAGATTATTACAAATGATGCAACTGTTCTTGATTGGGTCCAAGGCTACCACATACCATTAACATCTGTACCTGTTCAAACCAGGAAACCTTCAAATGTTTTTTCTCAGACTGAGGAATTAAATATACAGAGGTCAATTAATGATTTATTGAAATTAGGTGCAATAACTCCTTGTCAACCTGCAGAGGGCCAATACCTGTCAAACATATTTTTAGTACCAAAGCCTAATGGTAAATTTAGGTTTATTTTAAATCTAAAATCCTTAAATAATTTTGTCTCCACATCTCATTTTAAGATGGAAGACTTACGTACCTCTACTAGGTTGGTACACAAAAATTGCTTCATGACAACCATTGACTTAAATGAATCTTATCTATTAATTCCAGTAGCTGCACAAGACAGGAAATACCTTAGATTTAAATTTAAAAAGTTGTATGAATTTACAGCACTTCCATATGGTTTGTGTACAGCACCCAGTGTATTTACAAAAATATTAAAACCTGTGATGTCATATATAAGGAACTTGGGATATGTAACAGTAATTTACTTAGATGACATTCAATGCATAGCTAACACATACGAAGAATGTCAAACTCAAACACGCCATATTATACAAATACTTGAGTGTTTAGGTTTCATACTTAACTTTGAAAAGAGTAACTTAAATCCAAGCAGACAGTGTAAATTCCTAGGTTTTATTATTAATTCTCAACATCTGACACTAAAATTACCATTTGAAAAAGAAGAAAAAATTATAAATATGATAAAACAGTTCATGTTACAACGAAAATGGAAAATTAGATGCCTTGCTCAACTACTTGGAACATTGACAGCTGCCTGCCCAGCTATACCATATGGTTGGCGACATACCAAGCTTATGGAAAGAGAAAAGTACTTAGCCTTACAGTCATCAAATGAAAATTTTGAAAGTCTTATGAATATTTCTGATAATATTATTTCTGAACTAAAATGGTGGTTGTCTAAGATCCCTATATCCAAAAAGTCATTTGCTTTACAAAAAACTAAGTTAGAAATCTTCACAGATGCATCACTTACAGGTTGGGGGGCTCATTGTCTAGGCGAATCAATAGGGGGACTTTGGAATACAACTGAGAAAGAGGAACATATTAACTATCTAGAACTGAAAGCAGCTTACTTTGGCCTAAGATCCTTTGCTAAGAATATGGAAAATTGTCATATTTTGTTAAGGATAGACAACACAACAGCCATTTCCTGTATTAATAAAATGGGAAGCATACAATTTATACATCTAAATACAATTACTCAGGAATTATGGCAATGGTGTGAAGATAGACACATATGGGTTACAGCTTCCTACATCAAGTCCAAAGAAAACACAGAGGCTGATAGGGAATCTAGGAACTTAAATCATGATACTGAATGGTCCTTAGCAGACTATGCATTTACAAGAATTACCCAGCATTTCAGAACACCTGAAATAGATTTATTTACTACCAGAATAAATACAAAATGTTCCAAATACATCTCTTGGAAAAGAGACCCAATGACCTTTGATATAGATGCATTCACACTAGACTGGAGCAATTTTTTCTTTTATGCCTTTCCCCCCTTTTCGTTAATTACTAAATGTTTGGAAAAAATAAGACATGACCAAGCTGAGGGAATCCTTGTGTTTCCTTGGTGGCCAGCACAGCCATGGTTTCCCTTAGTAAAAATATTGACTGTATCAAAACCAATCATATTTAATGCTAACAATGATCTGCTCTCATCTCCTTTTAGCAAACAACACCGTCTGAGCTCCCACCTTACCCTGGCTGCAGGACACTTCTCCGGACGGCGTTTCAGCTAAGACATATCCCTCAAGCCTCCTTAGAAATAATGATCGGATCCTTAGCTCAAGGTACTCAAAAACAATATGATTGCTCATACAAAAAGTGGTGGGCACACTGCCATAGTAATAATATTGATACTTACAAAGCCTCTATACTGCAAATTATAGGCTTCTTGTCGGAAGCATTTAATATGGGAAGTAACTACTCTACATTAAATACACATCGCTCAGCATTGTCCCTGCTAATAAGCTCTGAAATTGGGAAGGATGAGAATGTAAAGCGGTTGTTAAAGGGAGCATTTAGACAAAGACCCTCTCTCCCTAGGTATACAGAAACTTGGGACCCTGCAGTAGTACTAGACTTCCTAGGTAAGATGCCATTTGTTTTAAATCTTAAAGAACTGTCAAAAAAGCTAGTTACTTTGTTAGCTCTGTGTACTGCCCACAGAGTTCAGACACTGGCATCCATCAAAATGGAAGACATACATTTCACATCTGACTGTGTTGTCATTAATATATCTGATGTTCTAAAAACATCTATTAAAACTAAAACAAACACTACTTTGCGCTTACCATACTTTGAAAACCACACAGTGTGCCCAGCAAAAACTTTAAAATTATATATGCAAAGTACTAAGGAAGCTCGAGGAGATATACCTTACCTGGTAATTACAACTAAAAAACCTTTTAAAAAAGCTACATCCACTACAATAAGCCGTTGGATTAAGGAAATCCTCACTGAGAGTGGCATTGATACCAGAATTTTTAGTTCACACAGCACCAGACATGCGTCTACTTCAAAGGCCAAAACTGCAGGTGTGTCTATTGAAATTATTAAGAAGACTGCTGGCTGGTCCGCTAGATCAGCTACCTTTGCCAAACATTATAATCTACCCATTGTAAATGATAGAGCTGACCTTGTTTTTGCTAATACTATCCTAGAGTAAGCGCTAACAAAACACTGCAAAGAATGTATAATAAAAGCCAGTCCCCTATTATCTAAATCAAAATCAAAATCAAAATCAAAAGTCATTTATTCAAACTAGGCTGAGAATCAGCACTTTTCGACCGTCAAAATTACAAAAGACAGTCCCCCAAAACGCCCGCCCTTCGCCACTTCCTAGTGCTTTCGCTGGGGAGAAGAAGTGGCGGAACAAACTCCCCAGCAGCACAGCTGTCTGTTCAGTTAGAAAATACTTAATTTTATACAATACTATGTATGTAAAGTAATTAACATTACAGGACACAGAACCTTAAATTAAATTATTTGCCATAGGTTAACTAGCCACGCCAATATACCAACAAATACAATAAACACTATACGTACTCAAGCAAAAAAAAATTAAAAATATAACCAAAAAAAAACTTACTGACCAAATAAAAGCCTCCAGGTATAAAGGGCGTGACAGCTTACATATGTATGCAATGCTGGGTTCTGTTTACATAGCTGTCTACAAATAAGTAATAAGTCTTAGACTTATTACTTATTCATAACCTATTACATTTATTTTGTTGTAGTATAATATTTCACAAACAACCAGTTTGTGATGATTAAATTGTTAATGATAAAGACTAATTAAGTTCTAATTGTTATTTTAATTAAGTACTTAAGTAACAAAAATTATTATAAGCTTTGATTGTAAAAACATTGTTCCTACTTAGTACCTGAAGCCAAAAGTACTGTTCATTCCTATGTTTAAAAATTTATTAATAGTTGCTAACACCTGACCTGACTATAAGGTCACATTTTATTCTGTTAGATTATAAAAAGATAAACTTATGTCCTGAGTGATGTAGGTTATTGTATTTTTTGTCTCTGGTTTTACTTGTGGTAAAAATAAATGGAACTGTAAAGTATAATTAAATTTCAATTTTCATGATTTTCTTATTCATACACAATTTTAGATATTGCCATTAGTTGTCTCTGAACATCTACTGTTTATAATTGTTTTCAGGATGAGCCGTGTAATAAAATTAGGAAATCAGACTAACTTACCTTAAGTGACGTCTGATGGTAATTTTATGAACGGCTCATCCTGAAAACAATTGGTTCCCTCCCTGTCTGATACCAAGTATCACCCACCCGTTAAAAAATAACTCATAATGGCAACTAGTAAACAAAGATGCACTGACAAGTATTTTGATTTGTGACTCTAAAGAAAGTGATTTGACAGATGGTGTCACCGCTGACGGCTAATGCTATAGCCGCGTTCAAATTTACTTTGTTTATTAGAATTCTAAATATCTACGCGGACGAGTTCGTTGAAGACGAATACTACTGTTTATAATTGTTTTCAGGATGAGCCGTTCATAAAATTACCATCAGACGTCACTTAAGGTAAGTTAGTCTGATTTCCTAATTATGTTAACAACCATTCAATCACCTAAGCACCAAATGTCTTTAGCCAACCAAATCCTCCTTTGCAACTGTCCATCAAACATTCAGTATCGGCACACAGACACAGAACATCGATTCATTAATACTGTCAAGTGTCGGGCGACACCTCTCACGACACTCGGGATCGGCGGAGATTGACGCGCATGTCTCTGGTCTCGTGAATAATTCACGCGGAACGGTTATCTGGCGACTGTTGAGTGTCCGGAGTGTCCGCAGTGTCCACAGCCTCACGACGACGGCGAGCCAACTGATAGTGCTCCATAATGGGAATAATGGAACACTATCGCCTCATGATAGAGACAATTCTTGTACTTGTGATTAATAGCCTATCTCTGGTTTATCGAGTAAAGAAATTGATTTAGTGATGACGGTATTACAAGTTAATGAATAGCAATTTGTTAGACCTTTCATAGATATGAAAACCATTTACGAAAGTATTTGAAAGTCAACTGTATGAAGCAAGAATTTAACGGAATTCCTGTAGAAAGATGAATGATAAAATGTACCAAGAATATATTTGACCCAACTCCCAAAAAAACGCTGCAATTATTTTTGCCGAGACGTTTAAATTCGTATTTACTAACGTGTGATGTCAACCGCTAATCTTGAGAGACCTTTTTCAAAAGCCATAAGATTGATGCCGGTGGTGTAGTCGTGGATTATACGACGACATCCCCGTCCATTCATTCTATCACTCCAAATACAATCCCGCGCCGTCGGACAAAGAGCCTTGGATTTAAAATTATTTTACATTTCTTTAGGTTACGCCTCGGTTGAACCTGTTTCTGAATGGATGGATTCTATTACATTTCTCTTAGAATAGATATTATGATTTACGGACTTGCTCTCTAAGATATTCTTGATCGTGAGGTACCTGAATCGTAATAGATGTCTTAAATATGAGATATTTTCTGCAAAATACATTTATTTTAGTACCGTTTTCTTACTCTAAGTCAGGTCCTTTTATAGTCGCACCCGTAATGAATCATTCAGTACTATTGATTATCATGCATTTGAATTTTGCAGAATTTAATAACTAAGAAAAACCGCTTTTAAAAGCACCTCGTAACTCGTACCATCAGAATTATACAAATGATTTTTATGTCTTTTCAACTGCTTTTTGTGAATGTTTAGAAATTTTATATCAGAATTATGTGTTTAACGACAGCAAGCAACACCAAGTAGGCATCGGCCGGGTATGGCGTATCGTGTAGTTTTTGTTATAGGGAGACCGAGGGGATTTGAAACAAAGGTGATTTGAAACAGTACCAATATCTCGGAACTTAAAATCGTTAGCGAGTTGGCAACGTCGCTTTTCAATCCCTTCCCTCCGCCCGCTGACATGTCAGTACGCGTCGGGGACGTAAGACGTGCGGTTGTGGAGTTCTGCGTCCCATGTGACAAAAATCATGAAAAGTAAGTTTTTAACGTTTTTTTACGATGCCTATATTTTGATAAAGGTTTTGTATTATGGCTTAAGTTATATATGTTTCGAAAGATCATTAACTAAAGATTTATTATATATATTTGGTCCAATTAATTTCTGTGTATTTGCATCTTGATTCTGCATTTAACTAAAATTGGGAGGTTTTTTCTTACTGAGGAGATTTGAAACAGGCTGTTTCAACTCTCCTCGTTTTCAATTTTATATCAGAAAGCAGTCAATAAATAATGGGCACAATTTTTTTGATTAGTTTAAATTGTTTATTTTGTTTTAGTATGCCTACTGATTACAAAAGAAAAACTGACAGAGGTTTGGTGAGTCGCGAAATGTATGATCTCGCAGCAGAAGAAGTTGATATAGCCGTCACACCGCGCAATATATCTTCTGGATTCATCCATACCGGACTTTGGCCAGTTAACACTGAAATATTCCAGGACGCTGATTATCTTCCGAGTCAAATCACTGATCGACCTTTGGCAACATCCGTTAGAACTGATCCATCCAGCTCTAACTTGGTGGGAATTTCAAGAAGTGAAGAACCCGCGCCATGTCCTACTTCTAGCACAAGTGATGAACATCCCCTTGCAAATAGTATTTTTCGTGACTCTCGAACACCAAGTCCATCAATTTTAAATTTACCGGCTACTCCTCCTCAAATCAACAACGAAACAGAAGACGTACCGAAGTCTGCAGAAAGCCCTGACAAGAATCCACCTGATCTGGCGATATCTGAGGTCATGCTTCATACTATCATGATGCCTTCAACCACTGAATACGTTGTTCCCTCAACAGTCATTACCTCTCATATAATACCTGTAGCATCTACATCACGAGATACTTCAGTTAGTATAACAGTAATTCCATTCTCACCTGAAACTCTTAGACCCTTGCCAAAGGCTCCACTAAGAAAAGGAAATCAAACAAATAGACGCAAAGTGAAATCCGCTATCTTAACCGATACTCCCGTAAAAGATGAACTAGCTGCAATCGAAGCAGCTAGAACGGCTAAGAAAAAGGTAAAAAAAACCTAATTTTGAAGAAACAAAAACAAGAAAAAGATCAAAACCAGGCACTAAAACTAAAAAGATCAAGGTTGTCAAGGAACAAAGAGGAAACGAAGACAGTACAGAAGAAGAAGAAGAAGAATCCTTTTGCCTTAGTTGTTTTGAGCCATTTTCAAATAGCAGAGCCAAAGAAAAATGGGTGCAATGTCTGGAATGTAAACACTGGGCTCATGAAGCTTGCACTGGTGGGGAACTTTCTTATGTTTGCCACAACTGCTTGTCAGATTGATGTTTTTTATTTTCATAATATTTTGACATTAGTGAGATTATTGTAACTTAAATATTTGAAGAAATATTTATTAAGACTGATTGTAATACTTAAGAAACGACTGAGAGTTAATAATTATTTTATATAAATGTAAAACATTTTGTTTATCTGACTGTTTAATATAAATGTTACGAATAGGATGTTATAGTAGGTACTTTTAATTACTTTAGGAGTTGATTATTTGTATTTGACCTGTAGTTAACTACTTAACTGATATATCAGTACAAAATACCATTTAAAAAAGTTTGTTTCGTACTTGAAAAGTTTTATTTTATTAAAAACCTTTAAATTATATCATCATTTTTATTTTACGACCCTTAATACTACTCAATAATCATATGTTTCAACTCTCCTCGACCCCTGTTTCATCTTACCTCGGTATGAGGGGAGTTGAAACAAGTTGACTTGTTACGGTTAAGTCGATTTTTCACCACATTATTTAACGCTTACAATTTCTTTAAGTTAGTCATTCGCAAGTGTAAAGAATGACCTATCGATTGGTACTAATATCATACGATTTCTGTCTTTAGTATTTGGTTTATGAAACAAAATGTTAAAATTGTTTCAACTCCCCTCGGTCTCCTACCTTAGAATTCATAAAATGCTCTAGGATTGATTTGATTATTCTACATTTAGGTTTAAAGAGTTAATTCAATATTTAATCATACAACTTCTAAGAATTACTTGATTATATTTTGCCTAAAGTTGTAAAATTATATAATATATATATAGGGTAGAACGTATTATAATTGTGACAGTGAGTGTTGGAAATTACTTTGCAAAGAACGTGACTCTGTTCAAAATTACATTACCGTTGTGTTAAAAGTAGTCAAGTATTTTATTCGGCCAAACCCTTGCTTCCTTACATATTATGGTATTAATTATATTATAATTCATATTCCTGTTAATCTGCTGAACTACACATATTTCAAAGCCATAATCATTCATTCTGTGCTCATTGGTGTTATTTATTCTTGTGGGAAACATAACCGGCTTCAATACAATTCATTGTGACTTGTATCACCGTGGCGGAAGATTCCGCGGATCTTGATGGAACGAAATAAATAAATATGGAGTAGATCCGGGATGATCCTGATTGATGTATTGTCTGGGATCTCCAGTTACTGCACTTAACCTTGGCAGGAGGAGTCTTCAATCAACCCACTCACTATTCGGATTATTCCGCACTCATGAACCTCGAAGTGGCGTTTATTTTTAATTATAACAAATAGAGGATTTGTTACAATTATTTTGTAGTGTCGTAACTTGTGACAAAATTACATAATAATTATGTGAGACGATAAGTTTATTAATAGTTAATTCAGTATCGATGGGCGAACATACGCGCCTGACTTTGACAAAGGTCGGACAGGATACTTACGAAGATCACATTTAACCGGATTTGCTTCCACGTAGTAAATATGTATCACAATCAAACCCTTTGGGAACAATGTGGATTTCTCTCCGCAGCCCTTTTCTCTGTATTATGGATTGACGTATTCTTGCTGTTAGACTTCTTGCTACAATGATCATTAATTTTCCAACTGTCTTTTGTAATGCGTCATGTTGTGTTACCGACAAAAGCCTGTAGCAGTAATTTTTAATGCGCCATTACATCATGACTCGAGTCACAACATTGTACACCCACGTCGATTTAAGTCTACACATTGTTTAGCCGAAAAGGAAACACGAAAATTATTGTTTGCAAATGTTAAATTGTATATACAGCAATCGTATGAGAGATCAGACATCTGATATCATACGGATTTCGTTTCTGAGGAGACGGCTGTATTGGTTTATAATGACGAAACAAACCCAGCAATCTTATTTTGAAAAATATTTACTGTGACTATAGAACAGAAATCTGAGTAGAAAAACTTACAAAAACTACAAACTAACCAAATAAAATAGAAAAAACAAACAACAGATAATCATGTTCAGTTAGGGCTGTCTCGCACGCGATGCGACTACGTGGCGGACTGGGCCAGCAATTAACTAATTGTGAGTATAACTGGCCAAGTTATAACTGCGTTTAGTTGCACTTGACGCGATAACCTATTGGTCGGTAATTATACTGCAGCCGAGCTCGTTAGCTTAGGGGATAAATGTGGGAACTCATGGTGACACGTCACCGTGAGGGCTCTCCAGCCGACGGCGACGCGACGCCTGATGCTCGATGGGATTAGTACTCACATTTTATGTTCGTTAATTCGATTTTATATTCGACTCTTGACCTCGTTCGTGTTGAATGGGGTGAATTAGAGAGCCGTGTTGACAGTCTACTGAAGCGTTGAGTGTTATTGCCAATTCATTTTCATTAATGATGACATAACCCGCTGAATTGATGTTACTGGCGCTTTTGTTTTTTTTATAAAATTGAGCTCCTTATATTTTTAGATTGTATTCCTCTTGTCATTCTCTTCTTTACTACAAACTTTACAAAAACCCTAAAAACGAAATATCAGTCTATTGAGATAAAAGTTATTGATAATAATAATAATATGCTTCAGATGATTTATTGCGTCTTTTTGAGAATTAATATTGTTACGATTCAACTTAATTTGATTGATAGCATTACGGTCTTAAAACATCTTTTATGAACGAGTTATTTAAATCGAGTGTGAGTCAGAAGTTTAATAGTACTCACTTTGTACTCAAACTTTTTGTTTGTCATGTATGACAAATGGATCTACATACGATAAGAAGCTTAGTATTGCAGATGGTCTATCCGTAGTTATAATTTGTCATTTGCTAACTACGCAATGTGGATATAATGTAGTTAATAATATAGTGTCCGCATAGTCGCCAATTAACAGTGTGGCACCTAATGAAGTAATTAGCGGGACGGTCGATACAACGTGTTCCATTGTGCGATCCATTGCGTTCATGAACGAGTGCTGTCTCATTACATACTACACAACATCATGCGCATGGTTAATCAGGAGCATTAGCGGTCAGAGGTGACCGGCCAGCGCGCATTACTTATTGATGATGTCATAGATCAAACAAAAGCTCGCCAGTGGAATTTTAATAATTAATTCACTGCTAGTGGTGTCCAACAACAGTTTCTAGTACTAGTTGTTGTAATCTATTTTCACACGCATTGTAATCAGCAAAAAGTGGGTAAACCCGAAACAGAAAGCTTTACTATTAATTAATGATCCCGATAGGAAAGATTGATGAGTCTGGGACCTAAATGTTGGGACAAAAACCATCGCGAAGGCTGTAATGAAAGCAAATCGATAAAAAAGTGTGTTTACAGAACGATTTATTTCTTCCCAACACATCGGAATATCGCAGTCGTAGCGCGCTAGGGTCCCATTTGTTAACAGGATTTAAACCGTCGGGCTTTTCCAATAAGGATTGTCTCACTCGATTCCTGATTGCTTTTTTGCTAATAACGTACGCGTATAAAAGTCGCGGGCGAACGCATCGCCCGTGATATATGTGCAGAGGGGCGGACCCCCCCCGCGGACCCCCCGGGGGCCCGGACCACCGGAGTGGACCTCTCGCTGCGCGGACCCGCGGACTTAGCCCGCAATACCATTAGACCGCTATCGAATAATCTTTATTTTTTCTTATACATCCTCTATTACAACAAAGATCGATAAAGAAAGAATCGAGATATGATTGAAAAATTGGCTCATCGAGTTTGATTTGTTGTTGATCATATTCGTGAATGGGACCAATCGAGTGGATAATTGAGATATTTATTTAATTGCGGGGGCTTATAAAAAGCTTCCTAAATAGAAATTAGATTGATAGCTATCATTATTTTATTTTTTATTAGATTTTTGATGGTATGATTGTCGTGTATTAAAATGGAACAGCGTGCTACCAGCTGCACGATTGAATAAAAACCTTGACACATGCACTTTCGAATACCTGCATTAACATTGCCTACTTTGCTACGTTACCCTATAATTTCCCCGTAATCAGGCTCCACATGAGTGCGTCTGTATTCTTACCCTCGCGATACTATCGTGCACATTGTGCGCTCGCTCGTCGGTGCAAGGATGTGATACAATACATTGGCCCGCGGGGTTCCAGCCCTCTATAACTGCCTCGAAAAAATGTTCAGTGAGCATGCTTCCTCCGCAGTGATTTATAATGTTTTGTTCAGTTCCGGGAGTCAATGGTGTTTTTATTGGTTACGACGTTATTATGACACGGTGCGACAAAAAACGAACTCCCATTGTGTATTGTAAGTTTTTGACAAGTTGAACGTATGGTGATAGTTCAAACTGATGAATGTCGTGTCAGGGAGCGGAAATATATGATGTTGTGAATGCGATAATGATAAGTATTATTGTGTGTCCTGGGAACAAATTTGAGCGTGAAGAAAAATAGGCCTTAAAAAGCAACAGTTTAAGGTTAAGGTGATAAACCAGCGATTTTATCCAAGTATAGAATGTTATCTCCAATAAAAGCGAATAAAAATATGATACTGTACAAATAGCTTGGTTTATCTAGTTGATGCTCTCACAAACGGCACAGAATATCGGTTTCATCGCGTTAAACTGTCCGTAGTTGTTTGATAATTTAACTTTTTATTAGAATGGAGGCTGCGCAAGTGTTTGTGTTCGGAATCGTCGGATAATCTCGTTTTATCGTTGTTTTATTACAAACAACGGCCGCACGTATATCTATATCGAGAATCAAAAAGCGAAACTGTGTTTATCCACAGTTTTCGATATGCAGGGCGCGGGACGGGCTCGGTGGGACGGGACGCGGGAACACTCACAAAAACAAAGTGATTTGTTGCTCCGATGAAGACCTCAGTTTGTTTTTATTTACATTTCCAATAATGGGACCGAGTTTTTGTTGTTTATGTTCCAAGTCATATTTTGTTGGTTCTACTTCATTATTAGTTTAGCGGTGAAAGTTCTGAGAACGATTAAAACGTTATTTTGTTAGGGATCGCATTCGCTGCTCGATGAAGGGCCAATAAAAATATTATTGTAAGCTGTTCGACTGGATGACGGGACAGTAAACAAACCCGTGTCGAATGATAGGACCACACACACAGTTATGATATAGAGTCAAAACATTGGAGTGGACGCAATGTTTTTATTTGGTTTTGTGGCATTTGAAATAGAAAAACGATACCTAATGATCGGGCAGAACGTACCTACTGTTGTTACTCCAAGATCCACAGTCTAAAAATATCCAGTAGGTACATTCTGACCGCAGTCACGAGAGATCACGACGCGTCCCGCTATTCGTGTAGTGGCGATGTTTCACGAATGTATTAGTTTCCAGTTCGGCGGACATTATGCAGCCACGTCAATCACACGTGGTCCAAATATTACATTGAATATTTACTATGTTGTTATACCAAACTGGCTGGATACATTATTCATGTTAATATGTGTGTAGGTATATTTGTATGCGAGAGCTACAACCATAAAGTTTTTATTTACTGTGATGTAGTTTCGCATACCTATCGTAAACACAACAGTTTCACGGTTGCTCATAAATCCATGCAACGACAATATCGATGAATAATAAAGCCCAGAAATTCTCATTGAATTTTAACTGCGTTGAGATTTTTGATTTATATCGCGAGGATAAATTAGCTGTATATGCACTATGCAGTAAGCAACCCGAACTGGGCTTCCGTGGTGGATTACGGCCCACTCCTTCTATGAGGCTCGTGTCTCAGCAGTGGGAACATTATAGGTTGATTATTCAGTAAGCAAGTAAGGTGTAATGCTGATTATTGTTAACCGACTTCAAAAAAGGAGGTTCTGTATTCGACCCGTATGTATGTATATGTATGTCCGCAATTTTCTCAAAAACTAATGAACCAATTTTGATAATTCTTTCACTAAAGTGATCTACATACTTTCACGAAGGTTTTAGTATATAATACATTAGGTAATTATTCTTAAACACTACAAAGTGATAATAGTAGATTGTACAACTAAGGCATAAAAGAAGCTATTTTACCCCGAGACGTTTATATCCACGCGAGCCGCAGGCGAGGGTGGATAGTTAAGTCGAGGGGTAAAATGGCTCGTTTATGCCTGAGTTATACACTCTGCTTTTCACTTCGATTGCGAGAAAATGAAACAGGCATAAAGTATACAGTACATAATTAATCAAAAATGTTGCAAAGCATAGCTAATTCCCGCCACCACAGATAATACTGCCACGAAACTTTTTAAAAGTTTTTTTTTTATTTCAACATTTGTCATTCGACATGGGTACTTCATACTGCCAAAAAATGAAAACGTTTCTTTGCCTTTTTAAATAATAAATGACAACTATTTTACCTGATTTTATTAAATTAACGATAGAAAACACGGAAGTGGTATAAATTAAAGAAAATGAAATAAATCACGACTTTAATCTACGAAGTTTTATTGTGCGTGTGGCTGTTGGGCCTGATTACCTTAGTCTCAGAAAAAAAATTACTTTATGCACTAGAACATAAAAAGCGATTTTATGTCGCCTAAGCACAACATAAAGACGAACTTTTAGAGCATGAGAAGTGAAAATAACTTTAATCTCGGAAGTCGGTGTCAAAAAACGAAAATGCAGAACCAACGACACCGACTTCCGAAATTAAAGTTATTAATCACTTTGAAGGGTTTGTTTTTAAGTCAGTTGTTTTTTTTTGTAAAAAAGTTTTTATTTTTTATAAAGATAAGGCCTCTGCGCTGAAGTGGCATAATTTACAAACTAGTATTACAAAGCAACACTTATTGTTAACTAGTTTCAAACTTGTACTCATAGCAGACAGAATTCATATTACAGATTGCTACTCCGATGATGACTGGGCACGGATTGGGCGTTCAATAAGAATTCATTACTGCTAACCACCGCATACCTCTCAATATCTAATTAATTTGAATGAAGCTTACCAACTATATGTGTAAATTAGCGCAATAATATTCAATGCTATGCCAAATTACACATGAATAGTAAACACACAGATAAGCTATTAAGCATGGCTTCTATGTCAGAACTGAATATTACACTAACCTAGTATTTGCAATGAATTTCAATTTGTCGATATCTCTGTTATTAAGTCACGAAATAGGACAGCACAGAAGGTAAAACATTGACAAAAAGGAAAACGTTCACGAACAGCTACCGTAGCGTCGTCGCCGTCGCGTCGCCGCGTCGACTGACAACCAAAAATATTGGTGAAGCGCATGGATATCATCCACGACTGCATTTCGATACTGTTGTTATTGCTTCACCGTTTTGTAAGAAAATAAACAAAACGTCTTCCACCCACAGTTCAACGTTAGGTTTCAATGTAGGTAGGTATTGTTTCCCGTTATGTGGGTGTCATGACGTTGCCCAATTAAACACACAAAATGTATTAAAACTAGGGAAACACATTTTTTTACATTGGCTGCTATTTACCCGACTGCGCCAGAAGCAGGGTTATGTTTTTTTTTTGGAATTTTCTTGGTATTATGTAGTCTTGTTCTGCTAAGTTGAAATAGTTTAGCAGCTCGCGTTTCGTGTCCGTGGATCTTCTGCAAGTTGCTACTCTGTGACCTAGTAGTAATGTACCCGTGTACCACATTAGCGACAAATTAAGATTAATCACGCCGCGCCGCGACGCGGTATCGCGCGACTAAATCTGTGCACTAATTAACGGGAACAGTTTCGGAGCGAGCGATGTAATCTCGCGGCAGTGGGCTTTTTAATCGATAGTGCCTTAGTGTCGAACTTAATAGAAGGCTGTTTACACGATGCTAATATGTAGGTAGTTGTAATCTTATGGACGTTGCTCATGGCATACAATGATCTAGTGGTCTCATGGTCTAGTGGTGGCTAGTGGTCGCAAGCGCTACAACTGAGCACGAGATCCTGGGTTCGATTCCCGGGTCGGGCAAAGGGTTAGTGGGTTGTACTGTCTGGATCTTTTCTATGAGCCTGGAGGATAGCAATAGGCTCGCGCCCTTATTACATGGGACTTGAACATAATTTTATTGTGGATGTACTATAGGTAGGTACATCTTTGCCTAACGGTTCGGAGAACACAGGCGAGAGGTTATGCTATGTGTGGTGTGTGTGTGTGTGTGTGTGTGGTCACTATTCACTGACATTTTCTTTTAAAGCTGGCCCATCTACTTAATTTATCGTTGTAGTATTCCTTTGGTGTGCTATTGACATTTGTTTCTTGTACTTATACAACAGAACGACAAGCAATCAATTATGCTCCGTAAGGAGCTTTATGATTCTTAGGAAGCAAAAACGAAAGTAAAGTGAAGGCATTAAGTATAATGAGCATGTCTGTATGTGAAACAAGTGATGGTTAACATACGATACTACTGGTACTAGTGCGGCCCTGACTGGCCCTGCCTGTGGTTAGAGCCCTTGTAAGCGGTGAGGAGAACGACCACTTTTTGTGATAGCCTCATATCTAGACAAGACATTATAACTTGTTCGCAATTTGTAGCCGAGCTGCCTCATTGGTTTAGTAATATCTACAATAAGTAGGTAACTGTGAAAACCTGGTTTGAATTCCTAGGTTTAGTTCTACCTAATCTGTCATTAAATATTTTCGGCTATGTTTAATGTTCCCAAATGTTTGTGTTGTTATGTTGTTGGCTGTGTTTGTTTTATTTTAATCTGTCAAGCTCCGCTAATTAGACACAATTGATTTTCTATTCAGGCGACGCGCGTATCTTGACCGGTTGATGTTTTTTTCTTTTTGTAATGCCAATAAATGCATTTTTTTATTTCTTTCTTTTTTTACCAAATCTGAAAAAGTCCAGCAAGATTTGCATTGCAATATTTTGCAGGGCAGTTTGGAACAGAAACAATATTTACCATGAAAATAGTGTAGGTTTCTTTGCAGATTAAGTATAAGTATTGTACCTTAAGAATAGTGTTCCCGAAGCTGTGCATACACAATTACCAGTGAAAAGCGTGATTTGTATAATTTACACGTTTAAGCGATTGGCGTCACTTTATATCAAAGTTTTCTCTATGCTTTATATGCATTATAAAATGAATGTGTTTCCATAACGTTACTCCTCTATTGTAAGTTTACGATACACCGTTACCCGTTTCTTAGGAATTCAATAAAAGATAGATTTCATGCAGCTTTTTATGATTATTAACAAACATAACGAAGTTGTAATATTACCTACATGAAGTTTTATAGAGATTGCGTATTGAATTTATTATGCAAGAAAATGATAAATCATTAAGTTTGAATGGACTTGAATTAATGTACTTTTAGTTAAATCATGCGCCACACAGACTTTAAATGGTTTTCTAAATTATCTAAGTTCGCCTACCTTAAGTCATTCATCTTCAACTCAGCTGCCGTTTTGGTTGATAAATCATAAGTCATTTTGATTTCGAGCACCAGTAAGGGCTCCCGCAGAAAGGCGTGACGCGACGGTGCGACACAATTCTAGTAAAACAAATTCCACGAAGTTTTCAAAGAAATTCTTCTACTAGTGTTGCGTCGCGCCTGTCTGCGGGAGCCTTAAAACATTCAAGAATTCTTTATTAATCAGTGCGGGGACTGCCCTGCCTACCCCAGTCTAACAGCGCACCGCACAGCGTCAGTATTGGGGTGTGTGGTCTACGCTCTACACAGCTGCAGTCTAAAACAGGGATGGCGAACCTTTTTTTTATCTGCATGCCGATCTAACGAATTTTTTTTTTAAACAAGTTGCGCCTACGACGTCTGACAAAAAAAATACTCTTATAAAAAATCTATCTATCATGAACGATTTCTTACACAAATCGATAAGAATGAAATTATGCAATTTATGTATTGATGAAATGAAAATTGTTTAGTGCTGAAATAAACATAAAAAAAACAAAATCTCAAACCTTGTTTATTTTTTGAGCATCATAATTAATTACATAAGACAGTCCCCCAAAACATGGCCCTTTAGCACTTCCTAGTGCTTTAGCTGGAAAGAAAATGTGGCGCAATAAACTCCCCAGCAGCACATTTGTCTGTTATGTTAGAGGAACTTGATTCTATACTACCTACATCCCTGGTGTACAGCCTAGTTTTATTTCGTGGGAACAGAGCCGACGCCCGCCACCGCCGCGCCGCGGTCTGTCGGGCGGCAGGAACATTCGCGACAGGTGAATATTTGATACTAATAACTAACGGCTGCACGTGTAGGTACCGGCAACAGATACAAATATACCGGTTCTGTACCTACCCAGGAGCGAGTACTGGAAGTTATTAGTGATGGACACTTTTATTCTTTCCTACGCAGTAACTGCTAGCATACCTACTTACTTCTATCTAAAACTCTTTTGTCTAATGTGGTTAGGTTTTTTTCTTCTTCTTCTTTTCTTATTAGCCTGTGACGTCCCACTGCAGGGCAAAGGCCTAACAAACAAATTAATTAGGTTTTTTAACATTATTTTTAAATTGAGTACTTATTTACTCAGTCTATTACAAACCCGTCATCGTATTAAGTTTTACAAATAAGTAAGTACCTAACGACAAAACGTTTCAAAGTTTATTTCGTACGTTGTCCTCATATGTAACTAAGAGATATTAGAATGTAATAAACTTTGTTTCCTAACTCAGTATCTTCAAAACGCACTTTAGTTTCAAACTAAAAAGTTAGTTTACTTAGTCTCACAACCCAATTTTCATTATTTTTTGTTGGAACTCAAGTGTACGCAACTCTGTTTTCTTTAAGAACTTTCCCTAATTATTGAGCTAACAAGAAATCTTCAAATACTTGGAATAAGTTCACGGCCTACACAACTTCGTTCAAAGAAAACTTCCAACTTACTACAAATTAGTTCACGTGAAGTGGAGTTTACAGAAAAGGGTCAATTTACCCTTAATGGCTGTTTAGAATGGTTTTTTTTTATAGGTACAACATGAAGTGATAGTCCTTGACTTGTTCAGCATATAACTAGTTTCAGCAACGTGTCAAGTAGGTAATTCCAGACATTTTGTGAGCTGATATAAGCTCACGGCGACTCGTCGCAGAACAACGAGATAAGCCTCTTACAGTTTCAAATATCGACTATTAATTACAGCAAGTAATCATTATCTCGCAAATACAAATTATAATCAGCAGACAAGCTCGCCTGTCTGTGTGTCTATTCATATAACTGCGTCTTCGCAGGATAGGTCACAATGTCAGCACTAATTGAAAACATGTTGCTTCAATATTTATCACCAAATTAAAAGTTGAAATAGCAATAACATTGCTTTTCATTAAATATTTACCAAAGGTTTCGAGACGGGTTGTTTTAATGAAGTATAAAATAGTTGAACCAAACCTTTTCCGATTAAATTACTGGCATGAGAGGTATCACGAATATATCCCTCTTAAATAATTGTCTTCCCATTTAAATCGCAAAAGGAATCACTAAAATTAGCTAATTAGCCTCGATAAAATATTCAAGCACGCAAAGTGCCTATTAATATACTCGTACGATAATTAGTAAAATGTACGTACGAAGAAGATATTCATAGATGTCTAATTTATAAGTTGAGAATCAATTGGGTGAGGCTGGAAGTGGGACTCTTACCTAGTTACGAATTCAGTTTCATGTTAATGTATCTATTTACAGTCGACAAAAGGAAAGATAACCTGCGGGGTAATGTGTAACCGTAACGCACTATGTGTAGCAATCGCTTTCATTTTGACAGTTCAACCACATTCATTGCGTTATTTACGTTGTTGAGCAGTTCAAACATAAATATGAAGCAATGGATTAGCAATTTCCTTCAAAATTATTCAGATTGAGATTGATAGTGTGTTACGCAATTAGGGTGCTGGTTTGTACTGAACTGTAAAAATGAAGAAAATTAATGTTGGAGGAACTTGTGGGGTAAACTAAGAACACACAATACCAACTAAAGTTTGAACACTAGTTCAACTCTGTAAACGTGTTCATGTTGCTTAGAGTTTACACTGTAAACTCTAAGCAACATTAAGCTCCGTATTATGAAAAAGCGCAAAGAAAAGTGCACAAAGTACTAGCAACAATAACTGTTGATAAGGCGAAGTATCGGCGAGGGAATTATTCATGAGGCGCTTACCGCCGCCATCGACAACTATTAACATTTTAATCATCCACTTTATTGAAGCACTACACAAAAGAGTACAGAAGGACCAACTTCATGAGAATAAACGTTTCTATACTAATAATAAAGCTGAAGAGTTTCTTTGTTTGTTTGAAAGCGTTAAGCTTTGGCGCTACCGGTCGGATTAGAAAAAATATTTTTGAATTTGATAGCCCCATTCTTGAGGAAGGCTATATGCTATCTGCTAACATCACGCTAGAGCCCTTAGGAGCCGAGCGAAAAGAAACAAGTAAGAAAGAACGCGAAAACGAAGTAATGGGCAGGCGATACGATGCGACGGGGTGGATCGGGGGAACAAGAAATTTTACGCGGACGAAGTCGCGGGCTTAATCTAGTTAATTATAGTAATTTTATAGCAACATGAAACAAAACTAGATCCATGCAGTCCAAGGTTCACCTAATTTTCAATAGGCAAATTTCAACCTATAATAGTCCTACTAATAATAATCGACGTTTGGACAAGCCCTGTCTTGCTCTGCTTGTGCAAATGTCGCGATTTCCAGCTAACGAATAATAATATCGAATATCCGATGACATGCGTTATTTCAGTTCCCGTACCTACCTAGACATGTGTACATCTCCTGATTTTCGTTCTACAGAGAAGAAGATAATGCGATTAGTACTTCATTTTTCTTTCCTTCTTTTTGTGCCTTTCGTTTCTTTGCAGGGAATGAAACTTCTGTGTTCTTTTATTTGGTGTCGCTGAAACTGGAGCGCGGTAACTATAAGCTTCAGCAGACAGTTTGAGCATTCAATTTTGTCGCAAAGTAGATCGGAAGTAAACGAAGATTACATGTTACCACACTTTAATTTATATTTTGGGCAATTGTGACTAGTTAGGAAATTAGCTATCCAAAGGAAATTAGGAGGCTCATGCTTTGTGAGGAAGATTAGTTAGACTGTTTATGACAGCATGTAGTAGGTATGTCGTGTCACAAGAATGACATGTTTAGATTGGTAATGTGTAAAAACATCTTGCACAAGATTTAATTTATTGAGCAAATATTTGATACGAAACGATTACCGTTCATTTTCATTAAGTAAACATTTCCAGAACCACCTACTGGTATAATTCAAATGAATAAAAAACTGAAATATGCAAACTGCGATATTATTCCACGACTAATATAATATTATTATAATAAATCGTCGATTTCGATGCAACGACAGTCCATAAGCGTTTAAATAACGTCTTATTGTTGAAGCCAGTTCCCTGAGTTATGTCTCGGGAGCTTTGTTCACCGCGTAGGCTCGTAACTTCACACAAATGTACAATATTATGGAAGTATTTATTTATTTATTGCTGCATTACATGTAGTATTCCTATAAGATTATATTCAAAATTCTATGGCGCATGCAGGTGCGTTCAAACGAGCCAGTAAGTGTCAATGAATGTGTTCGGACAGTGAATGGGAATGTTTTGTACACTCGATAATGTTGAGGAGCAATTAATAATCTGTGGTTGTGATTAATGTTATTGCTGGAACTTTTGTTGCTTTAAAATAAACTGAAGTTATAGACGTCGACCATCCCGAGACTATAATGTTCAAAATGATGAATATATTTCGTGCTTTTAGACGAACTCAAAGGTCACTTAGTAAATATTTTAAAAAAATTATGAAGATTTACTTACAATTGCAACATCGCAGAACAAAACGCCTTTTATGTTAATATGAACTAGCTTTTACCCGCGCTTTTAACTATAACTCAATTTGTGTGGCGGCGCGGCACACGCCAGTAGAGCTCCCAGTCGATATGAGTTTTGCCGATATCTTCGACAATCATTGTCATATTTCAGCCGATGTATGTACATAACCTTAATTAAGTAATTATCATGAACCACTACGTCCATTGGTGAAAACCGTACCTATTCGTTACAGTTCAGAAGTTTCGGAGTTCATCGCGTTCAGACATACAGACAGACGTAGCGAGGGGACTTTATTTTGTAATATGCAGTGATGAATGATTGAATTTGTCCTTCACAACAGTTCCAGATATTCCAACAGTATCGTGGGCGATGTCTACTTGACGTGTGACTACATTAGCCTAGTATCATTCATTAACTATAGGTACATTGGTACACTCAATTTGTTCCAAGGGTTCGTCATTATATCTCGTCAACATTCAAACTACATATTTCGAACGTAATGCGAAACGTAGGTACAAAAATCAATATTCCAGTCAGGATCGCCCAGTGGTGTAACTGAAACAGGGGAAATTAAGGCTGCGTGAGACGTAACGCGTCGAGCAAGCAGTTTCATCTCATTCTGTGCTGCAAGCTTGCACGGCGAGTTAATTGGACTAGTCTTTCCTTCCCCCTATAATTCACTGTTAACGAGCCAGATTCGATTTCAAAATCAAGTGTCTGTGTATTAAGTAATCTGGTCTACTAAACGCGCTATCTAATCAAGTGGTCAGTATTCTAAACGCGGCGCGCACGTGCGAACGCCGACACATTCGTGGGCGTCGTCTGCGCCCCGTCTGTCAGGCCTGGCGGGTCGCCAACAACAGTCCCGGCCCCCGGCCCCCGGCCTCCGCTAGCACCCAGGCCCTGAGAGACTCCGGAAGGAAAGAATCTCTTCAGCTTATTGTCCACATTTATGATAATGGCACGGCCTGTCTGCGAGCTGGTAATCAACTTTTGATAATGGTGGAATGACAATATGCCACAAGTGTTCACGGCTTTTTCTTGTTCATTTGGTGCGTTGTGTGATCGTGGATATTCGTAAAATGTTTTCGTTTTAGTGGTGTTGTGATATTTCTGCTCCCGTGTCTGAAGAAAGAGGATAAAGGTTGGCAGCAATTCACTAAACATTTTATTAGTTTTTTACCAACTACATAAACTGACAGACTGATAAAATAGTACCGTATTTACGATACTAAGCCAGACTTAGGCAAGATGGATGAACTAGCATCATCAATCACCAGCCTAAACAAAAAGTGAAGTTTAGCTATTTACAGCGTACCAACATTTTCTGGTCCTTTGCTGGCTTTTGAAGGAAGTAAATCAACAAAATAAAGAGCTGTATTTATAGTCAAATACGAGTATATTTTCAACCACACGACGAAATTCCAACATCTTATCCAAAACTAATCACTTTCCTCCAATTAAAATAACATAACAGTAGTTAATAAATAACAGTTCTTTGCCCATCAATATCGAAATGGTATTTTAATATTTCACAGTTCGTTCCTCGGAACAGTTCCACGTGAGAGTCACAGATAAATTATTCACTATCACATATGAACTCCAATTAATTTGTTACAAAAGAGTATGTTGAACATGTGGGATGTCTTGTTATATCTTGAGATGGAATACATTAGTCTTCAACTGTGATTTCTTGTGGTAATTAAAATTTTAATTAAAATAGCGGTTGTTATGACTCTAATAAAAGTAAGTATTGCTCAATCATTAATAGAATTTTTCTGGTAGCTGGGAACTAAAACACGTAAGGGGGACGAGGCACCAGTCAGAGTTATAAGTATTTATAATATGTAATAGGCAAACAATCCAGCCACAATTGCACTTGATAGACTTGCAGCGCTTATAGAAAGGTAATTTTACCGACAATGATGAAGGTGATAATAAATAGTTCTTCGATAGTAACATAATGGGTAATAGCGATTTTTAAATGCGAATGAAAGTTCGTTCTATTAAGAAATGTAGATTAAAGAATTTCGAATCCCATATTACAAATTTCATTACTGCCATTTCGGAATCCTACAATGCCAACTTCAATAACACAGACAATGGAAACATATTTCCCATTTCATCGTAGGTGGCGAAATTATGGTAACCGTTTAGCGCACTACATTTCCCTTCGTAGCTCGTAGGAGGAGAAACATGACAGTTTGTGTTTCACGCTGAACTAATAGCGGAGCTTACGCATTACTCGCGGACAACATCGCTAAGCGACCATAGAACCATGTAAATGTACCAGCCTAAGTGATTTAGAAGTATCCGCAAATGTAATAACACGGTTTTCGCTCCATTCCTATACCTTACTAACCGTTATTGGTTAATTTGTAAGTCACAAAGTGATGATGATATGAATAAGCACAGAAATTGAAGAGTAAATAAGGAAGGTTTACATTACAAACTTAATAACAAGGTTTGTTAAAGTAGTAAGTACCTAGTTTACGTTCAGTAAAATTGTCTTTTCTAACTATGGAACAGTCATAGCACCATTCGTAACCTCAACAATCGTATTAAGTACTTTACAGGAACCGGACATTAATAAAAGCAAGGTTTAGACATAATGTTAATTCAGCATTTCTCTCGCAAATTGGATGTAAGTGAAAACAGACGCCGGCAGTCATTTGCATGCGCCGCGGTATGGGAGAGTAAACACACGTGCGCCCGGCGCGCGGCGGCGGTCTGGCTGGCTAGGTGACTGGAAGAAGAAGCCATTAAGTTTTTATGGCTGCGTGGAAAAGGAAAACGGATTATCCAGAATTAAGTTTTCTTTGTTCTCAGAATGGAAAACAGTCTTAAAAGTATTGTCATGGAAAGTCTCAACAAGGTTTTGAAGCAGTGATTATAATCATATAGAATTCAACGTTAAAAAGCAATAGTGTCACCTCACCACGACAAACTACACCGGAATAGATATATAGATTTATCTATACTTACGAACTATTCACAAAAGAAAATGTTAATAAAGACATCTCCACCACCCAAACACCATAAAACATCCCATACAACCAACATAAAACTCAGCCGTGTGTACAAAGCCCCATCACCCGTGTTAGCATACACTAAATAAATTACCGGCGAGTTAGAGGGATGTATAGTAATGTGTTTACACGCACTATAGCAGTATCAGCAGAACGTTAGCGCCTAAGAGATTGCGATTATTGCGAACCTCCAGCGGCTCCAGCAGATCCTATTTAGTTAAGTGGAAAGTGTTCAAATAATAGAATGGTACTTGCTGATAGTTTAGCGTTACGGGTATTAGAAACGTAAGCTGAAATTCTATTGTGTTGGCTGAGACAACAACTCGCGGTAATGGGTTCCGTAGTTCTGTGCGCTGGTTTGTTCACGATTGTTTCTTGTGGGGCTGTATCCTATATCTACTGTCTCATTTGCAAAGTATGCTTTAAATAAGGGCCCGAGTAAGTTGTTGTATATTGCCATCATACGAGTATATTCATTCTTTATTTGCTTTTCTTGTCGCTGTTCCCACGAGTTTCCTCAATTGCGATCTAGATAGAGCTATAAGGTGGTATTGTAGGCGTATCAATTGGACAAGATTAGATGATGTCAGACCTGAACCTACTTACCTACTGACTGGATGGTACAGATGATGATCGTATTGCCAGTTTTTGGGTTTCTAAATTCCTGTAACAAACATCCTTACTCATAGTACCTACTAAGTTCTAATTATTGTAGACCCACTGACCCAATTTATCTTTGTCATGTTGCTCTAAGTGTACTTCGTAGTAGGATGTTACACGTGTTGCTCTATGTGTGTTGTGTGCTCGCTGTTAGGATGTTACACGTGTTGCTCTATGTGTGTTGTGTGCTCGCTGTTAGGATGTTACACGTGTTGCTCTATGTGTGTTGTGTGCTCGCTGTTAGGATGTTACACGTGTTGCTCTATGTGTGTTATGTGCTCGCTGTTAGGATGTTACACGTGTTGCTCTATGTGTGTTGTGTGCTCGCTGTTAGGATGTTACACGTGTTGCTCTATGTGTGTTGTGTGCTCGCTGTTAGGATGTTACACGTGTTGCTCTATGTGTGTTGTGTGCTCGCTGTTAGGATGTTACACGTGTTGCTCTATGTGTGTTGTGTGCTCGGTGTTAGGATGTTACACATGTTGCTCTACATACATCAAAAACTGCATTTACGAGCAAAAGTGTTTTTTGCATGGCACAAATTTTCTACAATAAATTGCCCAAAAGTTAGAAAGAGCAAACTATCCCGAAACTTAAACATACAATGAACTTGTTTTTGGCACAAAAAGCATATTATAGTGTTACATAATTTTTAAACGACTCATGGTGGTTATTATAAACTAGCTTCTGCCCGCGACTTCGTCCGCGTGAAATTTCACCCTCCCTCCATTCACCCTCTTAGGGTTGGAATTTTGAAAAACACTTTCTTAGTGGATCCCTACTCTTCACAAAGAACACACCCTCCACGTAACCTACGACAAACTTATTATTTGCGGTTGGTACAGTAATCGGGTCGGTACTTAATTTTGCGGTTCGATCCCTAGATCGAACCGCAAAATTAAGTTTGTTTTTTATTGTACTTTTCCGGGATAAAAAGTACCCAATGTGGTGCCCAGGATATTAAAGAATAATTACACCAAGTTTCATCGTAATCGAAACAATAGTTTTTGCGTGATGCCTGAACAAACAGACAGACAGACAAAAATTTTTTTAATCACTTTTTGGGTTCGGTGTCAGTCTAGTAACACCCCCTGCCATTTATTTTTTTGATATTTTCAATGTACAGAATTTTCACTTCTACAGATTTATTATAAGTATAGATAAATAAATATAACTAACATTATACGTAGTAATTATGGTCATGTAGTGGTGAAGAACCTAAATAATTGAATGCTTGTTAAAGTGATGTTAATCATCATTGTGGATGATTTGTAATCTGTAATAATAAAATTGTACCAAAGATATTTGCACGCCATGAGAAATGGCAGACATGTCGTGAGCCACTCTTATTTTAAGATCTTACATGCATGTATTATTTTAATTCTGTATGTATACACATGTTCTAGCAAATAAAATTTCTTTCTTTCTATGTGTGTTGTGTGCTCGCTGTTAGGATGTTACACATGTTTGTGATTCATTAAATTTAATTTACTACACTTCTCCCGGCATTCCCGTAATTATGTCAAGTCGAATAGTTTGTCCCTGCATGTAGTTGAAAAACGGCTGTGAATCATTTCTAAATAATTTAGAACTATCCTAATGGTAGATTGGTTTATAAATCAAAGTTAGCATTAAGACAATGCAAAGTCTGAAAAGATACTGACAGTGTAACTGGGGAGAAGTCTTATTTAGTGTAAACAAGTTTTAACTGATTAGAGAACAAAAACGATGGTGCTGTACAAAACAATATGATCATGATCACAAACAAGGACACTCAAAATCTAAACAACAATAGGAAACGATAGTTATTCAAAGACATCCTCTAGAGGAGGTGCGCATGTTCGATCAAACCACGGAATAAGTATGAGCACAGAAGGCTAGGGCTATGCTTGGAGTCTCTCTGAGGGATCGAGTCCGCAAGGAGACGATCAGGCAGAGAACCAAAGTGGTCGACATAGCTCACATAATAATCAAGCTGAAGTGGCAATGGGCCGGCCGTATTAGCCTTAGTGCCGATGACCGTTGGGGTAGACGTGTTCATGAGTGGAGACCGCGACTCGGCAAACGTAAAGTAACACGCCCTCAGGCTAGGTAGAGCGACGATCTTAGCAGGGTGACTGGTAACTGGATGAAAGTTGCCAAAAATCTTAGGTTTATGTCCAGCATGATAGTGAACTGCTTTTGCTGTAGGCTGCTGAAGATGACGACAGAAGGCTAGGAGAGCAGAACAGTTTTGTACCACCAAACTACTACAGTGATGCCCGATTCGTTTAATGTCTTTGAAACCTTCAATTGATATTCAGTTCTCACTCTGTAGCACAGTTTTTTAATGTCTGTTGCTGAAATATTTCTACTGACAAAAGAGGTCAAACAAACAGGACTATAAAAACTTTATCAACATTCTGATGTTGTAAAGCCTTAGTACTAACTTGTTTGTTATTTCTGTCTAAGCTAGGTTTAAGAGCTAATTTATCCGTGTCGGCTTAGGCAGACATTGTAGTAAGCTAGAAGACTTTCGATGTAATCCCTTATTTATGGCCCGCGTGAAATCTGTGCATCAGTTACTTAATGTTACCGCGGTGCTTCGACAAGCGATACAGTGACGTCCCCTTAAAGACAAATTCTAAAAGGGTTGATACGTGTTCCATATTGTAGAAATTAATGTTTTTGTTGATGATAACATGAAGTATCTCACCTAAGCTCACCTAAGTTTTCCAACAAAAGGACATAAAATCAAATTGTCTCCCAAACCCAAAAGTTCATGATTCCAACCCACAATTGTCATTCCCCAGGGTCCCAGAAGATTTTACCTTTGACCCTGAAATCAACATAGTTATCGAAACGCTAAATCCCCACCGACCCCGTAATTAATTGTCAGCGCCGTGTCCGGGGTTCCATTTCCGGTTGGAAGTGGTTAATTTAGGGTTCGCGATAAGGGCTCGTTAATTTCCGTTGCAACTCACTTGTCATAGGCGCCACCTCGTGGAGCTTTTTGACATTATTTTATCATACTCATTTCCTGCGTGTGTTTTGGAGGGGCACAGAAATGAATGACATTTGGGGTTTGGGTGGTCCTTTTGTTTGTTTAAGTAAACTGTGTACTGATAATTTTAAAAAGAAACATGAAAGTCTTGAAAAGAAATCGCAATAACGTTTCAGTAGGTATTTAAAAATAAATAGAAACAATTCATTTCATCAAATTACACGCTCAACGAGCTGTATTCAGTGACATCACAAAGGCGCTGATGGCAAAAAATAAATTCTGAAAGTCTAAATCGTGAAAATTGGATAAAATTCCAACAATAAAGGAATTACTCTGTAGTGAGGGCATCATTCTGTCAAACTCGTAACAATTTACATTGGGCCCCCTGAACCCTGCCCCCCGCCGCCCCTCGCCCCTCGCCCCTCGCGTCATTACGTCTCGATTGTCGATTGTTATCATCACGCCGACTCATTTGAGGGCGATCGCTCGACAGATCTCCTAACTCAATAAAAGGCGACAAATTCACCCAAGATTAAACGAGACGCCGAACGGATATTGAAATTTTACGATCTTTCCCCTTTAAAGTTTATTTTAGGACGATGCTTTTTGTTTGAGAGATAATGTTCCCCGTTATGTTGGCGTGACATTATGTGTAAACAGAGGTTCCCTTTGTTACTTACTTTCCCAGAACGAGAGCAGTTCACTGTAATCAAGTTCAAACAATTGACTAATTAGCCGAAGGTGACGTGTTGTGACAGTGGATCCTTCTTATTAACCTTACTAGATATTTCAGTGTCAAATATATTAGTCTGTGCAGTACATAATTAGGTCGTCCATAGTGTCCATAGTCTCGCACGCTGACGTAATTGCCTATTTGTAACAATCACCAGAGCGATAGGATATTACAGTTTACCTGATGTCTGTTTTTGCGATGTTTTTTCTTTGGTCTCTATTCGTACCCATTATAACCTTTTCCGTTTGTAATTTATTATATTTATGCACAAGACTATTCTACATTCAACCGGAATGTAATATCCTTGTATTTTACTCTGACTACCAGTCTTTCCACGCCTATCTCGCATCAAGAAGATAAACTACATACTTAGCTACTAGATGTAGCGATGCAATATATAACATTTATGAATACATAACTGGGCACATAAATAACGCCAGATAAGCAGATTTTAATTCAGCAGATAAGTGGCTGGGTCCCGCGGGCCTGCCGTGTCGTATGCCAAAGAGAAGTATGGTACAGAGGGCTCACTTCTAAAAACTGCTGTACCTACCTACGATGAGTGGATGACTGACACACATAGTACATTCATAAACACACCTTTTAGGATGCTGGATAATTCCTGTATTACAGCTATTTTTTGAATGATTATAATCTGCAATTTATGTGCCCTACGTACCTTTATTATACACTTACACTTTACGTCAATAGGGCAATACTTTAAGCAAAATCGTTAATTGTAGCGGTTTTTGAGAAAACTTATTTTTAGCAGTGACTGATTTCTGGTAAATATTATGATAATCATGCTATATAATGTTTCAGTTGGTATCTTCTGCGCACCTTAATTTCGCACATTGAATGAAGTGAACCTCCTGTCCGATCGACTTTGTGACGTGGTTCCGTATCTGCCACGTTATGGCCTGCGGATCCCTGCTGCTCGAGGGCGACTGTCCCTGCTACACTGTTCCAGATAATGCTTTGTTTGTTTATTACCATGACGCGCTGTAATTTTAGAACATTTTCTTTGGAAACAGGCTGAGTGAGGTCGGTGCTTGTCTCTTTACAAGTATAAATACAATGTTTTTGAAATGATACTGACAAGACTACAATTATGTAGATTATCTACATAGGTAGGTATTAGATCCAATAAACAACGTCGTAAAAATATGACTCATAAAGTTAAACGAGTTCGGCTAATTAACACTAGATGCTATATATTTTTTTTTAAAAGAGTTGTTTTTATACCTTACATATATGATATTCTAGGCCAAACTCGCTATTTAAATATTCTAAATACATACCTATATTTCAACGATAAAATTTTGTTACTAAGGTGATGAAAGTTTAAGTAGTAAAGTTACTAGTTAGATGTGGAAAAAAATTGAACTAAAAATATAATTCATTCACAAGATTGTGACCACTAGAATAAATTCTCTCTGTATTACCTTATTACTGAGAGCAATACTAAGATACAAAGAAGCCCCACTCAATACGAAATAAGGCCAGCGCCAAATGAAGCAGATGTTATTAGCAATCAAGCAGATGAATTCGACTGAAGAAATAACGAACGCTAGAATGGAAGGCAACTTAATAAAGAAAGTGGAAACAAACGGGAAAGAAAAGAAAAAGTATTGAAAACAAACATCTGTCGCGAACGAAACTAAATGAAACCGACATTAGGCGACGTTCAGTTGTGCCAATTTTTCTATAACATGTTTTGTTACGTAAAATTAATAACGAGGTTTCTAGGCACCTTTGACTGTGTTCTTGCAACAGAAGGATATAGAAAATCAGGCAAAAAGTTAATAAAAACGTTGACGAATGACGTAAGCTTCCTGACTAAGTCGATACATTCAACTAACTCAAATAATATAAAAACTGCAGAAAACTATTAAATAATAACTCAAAAGAACTTGTGGAACTTTGTTAGGAAAGGATAGCGGATAAAAATGAAACCAGTTACGCGAGCCAATAACACTTCTAATTGATACCAATGACTATGGTGAAGTTATCCCTTTTAAGGCAAAGGCTAGTCCAGATGCGTCTGAAACTATAAAGCAAGCATTATTTTGCGCTCATTTTACCCCAGTCCGTGACCAGTGGATAATAAACCTTCTGCAGCAAGCCAGGGGGTTAACGTTCATACAGTTAAGCACGTTAATGCTATGTCTGTCCCCCCCGGCGAGACTGAGGGACGAGATTACAACACTATTAAATTTGGGGATGAAAAATGAGAGCTGTATTTGATTTCGATTTGCGAACATAAACGAAACTATTTATTCTTTGAAGATTAAAAGGGTTTTGGAATTAAAGGGCTATTTATTTTGAATGGGGAGCGGAATGACACACCTATAGTTATAAACATGTGTAAGTTGTGACAGTCAATTGAGTGATATGGGTTGTTGAATGGTGCTCGTTATACGTCAATTGTAAATAGACCATTGTACTGTTATATTAGTATCGCCAATGAGCTAGAACCTGCCACTTTAGAGTTTCACTGAATAAAGATTTTGTAATATTCATGTCGCCTAAAATACCTACACCTTGTTATAATATTTGGGTCTTCATTCAAAGGTAAAAAGCGTGGGCGTGCCACGTTGGTGAAATCCTAAATAATGATGATAATGTACGCAAACAATGAAAGTGTTATATCTGCGCGACACGCTCGTGTTCAAAAATGTCACAAAAATAAAGTCCTCTCAAACAAAAGGTTGGATGAAACAAAAGTATAATAAATTAACTGAGCCCTTTAAAGACATCGCATCGTAAATCATTGAGAAATATAGATCCGTTGTAACGCTTGTATGTGAAGGAATTGAAGACAAACTCAATAATACATACGACGACTGTTCTAAAGTAACGAAGTATGCGTTGCGAATTGTTACTGCCAGGGTTACCAGTCGTCAGAATATTGGCTTTAGACTTTTTGATAAGATATATCAAACTTTTTTTCTGAGGACCAATAAGATCCGGCTGTGTAGTCTTAGTGAAATTCATGTCACTTCCTACAAAATCTGTCGGAAATATAATAAGTCAAGCTGATCTTACTTACGGCCTATTGTGCTATCTCGAAGTAATTTAATATATTAAGTCCAAGGCTAATCCTACTTACGGCCTCCTATGTTACCAGGGCACAATAAAAAAGAGACAGTCAAGCTTTCATGGCGTCGCGTCGCGGCAAGTGGCGTCAAGTAGCAAAACCCAACGTAAAGCGTCGTTGGCATTGTGAGATATACAATGGTCGGTAATGCAGGCCTGCCTAATGGCTCATTTACATTATTCAAAGCTGCGGGAAGCGTTAGATGTCTAATGTCATGCAAGGAGGCCACAGAATGTATCGCTTGGGTCGATGGACCATCCATATGCTTGTTTCCATCTCCTTAAATATTTTTTCGCATTTCTCAATTACGTTAGTTCCAGCTTCAAGATCCACTAGATGTGGCTGTATATCAGTATAATTTTCTATCGGTACAAAACTTTTGTTAACATCAGTTGTTCAGGTAGGGTACAACTCGTATTCAGGAACTAAGGAAGTCACACGAAACGACCGACCCATCGAATTTCGTCGTTTTACTGAATGTGAAACCTCCTTGCATGCTTTATAGCGCTCGAGTTCTCGACTAATGTAAACGGTTCACAATGTTGCCGGGACATAGTTTGCGCGAGCATAAAATACCGCGCGGAGTTGTTGAACCACTGCTTTAGAATTAACTAGTCATTAAGGTACATTAGTCACTACGGGAGTTCATTAGTCAAAGCAGGGTTTAGTGGTGTGTTTGCTGGAGTTTTAAAGGTGGGAGTGAAAAGTTTTTTTTCCTTTTGGGTAAACGCGGAATTAGTAAGGAAATCTTGACAATCGAGTTTGTTAAAGCGGTGTTTTTTAAGGATGATGCTGTATTCACGCAAACTGAAGTTGATAACAAAGAAAGAAAAAATATTATAAGAGACAAAAGAAAACAATAAGAAAATGACTCAGTTTTTCAATAGCTGTGACGAACAGAATTCGAAGCGTGTCAGTCGTTGACGAGTTGACGCTGAAACATAAAATTACGTTTATTACATCGACGGGCCTGTACGGGTCATGTCGCGCGCGACGAGAGCGTGAAACGCGACGAATACAATACACGGCCCATTGAACACACTCGTGGAACGAATGCCGGTTAGTTACGGGGAGTGGGACGTGTGTTGTGGTGAAGATCAAATCATTGAGATGTGGTTATTAGGTAAATAGACTATTAGCTATAATTATATTGTAACACGTGAAATTATTGAAAACCCTGGATAACTTAGTAAGTAAGATTTAGACTAGAATCGTCACTCGAAAAATTATTTCCAGTTTTAAAATGCGACGTGCCTAACTGCTAGACCCTTTAAAACAATGGTTATGAACTTATGCTTACAAAACTCTATCGTGACTATCCCTTACATTTAGTTTACGTGACACAACGCAACGAGTCTCCAGCTGAGACAATAAAGGGATTTTCTCAAACGTTTCGCAACGCTCCCGCGCGGCCGTCAGCACAGATTAAATAAACTATTAATCTCTATCCAAAAGGTGTATTTGCATAGCGATTATAGTTAAGATCCGGAATATCTCGCAACAAAGGGTCTGCACAAACTGATATGTAAATTGTTCAACAAGGACTTGCAAAAGCGTTATGACTATGGAATTGTTAGCAACTGGAGCAGTATGACTATGCATCTACATCGCAGAAACGCTTTTACAGTCCCGGCAATCGACTAGGTAAAAACGATGAATGTAAATTGAAGAGCGTGTATTCAAAAAATTACAAATTATATTTTTTTAAGCAGTTATTTGAATATTTATGAGTTTCAGTCTACCTTAGCACTTCCATTTACTATTAATCTGTGCTTATGCTTATGACGCAATGTTCGGGAATAGTCGCTTGTGCAGCTCGTTCGCAGAATTGTAAAGTAAGGAATTTAGATTGATACAGCTCTGATTGAGTGCAATCAGCTGATTGATTCACTTCATTTGAACGTGAGCCGCGATCGCGACTCGTTTTATTGTGAAAGAGTATTTTAAAATTGAATCGTTTCGGTTCTGCGTTTGTTTGGATTGGAACCAATAAAACTGAAGTATTCCACGATTCAAAATAAACACGTAAACTAAATCCTGTTTGCTTATTTATACGATCCTGAGGCTTAAACGGTTAGCTGTTCACTTATTTATTTATGTTCATTACAGAAGCCGTGTAACCTGTATTTAAAGTTTCTGTAATCGCTTTTTATAGACCTCCCGCAGTTGCGTACAAACTTTAATGGACGCAAAAAAATACTTTACACAAATGCAATTACGTTCGGCAGCGGAACAAAATACATAAATTAAATACAACTTAATATTCACAAAGGAGTCTGTGTCGATTGAATGTTGAATAAAAGTGCGTTTCCAACAATAACATGCGGTGAACGGGCGGCGCCATTGTGTACAAACAGTGGGCCAAGCTGGGCATTTTATCATGCAAATGGGCTTTGGACATTGTGCTATATAGTTCATATTATGGTGCATGGGGCAGCTGCGCGTGCGATGAGGCGAGACGGACGAAACACCTTGTTTACAAAAAACATAAAAATTACATATAAACAAGGTGTACATAAATTGTTCGACTCGGTTCACTAAATTATATAGGTGACGACAAATGTATGCACCAACAGCAATAACTCACTGCTGTTTGAATTTAAATGGGGTGTTATAAAGATATTAACATAAAGTATTAATACCAAACCAACTTATAATAAAATTGTGAAATAAAAATTCTATAGGCTATAAGGTTTGCAATAAAAAACTTCGTCATTATGGGACAGCATGTTTACGTAATGCCTCTAAAATGATATTGGATTAGATACATTTCCAACAACTTCCCACACAAACCTGTAAGGCTGTAACCAAAAACAAACAAATGGAAACAAACAATCAAATGTCTCTATTCAAATACAAAACAAACTCATAAAACCGAACTCATTTTAAACTCGAGTTAAACTATTGACACAACGGTGCGATCAAAATAAAAACATCCCTATTCAATGAAAAAAGGTTGAAGCGTTGTCCGATTGCACCCCTTTTTTTCAAAGGGCGTGATTCTGAGGTCATTGTGAGGGGTGACAGGGGGTAACATAGAGTAGCATCAGCTACAGAAGGGACAGTTGGAACATTGCAATGTAATGCTTGCTATGGAGCGGAGTATTCTGGGTATTAAACTTGTGGACCGGGTTAAGAATACAACAATCCGTTCCATCACTAACATTACTCGTGCTGGACACATCTTCTGCATGTCAGACGATCAATCAATGGGCCAAACTTACTACACAGTGGGTCCCGCTTAATGGCAAATGACATCGCGGCAGGCCCAGACAGAGATGGCGGGATGAGCTGGACTTCTTTAATAAAAAACATTAGCTTGCATTAATTGATGTTAAAAAGTAATCAGTGCATGTTACTATGTATGTACCTATAATAGAAGCTTTTAGCAGATAGTTTAAGTAGTATAAGTTGGATAGTTCCGGGGTCAAATGCCTATACAAAAAAGTTCATGGCTACTGTTATTAAGTATTCCTTCTAAATTCCAAACTTAAGTTAAATTCTACTCTTCTATTTGATCTGAGCTTTTACTAGTTAGCTTTATTCTAAAATCCCAGATCCTTCAGCGTGATAATAAAGAACCCATGTAGGTATGGAGTGGGCTCTCTGTGGCTACTTATTCATTGGTCGTATTGCATCGGTTAGCCAAACTGGCACGCGAGCACGTGCTGTGCTGTGCCAAGTCGCCGGCATATTGCGGATGCGTGAGAAATTGTCGGGGGCCGAACGTTTTTTTGTTTATTTATGAAATGAAAGGTTCTACAAGGATAATACATAATAATAATTATACTGAACTAAAATAACGACATTATTTACATTGTTGGTTGGCCGTTTTGAAGACTGTTCGAAACTAAACATTGTTTAAAACAATAGAAAGAACCACTACAACCTATTCTAACGTTAACGTCGTTAAATATAAATTAAGTGAACACGCATCCATCTTCATTATTAAGAGATCCAAGAGCCGTGATACGGAAGCTTAGCTGTAATCTTTAGTACCGAGCGCCGGGGGCACAACCATACCAAGTAACATTTGTTATTACTGGCTTTTTACTAACCCTTCCATACGAATGTCAATTAAAATCTAAAAGCTGTAACAGAGCCCGCAAGCGAATACAAACTTGATACAATTAAAAAGCTAGCCGAATAAAACTTGGAACAACAATGGGCTTAACGACGCAAATTGAGCTAATAGTTAATCTGTAACCATTGCGTAGTAACAGAGGCGTCGTTAGTCCGCCACGGTGCGCAAACAAGCAATCAGCGTGGAGAAATAAAACAAACAGATGCGGTCGTGTCGCGCCTATCAATGTGTTACCGTGATGGCGACTCGCTTTTATTTTTATGAGCGTTTTACGAGCCTCGAAAGGATTTGTTTTAGAGCCGTACGTGATAAATGCACCGCTGGGATTGAATAACGTTTGGTTCGGTTCCTACTTGTGACGCTTGCGAACATTGTCGATGAGTGCTAGGACTGGGACAGATGTTCATCGTGCCATCCACTCGTGTACAGATGTTGGTACGACTGATGGATGTCTCGCATTTGAAGGGGACAGTTGGTAATCAAAGTTCTAGTTGTAGTTTTGAATTTTTGATGGGAAAGTTTTGTGAATTACAGAGTTCCGAAATTTTAAATAAATATAGTTTACATTAGATTAAGTTTTGGTGGACCAATATTTTTTTTTTACAACACTTATTTTGTATTTAATTATTGCGTACCTACCACATTCGACAGAGAAACGGATGATGTAAGATGATACTGCTACTCATATTCTATCTCAACCTTTGTCAATCATTTACAACCCACGAAAAGATACATTTTTCAAATGAAAGTTGGTAGTAGCACCTACTTCGGCACCGCACCCATTTCGTGCAACGAATCTCACCGCCACAAATTAGCTAATCAAGATTATAATTATCATAAGTCTAGCCCTGATTACAACACTATAGTACGCACGTGCGAGTGGTCAGCCTGACTCAGTAGACCCGTCTGGTGGGACCGTTAGAGCACGTGCACCCGTGTGGTGCGCCGCCGATCGACCGATAACACAACAAACACCAATAATCCCTAACTTGGTGTTAAGTTAATTAATTCAAAGTATTTGAAACATTAGTCTGCGCATAATTGAGTGGTTTAAGTGGCTGTTTCAACGGGAAACACAGTATAAATCAATTTATTGTAAAGCTCTAATCGTAGGGTACCTATGCAAGTTTTGATCAGAGAAAGATTCTAGCGGTTTGTGGTTAGAAGTAGACACTGCAGTGCACTGTGACTAAAATATAACTATGATCTAACGCATTTCCAGCGGGGTAAGCCACTATCAGTATTAATGGCTTTCACTATGACAGTTCAACAACATTCATTGCGTTATTTACGGTGTTGAACAGATTTTTTTTTTGACGATATGGAGCAATGGATGAGCAATATCCTTCAAAATGATTCACAATTGTGATTGATAGTGTGTTACACAATTAGGGTGCTGGTCTAGCATAAACATATTACCTACTTATGCTTAGAGTATTTTAAATAAATCGAAATGCACACATACCACATCAGACGCCGTAACAATCAATTTAAAGATACTTAAATCAGTTGTAACTGAGTTAGTTAGTTTTATAGGTATAGTCCAGGAAGAAAGGCGAAAGTCTCGCAAATAAACTTCATAGCAGCCATAACAAACCGATGCTTGTACAAATCACCCAGAGCACCTACCTCGGGACGTGTAAACCCGCGGCTGTAAATATAAACGCGCCGTAACGCGCGATATCCGCGTCTATTACCAGCCAACAGCTTTCCGTTCAATTCCTAACCAAACGGCTCTAAGTGCTTACACCAATAGCATCTCATACAAATAGTTCAGAAAGATCACTTCACTACACTTAAAAAGACCAGAAGACCATTCCATAAGTTTCTGCATAAGGACACAAATTGTACCGCTGTTTTCTAAACATCACTTCGAGGCTCAAATCAACGATGACTTATTTATTTTTATGGTCACTTGAATGAGGTTCGATGTGACGTTGCAGAATAGTGCTTCTGCACTAATTAACACAGCAGAATATATAGCTAACAGTATTAAAACTGTTTTTGCTTTCACTGTTCTTTAGATTTCTGATCTGCATAGTTTATGAATGTTCATATTCAATTGCTTCGCATGATATTAAGAGATTTTAACATTAATGTAAATAAAAGGATATAGTAGGTAGGACTTAAATAACATTGGTCTTTCTGCACTTTTATTCGGGCCTGCCAAGGGCTAGTGACTCTATCGAGGGAAACACCTTCCATTCCAACGCTTGCCAACCTCATTAGCAGTCGACTACTGCTCACAAAAACATGCAATGTAAAAAAAATGTGTACGTAGGTAACATGTGTGTTGTCCACATTACCAGTGTGTTTGCTCTTTTGTTTGCTAGATCTGAGGTTTACGTGCATGACTGAAGTTTGGGACGACCAAATAGCAACGAGCTCCGGGCCATTCCGCTCAATTAGGCCGACTTTTATTCGCAAATGGTAAGGACATTTGGTGCGTGTTGATTGCAATAATAAATTAAATATAGGTGTTATACTTTTTTAGATAGCGGCGCCATACGTAAAAACATGTAAGAAATGTCATATAAAGTAAAAAAAGAATGCAGCTATTATATTTAATTAATTATTAGCATATATTCGCCGTTAGTGGATTTCCGCGGAATGACCCCTCCATGTTTTCCTAACTTCTTATTGAATTTTAGTTCGAACTACTTCTGATAAATTTAAACAAAAAGAAGCTGGACTGTTTTTCGAAGGCAAAAGTAATTCCGTGCTTACGAACCGAAAAAAAGTAATTTACCATTTAGAACGAATAAGGGCAAAGTAATCAAACAATCGAGCTTAGCATTTTAATTAAGGAAATTAAACAAAGAGACAATTAAATTGAAACGTATCAAGCAACAACCCAAGACGCGCATCGAAAGCAATTTCCCTATTACCGAACAAAGTCAACAAAGACAGGAATTTTAAGTGAAGGAACGTATCGTATACGTACTCGTAACTCGTAAGGCATTAATTAGGCGCTTACGGACGACAGAATTGGGGTACGGGAGAGACAGACACAGAAGGTGTACATGCGATAGCTAAAGTATGGATTAGATATAGATATAGACTCTTGTAAATAGAGAAGAGGACGCGAAATAAAGCAAAACTAATTGTTACCGTTTCAGTGGCAAATAAATATAAAACCACTCCGGCAGGCTAGGCCCGCGTGGTAGATTACAGCCCACTCTCTCTCTAAGAGAGGAGGCCTGTGGCCCAGCAGTGGAAACAATATAGGCTGATTATATTATTGATGGGTGTATGGTAGTCTTTGAACAAACAGTAAATATCCCTGTGCTCTTTATTATTCTTCTGAAACTGATCTTTTAATTCGTTCTTTAGAACATCTGTTGGTTCCCTACACAAACTTACTCATCAAGCACCAAGCTGATCTCCTATTGTTTCCGCTGTCAGAACCCGGCGAGACGTCGTTTAGACATGACTATAACTTGGCCTTCTGTATCCTCTCACACTATGTTTGAGCTCTCAATTACTGAGGAACGAAACTTGAACCGTGCTCAATGCTTGCTGCTCAACCTCAACAATTGATTGAGTCAACACCGCTTATGAGCATCACTGCCCTTTTTGTTTTGAGTGTTTAACTAAATTATTAAGCAGGTACCTGTTTACTTTACCTTTTAACCAACAGTATTTGATTTTGAGAAAGATGTTTAAAAACATGAGATGACAAAATATTTTAAAGTTCAAAACACAACCTAGGTAGAAGTAAAATATTAAAACTTCATTTTCAAAATGGTTAGACGTGAGACGCGACAGCAAATTCAATAAGGGCAAAATCGTGTGTAAAATATTTTAAAGAAAACGTTGAGCAAACAGATTCGTTTTTGAAATTCAAAGTTCAATCTTAAAATATTCGTAAATCTTTCACACTGTATTACCCTGAATAATGCAGCTTCGTTAACATTGCTTTGACGTGCGGCTACTTAGTAAGGCAGGCGCGTACGCACCTCGGACGAATCAATTAGTTTGTTCCCGCTCCGACATTACAACCGCTTTCCCTCACGTTGAGCAGTTGAGCTAAAGGTAAAGTTATTAATTTTACGGATGTTATACTTTCATACCACATTGCGGGTCGGAGCAAGGTTATTACTTGTAAGATGTCGTGTCTATTTGAATGGTCTATGAGAGCGCGAGCTCATGTACGACACCTATTAGTATGCCAGCACCTTTATTATTTATATTTTTACTCGTGGCTAAATAATAACAGCCGCACGAGTCGATTGAAGGTTCGTGGATGGGTGACCACACATTACATATCAAGACCCCTCCGTGCCTCGGAAAGCACGTTAAGCCATTGTTCCAGGCTGTCGTTTGTAGATCCATGTAAAATACTCGTACGCAGCTGCATCTGGTTAGACTGGAAGCCCACTCCAACGTAGATGGGAAAAGGCTAGGCAGATTGACTTTTATTTACAGACTTTTCGCGAATCTTTTTCTTCTTTTAAATTTCAGGCTCTGTGTCGAACATTATTTTCAGTATTTAGTCATTAGAAGTACAACAGTCTTTTATTCAGCTATATCTAGGTTCAGCTATATCTAGGATTAATTCAAGCTCTCAAAATAGCTGCTTAGCTCATCAGCTTCATAACCATTGAAAGTCTTCTCTAAGATATCGTTAACTTCCAAACTAACTGAACTGTTATAAACTTTCTCGTCGTCTTGTATAGTAATATAGTAATCAATACCATGTACAGTGCATCACTCAGCCGAAGAGCGTTCACATTTATTTTACTTTGAGTTCCATTTAACTTGTTTCTATAAAAAATTGATTAGTTTTAACATGCTCTGCAGTCTTTCTTCTTTCTTTTAGATAGTGCTACATGAATGTTGTTTAGTGTTGCATCACCTAATATTTCATTATCATCACGAGGATAACCAAAACCCCTTGCTTGATTGAATAACATTACAAACTGGTTCAATCTTCCACTGTTTTAAATCCTTGCACGTCTAAAACTATCTCCTGAAACTATCCAAAGCTCTACTCAAACCTTCAAAGGAATTGATTAGTTCTATCTAATCTGCCAAAGTGTTATTAGGTTGTCCTAAGTTACATGAAGTTATTAAATAATCAATTCCACATAGATGTGGAGTCTTTCAGATCTGGAGGAGAACGTGTTAAATGTGTTAGTATCAGCTCTAAAGTTTCGTCTTGAAGGAATCAATTTACTAAAGTCTGTTACTATACGCTTAGAAACTTTCCCTCTATGCGGGTTATTATTATAGAATTATCGGCGTATAAATTAGCACGTTAGAGATAACAGCGTCTACTCCATTACTCGGCGGAAGGTACTTCGCTTAGGTAGTAATCAATTAGCTTTGAACCACTTCTATTAAAGGCTTTCCCTGACTTATTAGACTACATTTTACAAAACCGACCTCTTCGCTCCAATTTACAGCTGATTTATTTTCTAAAGTTTTGAAAGTGGCTTTTGCTCGTACCAATATAAAAAACTATACTCGTATTAAATTTATGAAGAGGTATTATAATGATGCTGCCGTGGAAGGTGTGTTTCCCGCATGTCGGTGCCTCGGGAGCTGGGAGTCGGTTCGTGCAGTGCCGGCGACGAATCAATTAGGTCGACACCGCGCCGCCATTACCGACGCCCGGAGACTCCGCTACCAAGTGATCCCAGTCACGAAAGCTGAGCGAAAGCAAATTCTTAAATGCAGGTTTCAGGAAGGACTTCGTAAAGAGTTTTGTAAAAAATTAAGGGAATAAGGATCCCTTTAAATCTTTTGGCCAGGACCTGGAACCTATTTTTAACACCAGTTTTGTTTCCAATTAGCTAGATAAGGATTAAGAAAAATTATAAATTCCAAGTATAGATGATAGTCTGGTCAAGGGTCATCATTATGTCTTCAAAGAAAAGGTTATTATTAAACGATCAACTCGTATCCATCGCTACTGCTTATGATTTGCCACCTGCTATATTTTGTCGCGCATAACTCAGACTCCGGCGGGATTCGCGGTTCGATTCCATCCGACTCAGTATCTTCCTATACTTCCTGTATATCTTCACGTTCAGGTTCGTTCCACGTGTAATGAGCAGGTTGTACTGGTACTTACATATTCTAGATTAATCGCAACATCGTCGTTAGTATTTGTAAGCTATGATTGGATATGAATTATTGTTGATCTGTCCTCAGTATCATTCTCATATTAGGTTTATCACATTAAGATAATTTTGGTGAGATGAACCTAATATTAGGCTGAGACTTAGACGACAGCTCTAATATAGTGTATGGAAGACCTTTACGTCTAGCGAGCGCCCACAGCTGGTACGTCTTTAAATAGAAATAATTTGAATTCTCCTGTAACAAATCTTAAGCTGTCAGCAGATGATATACGTAAGACACTGCGAGAATGGACACTTTCTGTAATAATAGTGCACACGGAACACAAGCGGATCAGGTCACTATAACTAAGTTGTAGTGTAATATTAGTTTACCAGGAACTAGTGAATGACTGCCGCACATCATGTCTTCTATTTTATAGTGACGAAGTACACGGTGGACGTAAATCATTGCTCGAATACTGCTGTTCAGTTGGAGATGCTTCGGGTAGAAAGCTTTGAGCTACTTGGACGATAAATTTCAAAAACCAGTCTTTGATAGTCTACCATTTTAGTATCTCATTGACATGGTGAATGACAGCTATGCTATTGATAAATATGATGAGAAATAGAGAAGCAGGATATCCAAGAGTGGGAATTTGGAATCGGGCCTCGAAAAGCTGTTTGATTAGGTTTCCAATGGGAGCCTAAAACGTAATAATAGTTTATCTTCTTCATCTTCACCCCCTTCACCCGGTATGTATGAGAGTCATACCCAGCAGTGCGTGAAGGGGTTGCAGGATTTGTTACTTTTTATAAAACGACTGCAATTACAAACATTGACAGAACAAATCAAATAGAAATGATTGTCATTACGTACAAACAAACGGCGCAGATGTGAGGGTCGTAATTTCCTTGATGTCACTCGCGTGTAATGTACCCGCGAGTCGCGAGTCTCGGTAAATATTCAATTAGGTTCGTTTGAACCGCGGCCGCGCGGCGTGCTGGGGGAGGCACTAATATTAAAATTGCTTTGCTTGCTGATAATAATATGTAGATTTTGAGGTAGGTACTTTGCATTGTGATTGCAATTAATTTTGTTATTGGTTTTGTTACAATTTGGCGGAAAGACAGTCCGTAAGTATTATGAAGATTTACATCCTTTCTATTATTGTGATTGTTTGGTAAAGATAGACGTTCACGATCATGCGCAATTTAATATTCACACACACGTACGTAAACTTACGCCTTATTCCCATGGGGGCAGGAACTACAGAACGCTACCTTCTACGATCCTTACATAGGTACTCCTTTTGCTTCGTTTACGTTCATACATCATCATACACGCATGCCTCCGGTAGCGAGTTCCACGCAAGTAAACTTTCCGAAGAACATCACCAATAAGGTCTGTATAATAAGTACCTACTACGATTTCTCCAAGACTTGAGAATGGAATCAAAACAGACCTCACCTCTCGGTCTTCTCTCGGTCATGGAATCACTAGACTTTTTCAGCCAGCTATCAATCGCCACGACTTCATCTAGGCAAGTGAAAGCCAGCGCGGAAGCCAGACTCAGGGGTTTTGCAGTAGATTTTGTAATCGAATTTAATGTGATAAGGTTAAGTCTTTACTTTTTACGGGGATGATGTTTTCCCTTAATTAATAAACCTCTTATAAAGAGAGGAAAAAAGACATTATTAATCGTGTGTCGACATTTTTATTTGCAGGAATGTAACGCAGAGTTATTTCTCGTCTAAATGATGTTGGTAAAGAAAGACTTTTAAATTTACCATTGCGTGTTAAATTGTTATTGAAAAGGTCAAATGTTAGTTTTCCAGTAGCTAGGTAGGTACTACAATACATTGGTATATTTTATTAATCTGACTAATAAAGCTGTCAACCTTTAAACTATAAGCCCGTGTTCGCACGGACGTAAAGATATCGTGGCGGGATTTTATCGCGCACTAGATTTTCAACTCTGTGTTAAGCTGACCATTGAGAATCCAATAGAGCGCATCCCAGCGCGTCAAAAGGACCCACTCTTGGATTTTCAACACTCGGCGCTAAGAAGTGCGTTGGAAATCCAGTACGCAAAAAAAAACGCCGCGGGAAAAACACGCTCGTGCGTACTTACGAGGACCTTGGCTTACAGAATATTGAACTGCAACTGATTTTAGAAGCACTTTGCTGGTCGGATCACAAGTGTTGTTTTTACGAGCAACTTGCACTACGAGAACACTGAAAGTCCAACATACATTGAAACAATGTAGAATGTTGAAAAGTAAGTAGATACTTATCTAATTTAAATAAAAAAAGACGTTAACAAAATGTCATTAATATTCGCCGATCGCTCGAATATGTTCTCCCTAAGTAGTGCTTATCTGAACATCTTCACAAAGCAGCCTGGTTAACATGCATGCATGCAAAACGCATCCGACGGCGGCGGCGGTAGCGTTACCTCGCAACAACTCGACAACCAGTTGCACCGCGATTATGTAACGATAGCGCGGTGATTATCGTTAATTTCAATTATCTAATAAGATTACTGCTAATTTGTTGGCTAGTCGGCAATTTACTGTGGTCACAGCTGTAACGAGAAATCCAACGAGTTAGGCTGGCCGCATACGGCCGGTTTCCTGATTCGGAATTCAGATTCGGAGACACCGAATGCACGCATTTCATACAAAATTTTCTCTTTAGCGCACACGTTCTTATATTTCCCGTCAGGCTTTCCGAACGGTTTCTTCCTGATTCGGAAACCGAATCAGGAAAGCGGACGTATGCGACCGGCCTTAGAGTGGAAGTTTGGAAACTGCGCCCTGGGCTTCGATAAAAATAAACTGAAAAGTACCAGTTTTAGTTTTAGAGTGATTGAAAATTAGAGTTATCCTTGGTTTTGTCTCACTTTCTGCGTGGAAACAAATGACTATCACTGTAGTATGGATCGATATGAGCGCATCTGAAAACGCGATATAATTAACTACAGAGATCATTCTTCACTATAATATTCTTCAACACGCTGGACTATCTGTTAAGGCAATCATAATCTTATTTGATTTCGTTTGATGTCTTCATACCCGTATGTGACATTATTCCGTAGGGGAGTAGGGAAGATCATAATGACCAATTTATGAGATATCTCATTTTCTAATTCTGTCTCGTTTAGATAGGGACTTATTAAACAATTTATAGCACTTACTCTAATACCAGTATTTCAACTGGTTAAGATAAACAAATAATCATTTGTCTTGTTTTATTACCGCTTATTAGTCAAACATGTCGCTTATTTATGAGTTTTTAAATCAGATGAAAATCGAAGATCAGAACGAACTATTTTTCATTTCACAGAAAATTATTTTTCAGATGTAATATGTATTACACGTAAAATATGTAGATGCAAACTCTCGACTACTCACTAAAATAAAAAATAATGCAGTTACGATTCTATGCATACACTCGTAATATAATAATACCGAACCAGTGAACACATACGTACTGCAACTCGGCCGCTGTCCCATTCATTCATTCCAGTAGTGAGCTAACAATGGAGCTAGACCCAACGGATTAGTTATGCCTAAGTCGCGGAACAAAAAGCTGGATAATTGCACTGGCGAGTAGTCGCGCCAGTAACTCGCGCTAACTGGTGTAGATAGTGGCACGTGTGAACGGATGTGTGGCTGTTCGGTGGACGTTATTGTTGGTGGTAACTGTGTGCTTTGTACAACTTAGTGCTATTGTTCAGTTTCAAGTTAGTTGTACCATATTTACCTTTCATGAAGTTTTGCTATCAGGTCTACAACATAAAGCAGTTCTTAAAGAACTGTCAGCATGCGTGATGTTTCTTTAAATCAGAATCTATGAATCCTGATTTCTATGTCTGTTTTTTAAGTTTAGGTATGCCAAATACAAACAGAATATTACTGAAAAAGTCTTATCAAATAGCTCTAAAAGTCCGTGAACTTCCATTTTCGTAAGCAGTGCAGGTCATAAAATACTCTCTATCGAACCAATTCCACTGAGTTACAGTACCTTTACAATTTCTACGAATATATATATTAAGGCTGAGCCTTTATTACTCCGACTCGGCTACTATTTATGTGCCAAAACACCTTATAAATCGCTGGCACAGATTAAAGTTTACAAGCCAATGTTGACATAGGCTTCTAAGGACTTCAGTGTATTTAGGAATTATTGAGAGAATAAGCAATCACTATGTATTAACTCAAACTTAATGGGATATTGTTGATAGAGGATCATTTACATAATAGTAATTTGTTGGACACTCACCGCGCGGTGACGAGCGAGTAAAGTTTAGATGGAAGTGTGTCACGTCATGCTTCAGACTTTAATGTGGTTTCGATAGGAATCTATTTGATGTCCTTTGCCTCCCACACGCACAGACCTCCGATTAAGGATTGTCCTACATCTATTCTGATTTTGAATGATCGGAGATACATTAATCTGATTTTTAACCGACTTCAAAAAAAGGAGGAGGTTCTCAATTCGTCGGAATCTTTCTTTTTTTTTTTTTTATGTATGTTCCCCGATTTCTCGAAGACGCCTGGACCGATTTGGAAAATTTTTCTTTTGTTTGAAAAGGTATACTTCCCAAGTGGTTGCATGATCATCAGGTTAGGATCTGATGATGGGATCCCAGGGGAATCGAGGGCAACCTTCAAATTTTATAGGCACATAGTACCATTTTCATATATTTTCTAAAGATGTTTAAGTATTTGCATCTGATAATCATCATCTCAGGTGGATGAGCTGATGATGGAAGGTACAACTCCTCAACGGCTTGGAGTTAAAAGAAAATTCTTTCAAAATTATTTATAGTAACACTCGTGCATTTGCTCTCGGAAAGCACCATTTGGTGAAGTGGAACTGATGATGAAGACCACAGATGGCCACCGGAACTACTCAATAATATCTCCGTACTATTTCACGGGTTGCGATTCGATACTTTAACATGGTTGCTAAGCAATTTATGCTCGTCACAATGTGAATGGTGATATGGAGCTGATGGTGGACCAGGAGAACTCTTCAACAATTAACTTCCCTGCATCGGTAAAAGCAATATTTTGTAAATGGCGATGAGAAAGTTGACACTAGGCTATTGTAACTGGGGAGCGGTGAATGCTGTTGCGAATCCCGCACCCCCGGCTATAGGTAGAGGTGGAACACCGCGGTGGTTTTAGCCGGTAAGAGTCCGGCATGCCCCTCTGTCACCCCCACGATAGAGGAAGTCCATGAGGATTTCCACCGCGAGAAAAAAAAAAAAAAAAAAAAAAAAAAAAAAAAAAAGGCTGTTGTAACTGAGATAAATTATAAGCAGACCCAATAAAAAGCGTGAAATAAAAACTTTTTAACAAAAAAAAACCGACTTCCAAAAAAATACTACAAAGTGAAAAATAACTTTAATTTCGGAAGTCGGTGGCAAAAAACTAAAATACAGATCCAAAGACACCGACTTCCGAAATTAAAGTTATTTTTCACTTTGTAGTATTTTTTTGGAAGTCGGCTTTTTTTTTGTTAAAAAGTTTTTATATAATCATTTAGGAGCGGAGATACCGACCGACTACTGAGTCGTATAGAGAGACCTAATACTGACGGTGACTGCACCTGTATTAAGTCTCTTTATACTCTATAGATTTAGGTACTGAACCGAACCCACTATCAATTCTAGTAAATCTTCGTTCCGTGTAGAGTGACGGTTGTGACATTTGCTCAGCCAATCAGTTTTGTCGATCGTTTGGCCCTTTACGACGCGGCGTCAGTGACTCAGTATTGAATTTTGGTTTGCTCTGTCTGTGTTCCTACATATTGATTCATGTTATGTGCTTACATTGTTTGTACATAATTTATATTATATGCACCGATTTTTTGCTGACAATATTGTATTTGTTGAAATAGATAAGTTGGTACTCAAATGGCTGAGGACTCGCCATAAATTAACTTGAACGCACAATATCAAGAGCTTACAATATCCAAATTTTCCATCCAGTGCACATATTTAAACGAGTTCAATCGAATCAATTACGTGTTTTCACAACGAGTACATAAAGGGATCAGCACAATGAGTGGTCCGCGCCTGGCGGCGCGGCGGCGCGCGGCGGCCACGGAGGGCCGGCCGGCTGTACAGCCGTCAATAGCGCGCCGCCAATAGCCGGCCACTCCACAGCACCCAATAATCCAAATAAACACGGCGCTGTCAACGACACGCGACACTTTTATCGCTCTAGTCACCACCCCGGACCCCCGACCCACCACTATGTTTTATTGATTGAACATTGGTTCGCATATTACGCTGCTAACTCACCCAAATTAACGGTTGAACATGTAAGCTCAAATATTGTTGAAACGCACCATTAAACTTTATTACGCAACGAATGTGACCCCAACCAAACGATCCCGCTATAACAAACGTTTGCAATACTAACTTTTCTTATTATAAATTATGAGATATAAAAACAAAAACAAAAGATTCGTAATCATCAAAATAAACTGGCGGACCGCGAACAGAATACTAACGACATAATTCAAATTCAACAGCAATATCGGGCCAAACAACAACTCGTAATAAAAGCTCAACTCCTTTATTATCCAGAGCTGTGGGCCCCGAGCCGGCGGGTCCCGAAGACCCTCGAACTGAGCCGTCACCCCGACACGTATTCGCGCCATCCGGCGTTTATCATTTTTTCCATCTCGAGCCGCATCGTCTGATAACCATGGGGTTAGTGACAGCTTTCAACTCCGGATTAACTTCGTATTGCGGCTGAGAGGGAAAAAATTTAATAGCTTCGAAAAGATTGCCTCGAACCCCTCGCGTGAAATGTTAGTTACTGTGAAGGGATCCTTTGGACCCTACAATTTAAAAACTATACGCCATAATTGGCAATCTGTGTAAAATACGATCGTCCCTTTAACTAAATGACGGTTATTTGACAATTTAACCAACACCGGACGCGTTGAATGCATTATAAATGATTACCAGTTTAATTTAGTTCATGAGTGACCAGCTGGTTGTTTCAATATCGTCCTTATATCGTCATTAATAACACAATCATTATCAATACAATACACAATTATTATGATGAATACGAGATGGGCTCGCATGATGTACGAGTAACAAACGTAGCTGATGAATGTTTACAAATCGAGGACGATGCAAAATTTACACAGAATTGAAAGATGATTAAATCTGGGAATGTTTTGTTAAACAATGTTGATTAAGTTGATCAGTTGAATGTTGGCGTTGGTATGATGGAGTAAATACAATCGGGGATGGTTGCCAAATAAACAGGCTTGTTAGAAATGTTTGCCTAATATTTGATGATTTCGAGAACATTTTTCAACCGTAAGAACATCAAATATGGTGACGTTTCCTTTTGTCTGTTATCAAAATAAACAAATTTTACATTCAAAACGTTTTAGTTACACAATATCAAATTAAAAAAAATGCTGTAAGTGCGTTCATCACGCATAAGTGATTCAATGTCGTATGTATGACAGTTCACTTGCCTGGTGGACAGACGCAGTCTCCGTAGTCGCGGATGCTCCTCCTTGGGCGCCAGTACATGGGTGGCCTGGCCAACACCTCGCGCCGCAGCCGCTCCACCAGCGGCTGCTGCGGCTCCAACACCGCGCTACGCAGCGCCAGGTGCTGCTCCTCCAGCAGTGACAGCCGCCCCTGCAGCCCCTGCTGCTTGTAGAGACTGTATCCGCTCGAGATCAGGCTCATGGCACAAGCACACCATAACACCACACAGTAAGCCCACGGATCCCCCGGACATCTCTCTTCACATTTTTCCCATTTCTTTTTAATTGTCTCTTTCTTCTCTTCTTTTTTTCCCTCTTTCTCCACCGTCTTCACACCCGGAGGTGACTTCCCTCCCATTTTCAAAATCATTTTTCCTGAATTGTATATCTCATGAATCGCATCTATTATACCAATGGAATGTTAGCCGCATCGTCTTCGATATTCTCATCGTAAATGTTCAACCCGATGTGCGTTAAGGCGATACATTGTACTCACAATAGATGCGTCCGGCCCGAAGCTTTTCACGGTAACAACCTCTTCTATTCTTTAACGAAATCGAATAAAAGATCTCAGACATACGAAACACAAACAAAAAAACACACGAAAGAAAATTTAGTGAAAATCAAAGGAACACGGAAAATATAATAAGAATGTTGTGTAGCGGTCGTAGTTGTCGACGATGAGATCGTGTTTGAATTCGTTGCGTTCGCGCGCGAGAAGCGTAGAGACGTACCGTCTGGTCGGCAGGCGGAGCGCCACTGAGGCATTGACTGCGAGCAGTGGTTCAAGTCGCAGCGGCTCCGCAGACAAGCCGGCGTGCGCCGAGCCGGCCCACACCGGCATCGTTTGGGAATTCTTCTTGAATATGTTGTTAGTCTGTTTGTATTTTTTCCTTTGAATGTATAATTTCGTAAAAGCTTGTACGTTTCTGAATTTACCTCGCATTTTATGTATCGGATAGAAATGTATTTCCGATGTCTCTTTTCCGTTAATAATTACGACGCTGTTAGCTTTTTTGGCACGGAAACAAGTAAAATGACTGAAAAGCTGAGAAAATCCCACTTTGCATGTAAATTTAATTAACGGTACTGAAATGACAACTGAACAGAAAGTTGTAGATCATTAACCTCTCCCATGCTTTGGAAACGATTTCGAGAATCGAACTGGCGCTTTTATTGGCGAAGTTTTTTTCATCGCAATCAAGTTACACAGCGTGGCGGGGCATGTTTTATAGTCGGTAGTTGCGAGTTCGTCGGAAGGTCCATATTAAGGGGATGCGTGCAAAAACGTGCAGGCCCGAGCAAGCCGCCAAATTGGGCGCTAGCTCGCGCGGAAGAACCGAGGGGGGACGCCAATCCAGTTAGTCGCTCACCCCCGGTACCCGGACCCGGTACCCGGACCCGGTTCCCGGTCCCGGTCTACTCAGACACGGAATCGTAACACCGGTTTAACTCCAACTTACGCTGTCTCATCTTTTAATACGAATTGAAGCTAAAGCTAACGATGAATTTACATTCCTAGTACGGAGACAAAGTATTGTACCTACTGCGTAATTCAAACTAAACAAATGTAAATTGATGCAAGAGAGCTTTCAATTTGTAAACGTGATACTGTTTGTTAATGTTATTTTGTTAAAACGTTGAGCGTTGTTAATGATGAGAGATGAGTGCTTCAGATTTGTAACGATGAAATATTCTTAACGCAGGTTTTCCCAGCCCGGGTGAACTGTAGTTTAGTATGGAGCAAGTCTCATTTGTGTTATTATAGAGTTTCGCATTTTTACACCACAGAATATAAAATACAATGAGCTTTTAACACATGCGCGTGGGGTGTCTCGAATACGTAATTTTCCTAATCGAGCAAGTCCTTTTAAGGCGATAAAGGCAATCAATTTTGATAAAATATGGCGCAAAAAAATAGTAGCCGCCATCGCCATAATCCTCGCCGTCCTAAACACTGATCCGGTTAAAAGATCCATATCGACATTAATTAAATTTGTAAAGAATGAAAAAAGTACGGATGTTTTTTAACCGATAGACGCTATTAATCTCTTTAATAGAGTCATTAAAAGCGGAGTGGCGGCCGCAAGCGCCGACTGCCACAAAAAACGCCACGCCACTTGAGCCTGACATGCGTTACGAGCCTTTGTAATAAAGCACTCATAATAAAATTAAAAGATAATCCTGATAAGGGCTCATCACGCGCATACCGATCTAATAAGGCACTGTGCCTCTAATGTCCATCCTTATCAATACTACACACATCTAAATGGTCATTTGAAAATTTTTATTATTGTTATTTATGATCGCCATTACAATTCGGTTTAAAGTTACGACTCCATAATTGGATTTCATAAAATTTTAATACAATATTTACAGGATTGAAAAGAGCGTTTTGAAGTTTAATGATGGCATTATTTTTGATGCGTCGTTCGAGTGGTTTAAATGCTCGCTCCCAGCTCGCCTTTGTGAATATTTAAACACTGATCACAGAGGTGCAAGAGACGTGATGATAATATTAAGTATACGATTGTGTGGATCATTTAAAAACTCGAAGAATTGGAGTTCATTTTTTATAAGTGCTGTAATTAATACGTTAATAGCATGCAAAATTGGTCCATTGGCGACGCAATCTGCAACATCGGAGCGGAGACAAATAGCTGCAATTAAAACTAGATTGTCGTTATTTAGCTCCGCGTTGTGTCGCTCGAGCCACGCCGGACGTGTGCGGGTGTGCGCACATCTATCTCCGCTCGCTTCTATAAATTTAATTTAAACTTTTGTACTTCGTCAAACGCTGAGTTTAAGACACCCTCCCGCACTGACAGTTTATATTTTTTTAATTTAATCTCGTACTCTTATGAATAATTGAGCAGCGCGATGGCTCCCTCGCAGCCGACTGTGTCCGTAGAACATTCTTGTTTAACTTCAAGTTTGTCTAATCATTATAGAGGTCGACGAGTGTCGAGGGAAATCTTTAATTATGTTGGTTCTCGACTCGACTGAAAACCGCTAAAGTTAAGAACTCTTTTATAATATTTAATAGAAAACTTATAAATACGTAACTGTAGAGCTTAAGAGTAATTCCAAAAACTTACACTAAACTAAGTTAAGTTAGCTGAGTCAACTTTGCTAAGAACGTATTCTAGACATCTTTTGGGACAAAACTCGGAGGCGCCTTTTAGCGTTTCGTATTCTCGTTTGGCTCAATTTAATTTCCTTCACACAATATTTTTGTACTATATTTTTCGAGTCAGCATTTTACGTAGTTTGTAAACAAGAACAATATTATTCTGCAATCATTCGAATTGTTCTCATTCACTGCTAAATTAATTTTATTAGAAAATGAAAACTTTAAAGCAGTATGTTATCAAACTTATTTTGGTCATTCCATATTGATTTTCGTTTCACATGCTGATGTGAATGAAAAGAGTTATTTTCCATGAGTAGGGAAATCACATTTCCATCTTTTCCTCCTAACTTAATTCGAAATCAATTCAAGTCAATTAATCAGAAGCGGCTACTCTCCGGGGTTCTCATAATTGTTTGTAGGAACATTCAATTTCCTTCAAGCAATCAGAATCGGCGTGACCTTGTTAAATCCATTCCAATTTCAGTGGAATGAAGGCGTAAATATTACCAGCAGTGGCGCGAAATGTAAATAGCTTAGTATCGCCGAAACGAAAGTGAAATATCCCTTCGTCCGTGCACCAAATTGGAGCAGCCACGTTATCGGATCGTTTGCTTTATTTACAGTTTGTGGTGGAATTGGGAAAAGTTACGAAGGGGAGAAGCGAGGAAGCGGGGGCGAGGGTGTGAACTGAGGCACTTCCTCCACTTTATGAATTGTCGGCGAGCGGTCACCTACTTGCGAGTTGGCGACACCAATACCGAGTCCGGAGTCCCGATGTTTCGGGCTCGTAAATATTGAACTCGAAAAAAAAAATTGCAGTCTGCACTGCGGTGCGCGATATTTACTGTTATTACTTGTTTGTTCTGCGACACTGATTAAAACTCTCATTTGTATTTATTTGAAACAAGATTGTAATCGGAAAAGTTCAAGAAATATTGCGTGCTTAAATTTTCCTGGCTTTTGGAATTGGGATCGCAGAACAAATAAGTTTTAAATTCAAAAAGTGGTATTTCTATAGAAACTGCTATCAATACTGGAACAGAAACACGAACATGGAGCAGTAAATGTAGTCGACAAAGGCACACGTAGTATATGAGGAGCGACCACAGTCACAGATTAGTATGCGAAGAGCTGAACCGAAAGCAATTAGACGTTTCGATTCCATCTGAATTCCAAATGGGTTTCGATTGGGACAAATAGTTTGGACCCTTCAAATTGGAGTCGAGGTGACGCGTGATGTTCTAATGTAATCACTCCGAGCCTCCGGCGAGCTCCAATTTGCGGCCTTACGGCCAAACTTCGATCAGTGTGATTTTGCGAATTGTAATTGTGAAGTATTAGGAAAGCTGTTAGTTATTCCAGCCTCTGTTTCTGGATATGAAACTTGTTATTGGATGTGTGCGGATATTGGTCACGTTTGTGTCTCGTCAGTGGTGATTAGACTTTTGACTGATGTCACACCTCACACAGTCGACTGACCTCAATACTATAATGTGGACTGAAGTCACGAACAACAGTTACGTATCTTAGACGTTTCCCGAACGTTGCTAAACCGATTCTGAACAACCATTACACTTAAAAGGTAACATAAAGTTGGAATTTATCAAGAAAACTTGATATTTATTAGGGCGATATGGAAGGGGAGTGCTATCTGAGCAGTTCATAATTTTAAAACGGTACAATAGTTTGTAAACAGTGAAGATTAGAACAATAAAGATATAACGCGCCGGGGGCGAGCCGCAGACGAGCGCCGAGCTATAAATCACAACGAGCAGCACGACGCAATGTTGAAGTTGCAACGTTCTGAATGTAGACAAGTATTTCGTCAAAAATAAGATAGCACAGATAAGGGTCATCATTGTTTATAGGGCACATAAATTAATAATGTTTATGTAGTTATAAAATATTGGTAGGTACCTGGAAATGGAAAGCTCGTTCAATAAACGTAAACGAAAAGGACATAAATTATAGTCTTTAATTGTGTTAGCGTTTCCATCCCTACTTTGTTTGTTAATTACAGAAAAGGACCTACTTTACATAAAGTTAAACTTGTCCGGCACACACTGAAAACTAAACAACGTGTAAATTCACAACAGATTACGAACTACATACGAAATAAGTGGCAAACAACAAGTAACGCAATAAAATTATTCAGCGAAGAGGAGTTTGGACGGGTAAAACATAAAGAGTAACTTCGTTCTCGTGTCGATTCCCGCAATTCCCACCGAAATAGTGCGGCGGGGATAGTTCCCGCAGTTGTCGGGATCGTGACCGCGGACCGCGGGACTGATGCACAGCCGTCCAAGTGTTTATTGTTGCTCTTACTGACGCCGGTGACGCCAATGGGCTCGCTTTCTAATGCCCTTTCGTGATGGGAAACAACACATTGTTGCACCTTAATGATCACTCTATATGGCGTCCCCGATTGCCTGTTTTCTTTATCCAAATCTCGATCTGTGATTTGACTAAAATAGAGCAACGTGTTTGGTCTGTTATGGAGTTAAAAAATGAGGATTTCCCATTTAGGAATTATATGTTGCAAAAGAGTTTAAAGCGTGGGTTGGTAATTTAACTAAATATTAAAAGAGTAAAGATAAAGTTTTATTTAATAGTGCTCTATAATTGCTAAAGTAAGCATAGCGGTTTCAGTCACAATAGAAGTCGAACAAACAATAACCCTGCGGCGACATCCCTCGGCTCGTCAACACTAAACTTGGGGCTGTGATATAAACTGATAAAGAAACTATGCAAGCGGAAACTTTAACACCGCCGAAGTTTGGACAAATTATCTGTCCGCAGAGGGGTGTGTGTGTTTAGGACCGGCGTGTGGCACCGACTGGGCTGGTAAGAAAATTTACCTCGACCAGTCTAATGAGACCCTCGACCGTTCATTAAGCTCTTCCGCTAATAGCTGATGTCGGTGACGTGTGGAGATGTGCGAGGGGTCAGGTCACGCTGGCCACGGCAGCACTTGCACGTGACATTTGCGGCCCGGCCTTTAATTTTCCTGAGTCGCTTGTTGTCGTTTGTGGAATTTATACACGCATACCTATGTTTTGATGATTTTACGTTTTAGGATTGCGTCAGGTTTATTTTGGTAACAGATTTCAAAAAGGTCTGTCTGTCTGCCTCGTTATGTTTCGTGTAATGACGGTCGAGTTTAAAAGTCACAAAGGAGGCTTTTGAAAAGTCCCGTATAAGCATCACCCTCCATTTTGCTTATTTTGTCAGGCCAGAATTCAAAATTTTAAAATTCATTATAAAGCACATACGGTTTGTGCTTTACAATGAATTTTAAAATTTTGTTTAAATAAAATATTATCCATATATTTCATTTCATTCGAAGAATGAGAAGGTCTTTTAAAATTTTCTATACGTCTACTCAATTTTACTGGTCAATTGATCTTATCCCTCCGAACATTTATCACTGGACCGAATCAAGCAATATCATCAGAACTCAGAATTCATGTTTAACGTGAATTATTTTATCAATTTATCAATCTCGATTCAAGTTTGATTGAAGCGAAGTCCTGAAATTCCCTGAGTTTATTGAAGCCCACGCTTCGTTGACTCATTTAGTTAAATTTATCATCAAGTCGAGTTATTACTGATTTGTATAGCCGCCGCCATCGTAAACTGTCTCCTTTATTATAGTCGTGATATTATTTTGAGTTAATCTTATTTACTTTCATTGCCTTGAGAATTTATTACGTTTAGATGTAACGATTAGTATTTAGATGTATAAACAATATCTGTGGTACTATTAGATGATAGATAATTATATTATTGTGATAAATTATATTAATAGGTGGTCTCAAGTAAGCATTTTAATGGTTATCGATGTAACATCTTTATTGCATTATTGGATACTTATAAAGGTACTATAAAATGTTGAGTCCCTTGAGAGAAACTAGTCAATTAATGGCCACTTATACTTACTTGGTATTGTATAGAATTTATTTAATAGTTGAAATGTTATTGAAACAATAAAGATTACGTGCTTTCCAAGTACCTAAGTAAACGTTCACAATACCAATAGAAGGACTACTCGTAGCAGTTAATGATAATAAAGTTCTGATCGTAACCAACCAGACTTTCAGCATCCATTAAACAGTTTCTTGCAATGCTTCGGAGGATATCTCGTAATTCAGTGACGTCACATGCGCAGCGTTCACGTCACAAAGTCACAACAGTAGTAAACACCAGTGCACAGCAGAGCAATAAATATTAGAAGAGAAAATGAATCGAGATAAGGAAGCAAAGGGGACGGCCGGCGTGGCGGTCCGGTGCCGGTCGCGGCGGCGGCCGCGGCGGTCCGGCGGCGCGGCGGGCAGGCCGCGCATATCGCCGACTTTGTTCGCACTCATTGAGCTGTGTAAAAAGATACAGCACCCCTATTTCATTTATACCAGCCTGTTTATCTAGCCTTTATAAATTGCTTTCATTTGCCCAGTAATCTTCTTTTTCGCTTTGATCTCAGCTTGTTTATTCAAAAAGCGCTTTTAAAAATTCAATTTGTTTCAACGAGCCACCCGCTCCCTAACACTTGCACTCGTAAAACGTGTCTTATTTTACAATCAATAAAATGAAAAGTTGAATAAAATTGTTTCCTCGTTTCTAGTAAATTACGAGTACATTTATGAATGAAGGCGGTAATAAAATTACTCGGTTAGTTATCTCTACGGCGGTCATCTTGATATTATAATGGTGATTGTACAACAGTAATAAACAGCCATTTAGATGGTTGTTGACGATTAGGAATACACGTAAAGCGATATCTCCAGGTTGATTTAGAGACGGGAGCGGTGAATGCTGTTGCGAATCCCGCACCCCCGGCTATAGGTAGAGGTGGAACACCGCGGTGGTTTTAGCCGGTAAGAGTCCGGCATGCCCCTCTGTCACCCCCACGATAGAGGAAGTCCATGAGGATTTCCACCGCGAGAAAAAAAAAAAAAAAAAAAAAAAGGTTGATTTAGAGACAAACAAAAGTTTCGTAAGTCAGTCATTAGTAAGCGATATGCAAGTTTAGTAATCATTAGTAAGACATCCTACAATGTTACAACATGGAACCAAGTAAAATAAAGTTAAGTTCATATTGTGCTCAAAGGCAAGAACAAGTATGACTTCCGTGTCAGGTAACCTATGAAACGTAATTCACAAAGCTCTAAAAGAAATAAGGAAAAAAGAAACAGAAAGAAAAACTGACGAAGCAAAGAAACCGTACATCGTGACAATGACAAATAAAGTAGCGAAGGTAGCGAAGTAACAAATGTCATAGGAGAGCGACAAACCCGCGCCCGCACCGATCCGATCTACCGAACGATTCCTTGCTCCCCACCAACAGCATCGGCGCCATTCGCCTCCGACAACATTTATTTTCCACCGTTTCATTTCTACAGGTATTTCCCTTTATCAGGCAGGCTCATTCATGATAGCGACGGCTTCGGAACCATTCTTAAACCAACTGATGTCGGATCAGCAATCGATACTTATAATAAAACTTCACGGGACCTTTTGTCCGTGATTTCTTACGGTTACAAATCCAAAGTAATAGTTCGTGTAACTTAGATTCAGCTCCAAGCAAACTCATTGTTCGGGAACTTAAGATTAAACGTCTTTTTATTTTTACATCGTTTTCACATATACATAACTAGCTGCTGCCCGCGACGTCGTCTGCGTGAAGGCTCTACAGCACCAAAAATACCTAAGATGCCAGTGTCGCTATAGCATTATAAGTAAACAACTTTTAAAATAGCATTAAGATATAAGTTTTTTTTGCAAGCGAAGCAAGTGAAGAGAGTTATATGGGAATCCTGCCGAGTTCATTCATAAGATGTGACTGAAGGAAATAGAGAAAATAATTCAGGAATACATTCCAGTACACAAAAGAGTAAAAATACGTACAAAGGTATCAATACCTTACAACACTTCCCTATAAACTACGTTGGTAGTTAGGCTGCCAGGTGCCAAAATGTAAAGAGAGTCAGGACTGGTGACGCGGGAGCAAGCGACGTACAGTTGCTCGTGTGAGAAGCAACTCGTCCTGAGGTCGACACCCGCTGCCCTCAGTGTCTGCCCCTGCGACTTATTGATGGTTATCGCGAAGCAAACACTCACGGGGAACTGTACGCGCTTGAACTGGAACGGGAAGATATGAGGTATGAGGGGAATGCGTGGTATAAATACTGCCTCGCCGACGCCACAACCCGTAAGAATTTTCGCCTTAATGGTGTGTCTGTGGAGCGAGATGACTTCAAGGCGGGTCCCGTTACACAACTTCGGAGGAGATAGATTCCGAAGAAGCATAATCGGGACACCGACCTTCAGCTTGATGGTATGCGCTGGAAGTCCTCTTGCTGACAGGGAGTTCAGAAATTCCACGGGATAATGTGTGGCGTCATATTGCTCGACAACAGTGTTTATCGAGGTGTAGACCACTTCATTCCCCTCAATTTCCGAGAGAATGTATTCGTTACTTGCTGCAGCCTGATCATTTTTGGGCGTCAAAATGGCCCGCTCACACACCCAAGAATTCTGCTGGTGCGGTATACGACTAATGTCCCCGTACACACAGCGAATGAGTTCTACTAAGCTGGATACCACTCTACTGAGAGAGTCTGGAAGCACCACCTCTTTTGGTAGAGTTCCTTTGCCAAGACTTAGAAGGACATCGGAGAATTCTTGAGCACGTGCATTGCCGCCGAGCCGAGCTCTCATATTAATGGTCAAGCGCGGCGTACGAACTCGTGACCATAACAAAGCATTCACCTCGTCAGCCCTCGATCCCCGTGTCACCACGGGAAGCGTTTGCCGGAAATCGCCACTGAACAGAACTGTGACACCACCCATCAAATGTTCGTTCCAGCGGATGTTCTGCAGGGTTCTGTCCACGGCCTCAACTGCCTTCCTATTGGCCATCGTACACTCATCCCATACGACCAGAAAGCAATCCTTGAGCACGTGTCCCTTATCGCTGTTACGTGACACACCACAAACAGGCGTTTCGGCGCTCTCTAAATCGATGGGAATTTTAAACATGGCATGTGCTGTCTTGCCACCCGGAAGCAGTGTGGCAGCGATTCCCGATGACGCTACAGCAATAGCAATTTTGCCTCGCCTCCTGACCTCTGCAAGTATGTCAGTGGTAACAAATGTTTTTCCTGTTCCACCAGGAGCATCCAAGAAAAACATTTTACCCTGGTTATGCCCAACGCTTTCAAGGACGGTGTCATAAATTTGTTTTTACTCTGAAGAGAACAAAGCGACATGGTCATTTCGTGTGGTGGTCATTTCGCCCGGATCGTAATTTGTCTCAGCGTTATACTCCCGATTTACACGGTCTTGATGCGGTGATGATTGGGGAGCTGGTAACCCATATTCGATCAGTGGATTGCCGCCGATAGAAATGACCACATCTTGAAGTGAACTGAGACAGGTGTTCAGCACGCGTTCATCAGTTACTTCGACTTCGTCTCCAGTAGGAACATAACTTTTTTGTAATACTTAACACCGCGTTTTTTTTTTAATTGTCTTCCTCAACTCTGCTCATGATTTTGAGGGTTTTGTTGGAACTCGAATTTATCAAAATGAACTATCAACTTTTATGAAGAAAATGAACATTGCCATCTATGAATTTTAAGAATAACTAACTACTAACCTCGCCAACATGATCAAATTTAAATTATTAATTTCCAAAAAGTGTCAACATGTAACTTGATTTGATTTTAATGAAATCTCATAGATGGCGGGCGCTGCTTCAAAATTTTCTTTATACTACTAACATTCATTAAACTATGTTTCTCGGCCCAAATTACTTAAATGGCGTAGTTTTCATAGTGTAAAGCTAGATAATAGCATGGCTTACTGAAAAACAACATTTAAATATGCGTCGTTAGATTACACGCTGTCACAGAATGCGTAAGAAAAATAAAGATTCACAGCTCCTCCCCCGTAGGTGATAGCGTGATAATATGTAGCCTATATGTTGACCCGACCTCTTAGTAATACTCATGCAAAATTTGAAGTAAATCCATGCAGTAGTTTTTGAGTTTATCCCGGACATACATACAGACAAACAGATAAACAGACAAACAGACAAAAATTCTAAAAACTATATTTTTGGCTTCGATATCGATTGTACAGACGCCAGCACATCAACCTACACCTAACTGTCACATTTTCCCAATCAACTTTGAACCTTATGTTTCAGTGATAAAGTTGAAAATCTATTAAAGAAATTTGACAGATTGTAGTAGGTTGATGTGCTGGCGTCTGTACATCACGCTCCAAGTATTCTTTTAAAAAATATTCAATGTACAGTTTTGACTTTCCTACGATTTTATTATATGTATCCTAGATTATAAATTTAACATTAATTATGTAACTAATATTTTTGTAAAAATATAATTTAAAAGAGTGTCTATGGAGTTTCTTGCCCGTTCTTTTCCATAGGTACTTACGCTTTGGAATGGACAACTAGCTTCATATTTTCTGACTGACTGACTTTTTGACAATTCAAAAGTGCCTGTAAATGATTTAATTAAAATAAATGCGTTGAGTTTGAGTTTAAAGATGCTTACGCAATAGTCGGGAAGATTAATGCTTCTGAAAGCACATTTGGTCGACAAACTTCCCCAACATTATTCTATCAACGCTTCATGGGATGCTCTAAATTACAGCCATCAACGGGTCTATATGACAAATTACGAGGGACAAACTAATAAACATGAGAACATCTAAATAGCATCTGGTGTTAAAACGGGACGTCTCAATAATTCAGCGCAGTCGGTCCTGGAGGCAGTGGGTAATGTTTGGGCAAATGTTTGCGTATGACCCATCCCGGCCCCTAATACGGGGGAAATTGTATGCGAATTGCGAGAGTCTTGTTCACACTGCTCGGCTTCAAGCGGCCACAGTCTAAAATATTACTAAAAAACATTCAAATAAAATAGGCAGTCTGCTTGAGGTAAGTTTATAAAGTTGTTAGTCTATGTAAACACATTTGCCGGTAGCCAAATTAAGGTTGGTATCAAAACACGGGGATTATGTGAAGCGGCAAATATAACGCTGGACTTAACTTCTTTCAGCACGTAGCGCACTTCTGTCGGTATTGGTATTGCACGCTCGGCTGGCACTAAATTGTAGGCTCAGTGTTCTCAGTGCCTGTAATTTGTTGAATGTGCGTTCAGAATTGATGTTATTACATTGAAGTTTAAATGTGTATGGTTTCGCAGTATTTGTTGGCTTTATGATAAACCAAAATTTAGTGACGGAAGTAGCAATAAAGTAGGCTCATGTATTGTTGTAGAAGACTTGTTTATTAGGTCATTAATTTCTTTTATTTATTTTGAACCGAGTTCAGAACTTGGTTTTTAGTCTAGGTCAGTCTCAAAGGCACGGAGGTAAACAACCTTTGCAAATAATTATTTTAAAATAAACTCAAATTAAATGGTACGAAACTTTCACGAGATCCAGATAAAATTAATTTTATTGTAAATATGTATATATTTTTTGTGCAATTTGTACTTTAAAATTTTTGGAGCTCATGGGAAAGATTTTATTTATTATTATTATATTGCTATTTTAATTTGGAGCCGCTGGGAATAAAATTATGGAGCGCCTGGGAATACGCCCCCGAAACGTAAATAACAACAAATGAAGTAAGTATGTCCAGTTTGAAATAGAGTGGAATCCTGCTCACGCCGTGACCAAAATATTATGCGACTTGCAGGATCATAAATTATGTCTATTTAGGAGATAAAGGACCAGCAAATAGAGGAGAAAAGACAAGATCATTCATAAAATTATGATAGTTGTCCAATTGTTACAAACATAACAAGCACTTATCTTGATGAGTGCCTATTGTATCTTTATTCTAACCCATCGAAGATGTCTTGTTTTACAGTTACAGTTCTGCAATGTCATTCGACTCGTTAGACCTTTTTGCAATCTAATACTGCGAGCACGACGCGACATGGATTTATTTAAATCAGAGTGACAAATACAGAGCGAATATCTATGAGAGCGAAGCTTATAAATATCAATAGGACATGGTAAACTTCACTGTAATAATTAGATATTTGGACAAAGCATGACATGCAAGTTTGAATGGTCACATATCACGCATAACGAGCTAACTATTATAGTCAGAAACGTACAAAAACTTTTATCGCAGCCCGTGAAATGATAAAATGTCAATATTATGTCGAGTTATGTAATATAATAACTTACTTCTGAAACGGATCGTGAGTTCAATAGGTACCACCATTATTTACCTATACGAAAATATGTAGAAGCAAACAGAAAAAGAGAAACACCTAGAAGACAGTACATCCATGAACAGCGTAAGGAAAAGGAAAGCTTAGGAAGCAGCTCAAAAACTGCATTCGATACATTGAAGTGGAGGTTGCTACAACGACAAGTAACCAAGTGACAATTAGTGATCGTTAATAGGGTTTGACACTTAATACACCCACGATAATTTCAAACTAAAAAAAATTAATAGCCGCCATTCAAAACTATAGTGCACAAACAAAAACTTGTAAGTTCCTTTCGATTACCCAAACTCTGTACATTAGATAACCGATGGCTTCACTTACATCCCTCGTCTAACAATGGCGGCGAGCAAACAGCGGGAAATAGGCACGTTTGTTTTGGAATCTACATTACAACAAACATACACCCTACTTAATAGCGTGGTGGTAGCAGCGTTGAGGAAGTATCCTTTTATTACAATATCGGGATTTGTTTAGGGTTGGCCGATAATAAAGTGGTGACAGCGAAACGTGAATGAAAGACACTGTTATATTTAAAAGCGATGTTTATAATTTATTTATATTCTTGCAAATAAAGAAAGTTCACTAGTTTAAAACTGAAATAAAACCTTTTCTGCATAATCAGCCTATAATGTTCCCACTCCTGGGACACAGGCCTCCTCTCGGTGAGAGAGAGCGGACCGTTACCACGCGGGCCCAGTGCTGGTTGGTAGATCTCACCATACCTTCGAATTTTTTATTGTAGGACATGCCGGTTTCCTCTCGATGTTTTCTTTTACCGTTTTGAGAGCAGTGGTGATGAAATAATTTACATAAAATAAAACGCCTGTCTGGGTGCGAACCTACGACCTACTTGCAACTCGTTTGCTGCGCAAGTGCAATTTTCTCGCTTCATTGTATCAAGTGGATATAACTCATTATATTGTGAGAGTCAATAAATATTAAAACTAATAGCAGCTGATAGCTACAAGTATTTAAAGGGATCTTCTGTTTGTATCCGACATTACCAGCCACGTTGGTAATGTGTCTACCATCGATGACGCACTGTACTGTAGCTGTAGGTACAGTAGTGGTGACGTCAATAATCCGTGTTGCCACAAAGAAAATGGTTAAAGTACCTAACGTTTTTAAAACAGTTTCTTTTGTTCAAAGGGAAAACCTTACTGGTCAGTTTGAAGGCGATTTAACACAAGATATGAAACAAATTAACATTTAAAAACGTAAATGAAATGGACACAACAACTGAAAATTAACAGAATTTCGTTGTTTAGCCGAGTGTCCTGATCCTGAGGGACCTTAATACTGAAGCTGTGACAAGTCGTCACTAAGGCTTACTTTTTAACCGATTTAAAAAAAGGAGGAGGTTCTCAATTCGACTGTATGTTTCTTTTTATTTTTATGTTTGTTACGCGATATCTCCGGCAATTATTGTAAATCGATTAAAAAAATCTTTTTTTATTGGATAGGATATGCCCCAGAGTCCCATATATTTGCCTTACCTTACCTTTGCTTGGGTACTTTTTGAGTTAGCTTCAATAATACGTATTTTTGCCACTTAGTTATTGATGATGTTATAATAACTTTCTGTCACTGATATTTACATAGCAAGTAGTGTTATACGAATTTGTGTGGGGAAAGTACAACTAAAAAGTGAAAAATATAAAGTTTTTTACAAAAAAAAAAAACAACCCACTTCCAAAAAAGCCTCTACAAAGTGAAAAATTGCTTTAATTTCGCATATCGGTGGCAAACAACGAAAATGCGAACCTAAGGACACCGACCGTCCGTCTGTCTATCAGTCAAGACCCTTTATCTCGGGAACGCGTAGAGGTATCGAGTTGAAATTAAAACCATATATATACTCAAATCTGCAGTCCCTTGAAACTGTAAAAATATCAAACTTCTAAGTTAACGTAAAAAATAAATACGGGTTATGCCGCATAAAACGTATATTTGGTCACTCTCAATGGAATTAAAATGTATAAGGTACTTCCCGTTGACCTAGAATCATGAAATTTGGCAAGAAGCGAGGTCATGTAGCACAAGTAAAGGAAAAATTCCGAAAACTGTAGTTACATAAAAAAATTTAACAATTCCCGTGATAAACTATTTACATACCTACGGAACCTTCGGTGCGCGAGTCCGACTCGCACTTGACCGGTTTTTTTCCTGGTAAAACAGAATAATAGTCAAGCACTTCAGTAAATGATTGGTTAATATTCCGTGGCTAAAAAAAAAACATCTAAAAACAGTTTTCTAGATATTTTTTTTTTTTTTTTGACAGATGATGTTATTTATTTTTGGTCTCGTTAAAGTCGTCTTCTATCGTAGCAGCCAATTCTTTCAGAAAGATAGATGTAGTCAGTACCTACTTGGGTAGTACGTTTACATACCTTCTACCAAAGTGGTATAAGTACCTACACCAGTCTAAAATGTTGTTATACTATTTTGTGGTTTCGACACAACTGAAGCGTCAACACATTCATTGCTGGCTGGTACTTTATATTTCAACTTCACAATTTATCACCATCGCACAAAGCTCGGGGCGATCACCATTGATTAATATCACCATTTCTGCATATTTTGTCTCCAAACACAATTGTTAAACGGGAAGCGTGCTCTAAAACAGCACAGCTCGTGTTTTGCAAGTGGCAAATTTATTGCTGGTCGGATCTTATCTGCAATCGTTTATCTATTCAATCTCGAATCATAAATCTGTATTGTATTGTAAATCTATTGGACTCTTGTCTCTATTATAATGTTTTACATATTAATATACAAAAATCGCGAACTGGTCTTGCAAATTAGAACATGACAATGAGCTAAGAAGGTAATGGCATGAAGGCGATAGATAATCTTATACAAAAACATTCTGGAGACACTCAAGTCAAAAGCTATTCGAGTAACCGAGAACAAACCATCCAAGTTATAAAGGAAAACATCGTGAGGGAAACTGTACATTTCAAATAACACAATATACATTGGACATAAATTACGAACGAACAAACCTCAGCGGCACGGAAGGCGATGTATCCGAACGATACTAAATTTGTTTTAATACGAGCAATATTTGAACAAAGCTCATATCAAGAATTAATAACAATATAACGTAGTCAAATATGTACGTAGTTGGTAATAGAATGTACCGAATGGAGCAATCTAATGGCGGGATCAGACGAGCGATGGTCGGCGACGATACGGCACGCACTGCGACTGTTCCCGCGCTGTTGATGCTGTTGACGCACCCGCCCGCGCCCTCCTCGATCGCAGATAAACGTACCTCCTTGTTTGGTTCCGATTGTTAACATTGTTATATAATTGTGTCTTGAGAGATCTCTGGTTAGAGCTGACTCTTATTTATTAAGTTTTATTTGAGTTGAATCATTGACAGTTGACGACTCTTTGTTTTGGTTTGCCTTTGTTTGTTCTGCAGCTGAGGAATGCTTACAATGTTAGAATTTTATCCACTAATTGAAGGACTAACATAGCTTCAGCATAAAGGAAGGGGCCTGTTTGGGCCGAAGCCTGCCGGGGGTACGGGATTGTCCGTAAGGGTTACCGCTACCCCGGAACATAGAATAGAATAGAATAGAATACTCTTTATTATGTACACCATAATTATAAATTACAGACATAAATGGGCCATTCCGCTCAATTAGGCCGACTTTTGTTTGCAAATGGTAAGGACATTTGGTGCGTGTTGATTGCAATAATAAATTAAATGAAGGTGTTATACTTTTTTAGATAGCGGCGCCATACGTAAAAACATGTAAGAAATGTCATATAAAGTAAAAAAAGAATGCAGCTATGATATTTAATTTATTATGAGCATATATTCGCCGTTAGTGGATTTCCGCGGAATGACCCAAATATAGAAACTCTACAATGGGTGACATAAAGGCCTAAGGAAGGAACACGGGTGGGTTTTAGTCAGTAAAAGTCTGACACTCCCTTCCGCTCCACCCAGAGCGGGGGGGGGGGGGGGGGGGGGGTCATTTGATGATTTCCAATACAAAAAAAACCGGCCAAGAGCGTGTCGGGCCACGCTCAGTGTAGGGTTCCGTAGTTTCCCGTCCGTCACAATAAGTGTTCCCACGTACAATTCGATAATACCCGACCCAATGTAATAAGTACCTACAGCGCCATCTCTCGGGGAATTGGGTTACTAATTAATACATAGACGTGCCAGAAGTTTTCGGTGGTAATTTTGGATTGCGAGAACCGATTTTAATAAATTTTTTTTTTGTTTGAAAAATGGTACGTTCAGGATAATAAAATATGTAAACGAAGTTAAAAAAAAATGCATGCATATACGATTATACTACGAACTTAGTCCAGAAATGATTTTGTACAACTTTTTGTCTTTTTTGTACAAAAACTGTTGTTTCTATCAAGTTCAAAATAATTTTCCTAGAAAGTCCTTATAAAGTTCTACTTTTCAGATTTTTTTCATATTTTCTAAACTTATGGTTCAAAAGTTAGAGGGGGGGGGGACACATTGTTTTTTACTTTTGGAGCGATTATTTCCGAAATTATTTACATTATCAAAAAATAATTTTAGTAAACCCCATTCATTTTTAAATACCTTTCCAACAATATATCACACGTTAGGGTTGAAATAAAAAAAAAAATCACTTCTCACTTTACATATAGGGGGGCTACCCTAATAGAACATTTTTTTCCAATTTTTATGTTACCACTTTGTCGGCGTGATTGATATACATATTGGTACCAAATTTCAGCTTTCTAGTGCTAACGGTCACAGAGATTAAGCGAGGACGGACAGACGGACGGACGGACGGACGGACAGACAGACATGGCGAAACTATAAGGGTTCCTAGTTGACTACGGCACCCTAAAAAGATATATCAGCTAGTTCAAAATTAAATTAATCTGGTTGTATAGTTAGGATAGCAACAGTGAGCGTAGGTTTATATTCGCTGACATTTTTTATTTGTATAACATTATGTTTGGCTAGGCAGCGACCTCCTGAATAACCATAAAATGGAATATCTTTATATATTTATATCATTCAGTACTTTTAATAACATACATTATTTTCTGGAATTGACACAGCAAATATAATCATATTTTTTTATTAAGAATTACGTGTACAGGGTGGCAGGCACATCGACGCGCACCTTGTTACCGTGACGCGCGGGTTCAGTGTGGATGTGTGTGTTGCAATCGTTGGTGTGTTGTGTATGTTGAAATTTTTCGTATGTTATTTAAAAAAAATGCCGTTCCATGCATTTTGACTGTGTGCAAAATGCACTCTTCTATGAAACAGTAGATTTTTTTTATAAACCGCGATAAATTTCTGCTCTAGCGGGTCAGAATCATGTGCTGAATGAATGGTTTCAGTTTATGAGTCGTTGTCATGTAATATGTTTGATTAAATTATTTTAAGCATACCTAGGAAATTATACTTAAAATAAATAAGATTCGGTAGAAATATCGTATAATATGTCTTATCTAGTGTAATGCATTCTCTGTGAAATTCCCAGTGAAAGCAGCTTTGCACAGAGGTAAGTATGGGCAAGACGGTGGAAAGCGACCGACTCCCGAAATAATACACGGCAATGCATTCTGGTCTAGATTAGATCTAACAAAGACAGGTGAACAATATAGGAACACGTTTAAACTTAGGTGGGTAAAGGTAGAATACGGTTTGAGAAGCAGATAAGTACGTTAGTAACTGCTTTCGCAAATAGGAGTAGGCACGATAGAGAGACTACAATTTATCCACGCTTAAGACGGGATTATATGAGACCCACTGAAATAACTATGCATACCGAAACCCTGATTAATCATTTCCTCATAATTCACAATACATGATACCACAGTACATACAAGTGATATACATGAGTACCCACATCGAATATTACGCCCGCAATTATCTCCCACCGCGCCACACGTATTTACATGAAGCCCAATCAATTGAAAACCACGCGATTGTCAATCAATTAACCGTATGATGTGGGCCACTAAAACGAGCTAATAAACCAGCTGCGAGATGAAAAGATTAACCAGCTTCCGATATCAATTGTAACCGAATTACGATCAGCAACGAATTGGGGACTAACGAGACAAAGACACGTAGTGCAATGTACACCGTGAGTCAGCTCGTTGACATTTTTGAACATAGCCTTTACTCAAAGTATCTAGGATGTCTAGAATTATAGATAGCATTAACATAAATATTATGCACTTATACTTTATATTGAAGAAATCTTACAAAATATGGGACGCGTGCTCGCGTTGTTGCTTTGTTCCTATTTCATTTGTCAACTCAACTCAGTAAAGCTGGAATCATCTACTTAGCATAAGTGAGTCGCTCATGCTCGTAAACTACGCGGCACTGAACAGACTACTCAAACTTTGTAATACAACAAACTTTGCAGATTATTTTGATAACTGTTGTTCTTGTGACAGCGCTGATTTCAACCGCTGAAAAGAACGTGGAGTAAAAAAGGTAAAGAGTAAACTTAAGTACTGAAATTGCCTAAATATGTTTTGTTACCTGATTACGTAGACGCTAAGTTCTTTATATTTAATATCACATTTTGCCATTGTGTTGTTTTTAATCTTGCGCGTAGTAAACTTTTCAAAGGCAACACCGAATTGATTCACTGCCTTTAACGTCACTGAACCGATTATCTAGTATCGGAACAGCCGTAAATAAATTCATGTAGATAAGTCCCGTAACACCCGCATCCAATCGAGATGTCACACGATCGCGATCGTTATCAATCGATTGTTGACTAGATTATAAATTCGAATACAATACAATCTATGTTTGTGTTGTAACAAATTGAATGGCTCGTTCTCGGAATACGTAATTGGTATTAGACGATTGACTGAATCGAAATTATTTTTTTACGTTATTTTAGGGATTTTGTTTATAAAAAGTTGATTTATAGCCGTTTGTCTAAATTGAAGTTTAGGGGTGAATTCTTCAATGTATTATTTAAAATACGTGAGGGTAAATTATAGTGTATGAATACATAGTTAAGTTAATAACGTAGGTAACAATTTTGGTCACTTTATTACGGGAGCTTTTTTTAGTGTGAGCGATATCAGAGCAATTTATTTAGAGCCGGGTCGGTACACGTCTCTTTTTCAGTAAATCATAAATGTGTTATTTTGTGATAGAGCACGTTTCGAATAATCTTTTTTTTGTGCGCATGTTGTTTAATATATTGTGAATGTTTAAATATACATATTTCTGTTCAATCTGGGCTTTTTCGTGCGGAGGGAGTCGCCTTCCACAGGCTAGGAGCTGCTTTGTTATTTTAAACTTTTCCATTACACTGTATTACGCCTTTCAACTGAAACTTTATGTTTGTCAATTAATTTTATAATCTACGATGTTTTACATGATGTAGTAGCCCTTACCTTTGTGTTTCTATTTAGAATTAAGTTATCCTGACCTGCTGAAAATCCACATATTATTATCTAAACATCTCCGAGTTTGTCGTAATGCACATGTCCGCTTCTAACACAAACACTAATCATAACAACAACTTTAAGCAATTTATCCATTATTTATTACGTATTAAAATTATCTTGATAATAATTCAAATTTGAGTAACACACACAGGTGAGATAATCAAGTTATTATCTAAATGTAAAATCAAAAAGTCTGTTCTCTAGGACAGATGTGCGCACTGATAACAAATTATTTTTTTGTGTTTTGGCTTTTTGCGTGTGGCGGTGACTGCGCAACGGAATGTTGTCATTTTAATTATTAATAATTTTTTTTAATTGCTGAATGGGCCCGCTCATTTATTTTGTGCAATTATTATTCTTATTCTTTTATTTGTTTATTAATTTGTTTATGAATACTCCATTAGCTTACGTAGTTAACTAAAGGTAAACAAATTGTAAAAATGGATTTTTATAGATGACATTTTCTTGTTAAAAAAACTTTATAACGAAATTAAAATTTTCTATTTTTACCACAGTTGCCTCTTTTGTTAATGTTTGTTAAACTTTATCATTTATTCTTAAACTACTCTACGTATCTATATACAGGGTGTTACAGAAAGGGTATATCAATACAAACGGGTTGAAGAGTGTATCTGGTCTAGAATCTCTGTGCAAAATTTCAGCTCAAAAGCATTAACTTTGAAAATGCTTAATATTTTTTTATTTCGACATCACGGCGCTGCACTGGCGCGCGGCGGCGTGATGTGCGTGTACTAGGCGCACAGACACACTACAGATAGTGGATAATGACCCTCGTAGTGCGGTGACACGTTTTTTATGATTTCAATTTAATAAACTATCGAAATAAAAAAATATTAAGCATTTTCAAAGTTACTGCTTTTGAGCTGAAATTTTGTACAGAGACTCTAGACCAGATACACTCTTCAACCTGTTTGTATTGATATACCCTTTCTGTAACACCCTGTATAACTGCTTCAGCACAATTTTTTTGTTAGATCTATATTAACAATATAATATTTTGTAATCTTAGACAGATTTGTAAAGAGCCCAAAAAGGCAGTTGTATCTAAAAAAGTTTTAGAGAACCTGGTTCTCTAAACCTTTTGTATTTAGATACAACGAATTAGATAACGTTGCTAAAGAGTACAACTGTGACGTAGCATGACAATGAAGGGACAGGTATTACGTTCAGTCTGTTAACCTTTGCCTTTGGTAGCTCTTTATATGCTACACCGGTCGACGTCATCAAGTGTGACTCGAGCATTATACTAAGCGATGGCCGATTTGCGCAAATGCTTATGGTTGTTTTTTTTACTTACTATATAGCGGCTCAGTTTAAAAAGTTACATTATTATGTAACAGTTTCATAAACTACTATTTCTTTCCTTTGTTTAATTATTAGGCATAGCTGACAAGCATAAACATAACTTCTAACTAAGTGGCTACCAGGCGCCCATAAGCTTGGAGGTGATCGCTAAATTCACATGATTATTGCGTCCCCATAAACAACGGCTCGTTAATGGTGTGTTATCCGCGGTATTGCACGGCGGCAGTTTGGCACGCGGCCGGCACATGGAACATCAAATGTGTACTGTAAGCCTGGTTAGGCTGCGTTCATGGGACGACTAATGGTAGGCTACAAAGGTTAGTTGCACACTTGCTGACTATCTACTTAAGAGATAATGTCGTTCGAAGAAATACTTGTAAACCTAAACTTAGGGTAAAGGTCGGAACTCCTTACGTTACGGCAGAACAGGATTTGTTATTTCGGGGAATAAAGTTGAATAACCATTTAAAACTAAACTATATGTAGGTAGCTACTCTTTCTCGAGCACGATCTTGCTTCTTTAGGTACAGCCAGGGAAATTAATTATTAAGCAACACAGTGACACCCTATTTGCCATGTTATAATCATTTCATACAAGTGTCAAAGAATTATAGTTTTGCTTTGAATATACGTTCAATTTAAGTTGGCAGTTAATTTGCTGAACAAGTAATTTCTCTGAGTATATCATTTTCTGAGAAAAAGAAAAGTTACCCAGGACATCAAGAACGTGTCCAGTCTTAGGCAACATTTAGCCCACCGCTCATGTGCCCGCGGCCTACCTGAAACCTGGCTCTGCGTTTATTTACGCTGTAAACGTATGCTGGTTTATTGTCCACTAACGTTGTGGCCTGACTTTTTATGTTCGACGGTAGACCTGCCAGCGTTTATAGACGGCGGAAAAAGTTGTAGCTTGTAGCCAAAAATTTTTGGTTTACTGCCATTTTATAGCTTTGAGGAACTGGCAGTGTTGTAAGGCTGGTCGTTTAATAACTCTTTATTTAAAAAAAAGAATATAAAAAGATCCTGGTGTGAGAAAAGATGATAGACAAATCCATTTCATTCAAATCTCATGTTTATAAGTCAAACAGATAGTGGAGTACAAAAGGTGTGATACATAAAATAAACAATTTAGGTACTACAATATTTCAGTTCGCCCTGGAAACCGTTAACTAAACTGTTCGCATAAAACAAATTGTTGAAAAAGGTCCTATTTTATCCAAACCCTCAATCTCATTTCCTCGGTTCCGTGTACCGCTTTAGTAGAAAATGGCGTCTATTCCAAACAACCGATACTACTACAAAGCCTGCTATTAACGTAATGCTCATATAAATAGTGTGATTTCCTACAAACCGTGTATCGCACGAGCGTTCCTTAAACTGAATCCTTCGGTGATGGGATCAATTTGTATAGCTTCCCTCGAAACCTCCGAACAACTCGCAATCAAACAAATTACGACCTTAATGGGACCACTTAGAGCTATGTTTCGTTCATAAAGTGCTGGTGGTGTGCAGTCACAATAAACCGGCGGATGGGTTTGCGAGGGACCATTACAGTTTGATCCTTAATTCGTCTGCGCGGATCCCGCGCGGTCAGTTAAGGTGACGTAAGGGTGGGAGTAGCTAAGTGAGTTAGCTAGATGACCAGACTTGGCTGGATTTTATTTTCTGCATGTGATTTTCTTACTGCATGAAATCTATATAAATAAAAACAAAAGGCCTTACTGACTGACTGACTCATTAACGCCCAGCCCAAACCCTTGGACCTAGAAAGCTGAAATTTTACACAATGATTTCCTTTATAATGTAGACAAGGAATAAGGAAGGATTTTTTGAAATTCAACCCCTAAGGGAGTAAAATAGGGGATGAATGTTTGTATGAAAGTCCGTCAGTTTCAAAGTTAGGATATTCAAATTTTGTGTTTGGCTAACGATTGAAAATCAATTTATACGTGTCTCAGCGTTTTTGATAATTCCACCCCTAAAGGGTTAAAAAGGGGGATGAAGTTGTGTATGAAAGTCCGTCAGTTTAAAAGTTAGGACCTTCAAATTTTGTGTTTAGGCTGACGATTGAAAATCAATGTATACGTGTCTCAGTGTTTTTGATAATTTCACCCCCAAAGGGGGATGAACGACCTGACTGAGATATCAACGCACAGCCTAAACCGCTGGTCCTACGGACATGAATTTTGGAGGGTGTGTTCTTTGTGAAGAGTAGGTGTCCAGTAAGAAAGGGTTTTTGGAAATTCAACCTTTAAGGGGGTGAAAAGGGGGGATTTTGTTTGTATGAAAAATCTTATTCCTTGAGTTAATAACCTTGAAACTTGGCACGAATACTTATCTAAGTAAACTAGGTATCCAGTAAGAAGGGGTTTTTGGAAATTCAACCTTTAAGGGGGTGAAAAGGGGGGATTTGGTTTGTATGAAATTCTTATTCCTTGAGTTAATAACCTTGAAACTTCGCTCGAATACTTATCTAAGTAAACTATGAAGTTTGACATTTTTCGTTTTTCTAAATTACCCCCTAAAGAGGTATTGGGGGTTGTCAAAATTTCTTTGGAAGAATTTTGACGCGCTTTCCGATTAACTCGAAACTCAGGATTTATACTCAGGACTAAAAATAAAGAATTACGCGTATCAGGGTTTTTCGAAAATCTACCCCTGACTGTGTGAAAAGGGGTAGTTAATTTTACAGGGGAGGATTTTACTGCGTGGCTTGATTAGCTCTAAAATTGGCATAAATAATCTTTGAGTCAAGTTATGAACACATCTCAAACGATTTTTCATGATTCCACCCATGTAGGGGTCAAAAGCGGGAATACAGTTTATATGCAAAATCTTATTAATTTGGTAAATAAACTTGAAACTTGGCACGAATATTTATCTAAGTAAATTAAGAAGTTCGGCATTTTTTGTTTTTATAACTACCCCCTAAAGGAGGATTGGGGTAGCGGGTGTCAAAATTTGTATAAAAGAATTTTAACGCGTGGCCTGATTACCTCGAAACTCGGTATTTATACTTAAAACCAAAAATAAAGAATAACGTATATCAGGGTTTTCTGAAAATCTACCCCTAACGGGGTGAAAACGGGTAGTTAATTATACAAGGGAGGATTTTAATGCGTGGCTTGATTAAATCAACAATTCGTATAAATAATCTTTGAGTCAAGTAATGAACACATCCCAAACGATTTTTCGAAATTCCACCCCTATGGGGGTACAGTGTATATGAAAAATCTAATTCATTTGGTTAATAAACATGAAACTTGGCACGAAGTAAATTATGAAGTTTGGCATTTTTTGTTTTTCTAAACTAAAGAAGGATCGGGGGTGTCAAAATTTGTATGGAAGAATTTTAACGCGCGGATTAACTCGAAACTCGGTATTTATACTTAAGACCATAAATAAAGATTAACGTGTATCAGGGTTTTTGGAAAATCTACCCTTAACGGGGTGAAAAGGGGTAGTTAATTTTACAGGGGAGGATTTTACTGCGTGGTTTGATTGGTATGAATAATCTTTGAGTGAAGTAATGAACACAACCTAAACAATTTGACGAAATTTCACCCCCGTGGGGGTGAAAAGCAGGGATACAGTTTATATGAAAAATCTTATTTATTTCGTTAATAGACACTAAACTTGCCAATATTTGGGTCAGTAAATAATAAAGATTGTCACTTTTAGTTAAAAAAAAAAACCCTTACAGAAGATTTAGGGGGTGACAATGTTGATAGGTTAGAAAAATAGGTAACCCGCTGTCGGATTAACTCGAAACTAGGTACTACTAAAACCAAAAATAAAACAAGTACCTATGTGTTTTAGGGTTTTTCAAAAATCGACTCCTACCAAGATGGAGAAGGGTAAATAATAAAGTTTAAAGGATGGATATTACTGCTTGATTCCATTAACTCGAAAATGGGTATGGGTCTTTGATGACTCAAAGACCCATACCCATTTTCGAGTTCGTGTTCGTGTTGTGTTCGTGACTTGACAGTCACGAACACAACCCGAACGATTTTTCAAAATTTCACCCCTGTGGGGGTGAAAAGCGGGGGCAGTTTATTTGAAAAAATTAATTGGCCCGTTTATCCTACATACATTTTCGAAATTTTTAGAGGAAAGAATTTCACGCGGTCGAAGTCGCGGGCAGAAGCTAGTAGATGATAAAACTAACTAACTATTGTAAATGTTATATTTTGGGAACAAATTGCTTTATTATTATTTACACGGTTTTAACCTACGAATAAGTTATTCGTAGGTTTTAATAGCAAGAATAATGCTACCACGGAACTTGACACTTCTTCCTAAATGCGTTATCATTCTAATCATTCTAAGAAAATAACATAATCATAATCAGCTCAATGTTCCCACTGCTGGGACACAGGCGTCCTCTCAGTGAGAGGGAGTGCGCCTTTTATGACATTGGTGTGAAAAAAATAGCATATTTTATATTCAACCAAACTTCAGCTCTACTTCTCCCATATTTCCAACATTTAGGCTGTACCGAGTGGCTATTATTTGAGCTCGTATAATTTGTGCGCATGAGTGGCGCTCGCAAGGGCTCGTTAGCATCGATATGCGAGCATGCTAATGGAGCAGCTGGCCGACTAATAGGCGCGCCCTAATAAAGTAACGCAGGTTGTATAACGGCGTGTGAAGGACGGTGTTAGGCTTTGATAACACGCTCTTGTGCTACTGGGGTTAGCTGGTGATGCGACCAAGTTCCGTATTATCTAGTCAGTTGCAATTATGAAATGAACCTGCGTGTGTGTAGAATTATGAGGAACAGGGGGAATTGTCGGATAATTTTATTTCCTAAAAAATAAATTTCGTTCATTCAGTTTTAAATAAAAGCTTTTAACTTAGTTTAACGTAAACGTAACGTTTATGAAGTAAGCGTTATAAATGTTTAAGCGATTGACTGAAATAAAGATAAAATTCAAATGTTTGTTACATTTGAACTTTGTCTTTAATTTCAGTAACATGCGGATAACATACCGTTTCCATACATTTAAATTACACACAAATGTTAAATTAATGTTAAATGGCTTAAGAGCAAAAGGTTAATCGCACCATTTTTCATAATTTTATGAAGTTGACCTCAACATAACATAATTCGTTGTTAGCGATGACATGTTGAATAAATGTTGGTCACCCACGTAGGCGCCTGGGCAGGTCAACAATGTGTCATAAATTCCCCAAGTGATTGCTAATTCCATTTATTGCACCTCGATTTCTTGAAATATGCACTTACAAGTGAAAAGTTATTTCACATGTTTTTGCAGCAATTATCTATTAGCTTTTAGTGAAATAATGACGGGCTAGATCCGGATTCATATTTTCAAACACTGAATCAGCTGTATCTGGATAGACCGGAAGCCGCCCATAGGAAAAGGCTAGGCAGATGAATGACAGGCTAGATCCAGATCCATATTTTCAAAATATTGTGTCTATAACATTAATTAACTCATTCGTGGTGGCCCAGTGGTAACGGTCGCGACTTCGGTGGAGCCCAAACAGGCACTTTGTGTAAATAATTTCATCACTCTGAAGAAAAACATCGTGAGGATACCGACTTGTCCTAAAACCAAAAATTCAAGAAAAGTGACATCAAGACATGTGACATTTACCAACCGGCACTGGGCCCACGTGATGGATTACTGGAGGAGGAGGACGAGGCTTGTGTCCCAGCAGTGGGAACACTATAGGCTAATTATGCTTTGTGTATTCACTGCTCAGCGTACTGGACTTTTACTTGTTCAGAACATTCACACAATTTGTATTTTCAGTATTTGAAAATATACCTACGTCAACAGAAGTACCATCTTATTTTAAGTTCAAATATTCTAATTTGCAATCAAACCATTAATCCACAAGGACGACGTCACTCGATACTTCGACAAAGTTCTATTAGCGAAACGACTTTATCTTTCGCGTGACTTTAACAAATTAAGCTCATTTAGCGACCCGGCCCGCTTATCAACTCCTACTGCATTCAACAACTTATTTCCTAGTCCTCTCCGCTCCACAATAAAAACTTTTCATAAAGGAAAATAATTGAAAAGAAAGGAAAAGATTATGGCGAGTTCCCGCCGACCTCTTTGCTACTGACACTTCTTTATACAATGGAAGACTTTATAAATATGTCTGTTGGGGATTTAAAGATCATGTTTTATATATAACTTTGTTTTAGAATAAGAACGTGTTATGATTGAAGAACATTTTTTATCTTCAAGTATTTCCTGGTTTATGAAGCTGAAACGAAACGCAGTGCATAATCAGCATAATATAATGTTCCCACTGCTGGGACACAGGCCTACTCTTGGCGACTCTCCCTCGTGGGTCATATTCCACCACACGGGTCTCGTGCGGGTTGATAGATTGGTGTCTTCAAATTTTTTGGTACATGCCGGTTTCCTCACGATGTTTCCCTTCACCGTTTTGAGAGCAGTGGTGATGAGATATTTTTTTTTTGTTACATCTATTATTAAGTTTTAACCTGTGTTTACATAATATTATTACACTTGTCGGCGCGTTTAGAGAATTGGTTCGGTGATGCCAACCTCTCTGGTTAATATTGTTTTTTTAGAAGATATGTCAACTGTCAATTTGACGTAACACCATGGACTGGGGAGGCGGCCCGCCATTATAAGAACAAGAGAAAAGTGAGGGATACATTCACATGGGTTAATCGTAAATGATGATATTGATTGGAGGAATTGTGCGTAATATCCAATTGTGTGTAAATTGATTACGCTCGCGCCCCACGTACTTGGTGGAATGTCATTCATGCAGTATCGTTAATTAAATAATTGGATTAGACATCCTGTGATTGTTCATAAAGACTTTCATAATACTTTCAACTCCTCGCCCGCAAACCCACGCAACATGGCCTCTTCTGATAAAGATGATCTATTCCCTTTACACTACTGTTTGTTGTCCCTAAATAAATAAATAAAGAAAAGCGCCTGTCTGGGTTCGAACTTACAACTCGTAAGTCATGGCCGTTACTGAAACGCTATTAAGCGATAATTTCTGTCTCATTGCAGGGCAAACGCTTTTCCCATTCAGAGAAACAGTAATTGATCACCCGCGTTGGTGATTTCAGACCAGCCCAGATTTTATCTCGTTTCCCTATACCGTAAGTGATCTTCAATAATTTATAGACCAAAATAAATGTCAAACAGTTCTTATAAGGATAGCTTGCATAAAGCGTTACCCCTTTTGCGCCATTGCGGATAAGGAAGTTGTACAATTTTAAATTCTTCACGACGAGCGGAGGAAATTTAAAGAAAATGAGCTCGAACATGTGTGCGAACTCGGAACTGTTGTAAAATTATAGTTTTTACAAGTGTAGGAACATTTTTACGTGATCTGAATATGCAGGATGGGCATAATGCTTCTTTATTTTTACTGGAGAGTTTTAGAGGTTTACTGACAACATATTTTTCCGGACGCCATTAGTATGCCATTGAGTACTTACTGAAGCAACATGTGTTTCAACGAGTATGTGAGAAACGTGCATTTTCATATTGATCACAGTTTTACTTCAAAAACCCTCCTCACAGAATACTTTTCAAGCTGGATACTGGAAAAATGATACAGGGTGCTCTATAATTTGTTGGATAGGTACCGCAAGGTGTAAGGTAGGAATCTAAAGATATCTTGCCAATGCGCATGCTCAATTTCAATAGTTTGATTTCCCGCTTTCTTTTTACTTATGGAAGGTGGTCGACAATCACAGAAGGCCACACGCAAAATCATTTTCAGCACTCAATATTCATACACATCCCCCTTCCTTTACACAATATCTTTCTCCACAATACTATCGTTATTTATTCACCTTTTCGAACATTTCGTCACGATCAGCAGCCATTCCGTCAGGTCATAAACGGCGGTTTACAATCAACGCTTTCCAAAACTGTCGAGCATAGAGTTTTATGTCTTTACTGTGATTACCATAAATGGTTTAATACTCATAGGTGATGGCACCTTTATTATGTTATACTACGCTAGTGAAGATACCTGAATTTGCTTGGAGAAATTATCCACTGTGTAAGTACTGTACTTTTATGAATACTTAACTAAGACAGCCTTCCCTAGTAAATAAATTTACAGCTAAATTATTAAACTGATCCTTAGATATAAGTACACGGTGTAAGGGTCATCGACGCGCTAACTGTTACTATAAATGCAGTAATAGTAAGGAGTCTTTGGACCTTTATGATTCTAGAAACTCTTCGTCAGTTATTTAAAAAAAAATCTGCTGTTTCAAAAGTGATATCAATCCCTACACGGTGAAAATCTATGGAAGACCTGATTTGATAACCGAAGAAAAAAATCTAAACTCACGTACCTACTGAATTCATGGTAACTTTTTGCGCGTCGAAAATAGTTTACTAGGAAAGGCTGTCTTAATTAACCATTCATAAAAGTTTTCAAGGTATTAGTTAATCAGATTTTCCTCTTGAAGCAATAATGAGCTTCTCTGAGCAACGTATCAAAGTATGTTATAAACTTAGTTAGTTCTTAGTAAGTATCTAATATTGGATCTTTGTTACAGGAACAGAGAGTTACGTAGATTACCTATAACTCTAGCAAAATTATACTTTACAGGAAGTTCAATTCTAAGTCTATATTATCTCTATGCCTATCAGCTATGTTATTATACCTGCTAAATATCATACCCAAACATGGAAAGCTCCCAGGGATTGACCAAAACACACCGACAAACTCATTATTTAAATGTAATGTAGAAAATATTTAAAAAAACTAACGCATAACATTTTATATTACCTCATTACAAGCTTTACCGCTTCATTATATTTTATCTAACTGTAAAACACAGTCGTAACTCCCTTTTAATTCCGAGCTCGACCGATAGTGGGCTATCATCGCTCTGGAGCGGAGTCGCGCTGCAACTGACGTTTATGACGTCCGCGGCGCCCGCGCAGCCGTATAATACTTATTAAATAAGAAAGCTTATTTATCGTCCAATTATGAATTTCTTAAACGGAATATTAACGTCGGAGCAGTGATATTGTATTAGTGTTATTGGGGTCACGTTATTTAATGTGACATCGATGTACTGTGAAGGAATTCAACTATGTCTCTCGGGACGTTTGTCGGGAAATTAGACGCTTTCTACTCGGTGTTTATGATTTAATAAGCGTGGAATTATCTTCAATATTGATAAATCACATCGCAAGGTAGTGGTAATGAGTATAATTTAATCAAGTAGACGTAGATGCGACCTAATTGCGTGAAATACTCCAGTCGTAGATGCTAGCAATAAAACGAAAGCTAATGAGATTGAAAGTGGTTGCCATAAAGAGTATTCTGAAATGATAAGCTCATGATTAGTAGTTTGAAATCCAGCCAGTTCGATATAAGCTATAAAGACGTAGGTGTGTTCTACAGAAATTAAGTAAAAAGTCCCAATAATCGTAAATCGAATTGAAACTTTAACATTTCAATCATTGGAACCCTATATTTCATTCACTAGTACTAAATCAAGTTCTTACACTAATCCAGCCGAAGCCCGCCTCAGCTTACTAATTGATAAATTTCCACAATATAACATTTACATAATAAAGACATAATCCTCTGATTTATGACCCCCTAGTACCTAGCGTTTGAACGTTTTCACTAGCCTCGCTAATTAATATTACGATAATTGTAATTTATGTACAAAATATTTATGCTTCGGTTTATTTGAAATGGTACTTAGTATAAAACTGTTTTGAAAATAATTCTGGGTTTGTATGTTGTGAGAGCTTGTGGAGCAATAGATTCTATGTTTAATGTTGCCATTGGACATAATTATGATTAATGAAACCGCCGAAAATGACGTAGATATATACTGGACTATTATATCAGGAGGTTGGGTTCATCCTATTCAAAGATGCTTTAGAATAAGGATTCAATAGAACGTTAATAGTAGGTATCCACTACGTTGGCGGATCGGCAACTACTCCAGTCGAGACGATTTCCTAATGTAGGTCAGGAATGTACGTAGTACTTGTGGTTTGCATAGTGGCCAACATTTAAAGAGTGCCAAAACAACTCCATGTTGAAATCTGATTTAGGGGCACAAAGATGAACACCAAAAATAGATCTGGATCAAGCAATTATTCTTAGTAAAAAGCAAAGAATAATTGCTTGATCTAGATTATTACATCAGCCACAGCAGCTGTCGTGAGGGTTTTTAGACCTTTGCATATAGCTCTTTAACTACAAAGGCAAAAACTATGCGGTACTATCAGCTATTAAAACGTTTTAGCTTTACAAGAAAAATGATAGCCTCGCGAACCTCTTCTTACCGCTCCTTCCTTTCATCCCAACTTCTACACTCAGAGCCTTAAGCAAGGAGTAGTCATACATAATAGACACACGGGTGTAAAGCCATCCATTGTGAGGACCCTTGGCTTCATGGGTGTTGGCAGAAGTGCATTAATCATCGCGGAGGCGGATACAACGCTGAGTTTTTATTACCACTCCATGACTCTGGGGATCAATGAGATGGCGTTGAGGGGGGAAGATGTAGAAGGTTCATTTGTTTACTGATCATGACTATAGAAAGAAAACAATTATCACCCATTCTGTTCCGTTTGAATAAGGATGCAGGCAGAATAATGTTGATGTTAATGTTGTTTATCCCAATAAAAACTCCTCTACGAAGCAGCAAGTTAAGAATTACCTGCCAATTTTTTTTCAATTTTCCCACAGAAGGTAATCATCTTCATCATAATTTTATCATTTCTTTGTAGTCTATAATCATAATTTACTTTGTGAACATATGATCGCTATACCTACTTCTCTTCCTGAACAAAATAACTGTAAGGTTTCACAAAGTATTTTACAATTTTATAAAAGCTGGACAATGCACTTGTTTGCATCGAAAATTTGAGACACCACTGTGGTGCAAAGTAACAGTTGCTTTAAAACGAAAAACGTGGTATTGGAAAAATTGAAGTGCTAGAACCGCGCATTGGATTACGCATTATTCTGTAGGTAGTCCACACATAAGTACGTTATAATTTACGATTATATGACTCACGTCTGCGCCCACCAGCCTCACACATTATGTTCGACTCCTACCACTCGTAGTTTAGTGCTTACTAGTAGTAGCAGGTAACACTTACCGAGATTTGCATGTTTGCATAATGTCAGCGCAATTACCGGTAAACCGGGGTTACTTTGATCAATTTTGAACTTTAATTGACTGTAATTTTTGAATTTGGTTCTAAAAAAATTATAAAAAAATGTAAGAATCGGTTTTTATAGTTCTCTCTGTAAAAGTAAAAAAAAAATCAAAAAAATCGATTAATTTTTCAGAAAAAAAATAAAACAAAGTGATAAAAGTTAAAATGATTCTGGGGTTACTTTGGAACCCCCCGTTTTTAACATAGAATCTGAAAGTAGCCCCAATAAATCATTTTATCTGGTAAAAATCGGTATTGATAAAAAACTTACCTTTTTTTGCATGAAACAACGTGTCATCACCAGCGCACCCGCAAAAAGGATTGTGACAGTTTACCAGTGTAGTCATCCGAAAAAGAAAACTACCAAAAGTTGTTCCGTTTTACGCAATTTGCAATTTTATGTCGATAAGAAGTTTCTATCAAATTAACCCCGTGATTCAAAGTAACCCCGGTTTACAGTACTGTAGGTGCCTCCGCGAAAGGTTGGTTTACGTACCTGAAACAATAAAAAATACTCATGTTAGGGATATTTTCACAAATACACGCCATTTTTATTAAAAGATTGTATTTTCTGCGAATGGAAAGCCGCTGCCCGTTGTGGTTTTCGATCTAGTCGTAAGGGCCGGGACACATAAACACGATACGACGTCGTGTCGTGCTACGACGCAGCATCGTTTCACCGTTTGAATGACTTATTATTATTATAAGCCTGTGTTGTCTCACTGCAGGGTCTGCAGGGCAAAGGCCTCCCTTCCCTCTTTCCACTTTTCCCGGTTTGAATGATACGTCACGTGATATACGTCGATTCATATACGTCGTAGCACGACGCGACGTCGTATCGTGTTTATGTGTCCCGGCCCTTACTTCATGCATTATTTTAATAAATTATGAAAACAAAGATGGATGATGAATCCTTAACGATCTATCCTTTATTTTTCTTACAAATTAAATTTAATATTGCTCATGTTATTTTGGTAAACTAGAGAGTAAACAGACTTGCGTTGCCAGTAGTGGTTCTGAAACTGAAAATCCAACTGGTATTTCTGCCGTTCCTCTTCGTCGCGTAAGGTCTAAGGGGTGTTATTCGGTCGAGTGAAGATAGCCGCCGGCGCGAGATGATTTACTGACGAACACGACGTGTGATGAAACGCTCGGAGATCATCGGGTGCCGAGCAGAAACGGTAAAAAATGGCCGCGATAACGCGTATGAAAGGAAGCTGGCTTTCAATGAATGTAGTGTAGTGATTGATAGTTGTGGAAAGTTTCATTGATATTGTATGGAAATTGTGGATATTGAAGTTGAATAATTGTTGATTTGTGGTGAAATAACCAATTTTAGAGTCTATTTTCCGCAACTTAAAGTTTTGCCGTTCCTTATCCTACCAGAAATAATAAACAGAAGCTACTTAAGGCACTTTGATATCCGTTATAGGAGTTATTAAAACAAGGGTAGAGTTTTCATACAATACATTATCTAAACTCATGCAATTTCATCAAAAACACAATAAACAACATCACCACAACCCCTACCACTGATAATACTAAAATGATGGACTAAATAATGCTTTAAAATCACTTTCTTTTAATTTAAGCTGCAATTTAATGGAAAAAACCTATATTTTAAAGCAATATTTTTTAAGGAAAAGCGTGTCTTAATAAACCTCATTTATTTCACTTGAGTAAAGTCTGTCATTAAGGTACAATTTAGATTTCACAATTACAACTTCACGATATGAGTGTAGATAAAGAAGTTTTATCTCTGAACAGCAGTAGAAGGTACCACAACCACAAGTCTAATACTGTCACCACAATTCCCTCAAATAACTGATCTTCACCCAAATCGTGCGGAATATTGCCATACACACCGCGTCGCCTCATTACAAGCAGCATTATGTGCGAGTATAGTAACCACGGAGTCTTAATTAATAACACCAGTGTGAACAGTATTACGCGACACGTCGCGTTTGTATGGACTTGTATTAATAGCTTAACTTAACCCTCTGCTCAAAGGGTTTGGTTAAGCCATTGAGTTTGTGGGTGATCGGTTATGAATTGCATTACATATTGTTGATTATTATAATGGTCCTCATTATTATTTTTAGCCGAGAAACATTGCAATCTTTTGGTTTACAGGAAATTTTCTGTTTATCTTTACTGGTATTTTTTGTTTTAGAGACGCAAAGTTAGATAAGGTCCAAATCGCACTCGAATATACCTAGGTATAGTAATTAGAGAAAATACTCAACTATCTCTCTCAAAATGTTTCGATTAAATAGGAAATAGGGTCTCAAAATGTTTCGATTAAATAGGAATAAAATTAAAACGAAAATGGGGCGTCGGCCACAGGTGCCTCGACCACTGGGGGCGTAAGCCACGGACCCAATAAAGAGTTGTCCGGGGTTACTCGACGTCACTATTACGACTACCCAATTAATACCAATACGGAACTTAATACCCTTGTCTAATAACCCTTGAACGAGCCCATCCGTCGTACCACAGATAATCTGAATGAAACATATAAACCAGATTTTCCGTTACACTACCCGGTCATATATCAGGCGGTATGAGTTGAGTCGATAAGAGAATCCTCAAGGGATGAGAGGGATATAAATCGCCCTCCCTTGCCCTCCCTCCCTCCGGTACTGTTGACCGCAAAGCAGTTTTTGCGAGAAATCAGCGAAAAAGCCTAATGTACATTTTTAGTCCAATAGTCGGCAAGAAATGCGGATAATTAGCGGTTAACATAGATACTTGGGAGTCGGATACCGACTGAGGGTAATTTATGATATTGCTAATAAGGGAAATCTGAAAATATTAGATTCCCAATCAGTAGGTAATTGGTATTTTAGGGATTTTTTGCAATGTTAATCGGCCTTGCTTTAGCGCTAGAAAATAGCTGAAATAAGAAAAAGTACTGAAGGTAACGATAGGTAGGTACCCTGAGTGAAAGCGTAGATCATTAACATCGGTAAATTTAATTTAGTTAGACTTAAGGATAAATTCTCATCCTCAATTCCTTAATAAGTTACGTATCAAAGAACCAGTTTTTCCATCCTTATAACTAACTCTATCTTAAGTTAATCTTAATAAAAAGTGCGGAGTTCGTAACACTGCATATTAGACAAAGCATGTCGAGACTAGCGAACAAGACGAACTTAAATGAAAGCTACGGTAACGAGATAACACCGGCTATTATAGACATTCGCCGACGTGCTCGGGGCTACTTGCGGGCAAACTTGCACAATGTGTAGGGTGTTGGACTGTATTTACTGTATCCGAGTTTGACGGTGGATTTAGTTATAGTTTGTGGTAGTTTTTTGTTTAGTTGTAGGCAGTATAGCTAATAATAGGATAGCCTTTCTCCACCCGTGGTTAGAATTGAATCAGGAATTATTGTAGCGTTTTCTTGTTTGGTGTTATTATCAAACCAAAATATTATTTGGATTGCCAATTAAAAGTACCCAGACTCAAATCTTCAGGCGAAATATTTAATCTGTTTCTGCTAATCAAGCAAAATTCAAAGGTATGTTTAGATACATAGTGTTCAGAATAGTGTAGTAAGAATTATCTGCTAAATCGTTGCTAGGGAGGAAAGTTTTCTTTCTTACTTGTCGAATCAACACTCCAACTACTTAGGCTAAAATACTTAAGGTCCGTCGATGAAACAGCAGCATTCATAAATATACCCTGTTTTTCCACGGGACTGCCTTCGCAAACGGTGTGCTAAGAGTTTTCGCTTAAGCCAAATTGCGCGGCCTACGACATGCCTCCATTTGCAAATTAGACATTTGCAGAGTTCCTAAATTCACAAAAGCCAAATTCAACCTTGGGAACGTCAAAATAGGGTGCCTAATCGTGGTTGGTATGAATGAAAAGTTTTTGGCGTGCTCGCAAATGATATTAACGGACACTTAAGTTTTTTATTTGAAGGCTAAAAGAGTTATGAGCTTAAGTAATTAAATTATTGAAACGAAGATCTTTTCTTCGGAGTTGGATGTCTGTTAACCTTTACGTTAAAACAATTCAATATGACGTGCCCGAACGTTAAAAATGAGTTATTCAGTGACGATGTTAGAGAAAAGTATAAATACACGGTGCAGGAGGAACATCGTAGCGGCTTTCAGGATTTACATTTTTCGTCGGTTTAAAAAAGCCGATGTTCCGTATATTTTGATCGTTTATGTATTGCCATTGCCTATTTCTATTGAACACCTAATTTATGTTTACCATCAGACAATTTCAGCTTTACAAATGAGCAAATCGTAAATCAAAAACTCTTCAGGAAACTGCACCTTATCAGTCCAAATAATGTATAAATGAAAGCATTCACAAAAGCAACAGTGTTTGTGAAAGAAAGTCAGTGAAGACGTCTCAGTTTAAACTGAGGGTAAATATTTATTTAGCCAATGCAAATACTGCGACGGTGCAGCCGCCACTACGAGGCAATAAATTCTAAAGACAAGATTAAACTTGTCATGGGACCCCATTTACTTAACGCAAATTTATGCAAATACCGACTCGTCTCGTTGAGACCTCTGCAAATCGCTGAGATGTTTTTGTTTCGGTGCGATAAGGGCCCCTGAATAGTTCAGTAAATAGTTGATAAATTGTGCCATCCATCACAGTAGTGGCTCGCTTTGTCAACGCGCTTGTCGCCTCACTAATATATCGCCGTGCTTGTTCGGCGAGCACATAAGAACGCCTTGCTATGTACTGATACATTGGGCTTTGATATCAAAGGAAACACGGTTAAAGCTCCGTAAACAAAGCCTACAGTGTATGGAGGCGTCTGTTCATATTATTCGTAACGAGTTCTTGATGGTGTGTATTCAAATGAAGAAATAAATTATACTTACTTGAGAATAGCTTTGGTTGTTTTGCTTTGACTATTGCCTAGTCTCGTGTCACACTGATCACAGAATAAGTTCTATCAGACCCTCCATAGACAAGTTCAAACTAAGTTATTATGTTATCAACATCATGTAGCAGCAGTTCTGAACGTTCCTAAGCACATTCGAAAGCTTTAACGGTTATCTTGGCAAAAACCTCCCAGACATGCAGCAAGAAAACTCCAAACGGAGTTTAAACTGAAATAACTAAATAATTTCCGCGCAACGTCTGGGTATCGCCGTTTAGGTAAAAACAAAAAATGTCCGCCTCTGGATTATTCGCAGGAAACATTTGTTTCTAATGAGCATTACTTCTTATAACCTCGGAAGGAAGCTTTATTTCGCATTTGTCTTATCACTGTTCCCGTTAGATCCTTGTTTTTCCTGCATTGTCTCACATAGATTTACGGTTCTCCGCAAAGATTAAAACGTTCCTCCTCCTGTAAGTCTTCCTTAAAAAGACTTTTTTAAGAGATTGCCGCTATTATTTGAACTAATACATCAATGTAACGATTAAACACCTCCCCATGTACATTGAGATCTGTTTCATTAATCACGTCAATGTGGGTACTTAGCGCATGTTCAGCTATCAAAGTAAATGTATCCTTAATTCTTTCAAAACAGGGTTCATTATCACTTGTTCGTGTATGGTCATGTAGTACAGAATGCGGTGTTTAGCGGGATCAAGTTGATTGATTGGCATTGGTCAGGTCAGAGATCACTGCGCCTCCACTAATTCGTTTGTGTCGATTATTATGATGAATCGTTATGTTCACTACTTTTGTTACCATTTCACACTTAACATAAGTGTGTCTTTATGACTTGTAATACTAAAAACACTTTACTGATGTTTGCCGACGGTAATCGTTCTAAGGCATTTGCATAACTGACACTTGTCATCTTCTCATCATCGGGAGGAAACAGTTCAAAGCATAAGCCGATAGTGTTTACTCAAACAACACAAACGATAAGTAAAGTTTAAATTACCCGAAACTTATAGCAAACTCTGAGGTTTAATGGAATTTACTGTAAGTAGGAAGTCTTTAAAATCCACTGACCGCTAAGTTAAGAACACTGAACAGGGCCAAGTTACAGGCGACGTGGTTGCGCTTTCTATTGTTAAAGATGTAGATAATTAATGTATTTGAGAGAATAATTAATGAAGCAGTGGCTGTCCTCCAGTGCTGGGTAAACAGAAAGAAGATATTGCAAAATTGATAACAGTAAACATTTCAGTACACTACTAGAATAATAATATAGTTCTATTGAAATTGTGCTTTCCCGAAGAGATGCAAAAACAGAAACTGTACATGACATGGAAATACTTTCCAAAGAAGCATTCAGACGTGGATGGTCTGAACAAAACTCGATCCCAACCTCATGGGTTGCGCCAGCGACGGCCGCACAATCTCAATTGTATCCTAGCTTAACCCGCGATCTCTAAACTGAAAACTAACAATGTCGAGCTCCGGCCAACTTCGCGAGCTGCCGTATCTTTGAAAATGTGAAAACTTCACTAAACTAGCGATTTATTTTTCGACTGACGATTGTTTCAGCGTTCCTTGAGAGGAACTGCTAAAGCACATTTTGATACTACGTTCAATATTTCAAAACAAAAGTTTTGGGTTGTGTTGTGCTGGGACACTTTAAAATATTGAGTAAACTTCTAAGTTGTAAATTATGTCTGGTCTGGCTATAATCAAGAACGCTTCGGGCTATATTTCTGTAATTTAAGAGTGAAAGATATCTAAGAAGATGTTTATTTAATATTTAGTTAAATAATAATTTTTATACTGATATTACTTGTAATTACGTCATGAAGCGAACTTCAAAGGTACTAAAAAAATCAACTACAAAGAAAATAATTTGTTTGAGAGCTGAAACTTTTACCCCGCTTGGTTCTAAAGGTCAGGACGATACCGTGTCTGTGTGTGTGAGTGGTGCGCTCTCCCAGGTCAATCAGCTGCTAAGTGGCTAACGAAATAAACTGTCACTTCCACATTCGTTCACGTGCGGCGTGATAGGGCTGCTGCTGTGTCAACAGCTATCGTTATGTTGTAGGCCTATTTGTGGCTCCATTGACCTAGTAACATAGTAACTGCCTATGTACTGAAGGTGACGTGTTCTACATCCCATTGACACACGCATTGATTACTTCGCTTATAAAACTTGAAGATTTTTGTCTCACTATTGACTATTTACCTGGCCCAAATGTATGATGAGTGTATGGTAATGGTTTTCCATTTAAATAATGAGATGGTCGTTAGATCATACGCTATGCTATTGTTTACACGATCCTTATTCAAATCCCAGTGCCAAGTTACCCCTGACGAAGAGAAACCTCCCGAGGAAATCCAAACATTGCATTTCATTATGACTGCAAACACTGAAGCTACAGTTTACCGAGTCGAAAAATATATGAACGTCTGTAGTAACAAGGACCCTCGTCTAATTTTACATACAACCACAAGTCTTAGATTAGTCCAAGATATCCGTATGGGTTCGTCGACCTTCATCAGTCTAAGCCGGATCCCTCATAATGGATCTTAATCCCCTCGCGTCTAATTGTAATGAGCGTTTACAAAAAATCCCACTTCTCCCCATTTGGACTAAGATAGCGAATGCAAAGTGTAACTGCACAAGTTTGCGCGCAGAGATTCGTTCAGTAGCCGAACTTGTTATAATCTTGAAAGAAAAGGGGAATCACTTGACTTTTATGTAAATTTCACTGCTTTGCATATTTGTAAACCGAACACGTTGCCTAAAAACTTTCAACCTTTCAGTCTTGACTGTCTGAATAATACTCAAATACGGGTTAAATTAACACAGGTGACTATGGCCGCGCGATTTTCGCCGCACGTCGATAATCGACTGTCTAAACGGCAATTTGGCTAGGCCCAGGTGGTATAGACTTTTGTCGTGCGGCGACACGTCGCTAGCGGCGGGTGACTAAAATCGACCGTGAAAATGCTCAGTCGCAGGCTATGCCGCATGAAGGTTGAATTTTTGGTGCAAAATTAACTAGTTACCTGCGATTTTCATCGAACATAGTAAATGGGTGGTGATTCGGCTTGTGAGGCAATTTGATAAGCGACCAACCAGCCGCACGGCGAAAATCAGTGTAGTGTAAATCCTCCATAAAATAAATCGTGTAAAAGCTGTCAATAATTATTGTACATATCCCAAAAGTTATTCTCTCGGCCCGTACTTTGATAGTTTTGTCTAATGATGCGTTAATAAGTTAAGCAATCTGTTGCACACAAAGATTAATTGACGTGCTAATTGTGAAGGCTCGTTTTCTAGTTATACATAATATGGGATTAGATGCTAATACTCGTAAACGTTCTTATTCTCACTGTATTAATTTTCTTTCGCAACCTGAGCGGAATCCCAAGCATTCGATTAGATCTCCATGGTTTTCCTTATGTCTTTAGATTAATTTGTGAAAATTGCTTCCAATTTCCTCAGACTATAGCAAGGCATTGCTGAAAATAATAAACCCCTTCCAACCATTCTAAAAATACCGTTCTCTTCCCCATTAGTAATACTTCTGACATGGCACAGGACATAACTTGCTTTGCGCTATACCTATTTTGCTAGGGTATAGTGCAGACGGGCTTCGATAAGATCGTCGCGTCACCGGCCCGCGGCGCACACCGGTACGAGACCGGGACGAGTCGGGGACGAGTCGGGGACGAGTCGGAGAAGATACCAGGCGGCCACAGAGGGGGACGCGACGCGACCTCCACGAATTCATATTATTTTAATGCCACTTCCTTTCTCATAATTTATTCTTATCTCCAGTTTTTAGCGATTTCATTCTTTAAAGAAACTGGAAACAGTTTTATAAATTTTTAACCGTGTTCTGTCGGAAAATTATGTTCGTATGAATAATGTACGTTGTATACGATTTATTGGCGAATAAATTCTCGTTATGGCGCCTATAAGGTTTTTATTAAGATAGAAAATAAATCTTCCGCGTATTGTTAATAAGATTCCAAAAATATTATCTGCTGATGTAATATTCCTTATCTAATGTACTTATCTTTTCACGCTTTATTTTCGTATATAAAATGTGAAAATAAGTAGACATATTCGCCTAACAGCAACACAGAAGCCAATTTTCCTTATAACATGTGTTAGATGATATTTCTTTGATAAATGCCTTATTTTTGTGTGCCATGTGGCACATAGCTATTAAGGCCTAGCCTATTTTTCTCCGTAGTGACCGTGGCGTTATACATTTTTTGGTCTTAGGTAGTTATAATTGTACTTTTTTCACTTCCAAACTTGGTAAAACAACCAAATAAGCTGAAGTAACACAGCCCTAGCAAGTACTTAAGAGATGTCTCCAATGCCGAAACATTTTCCGGTCGGCGGGATTGTGGAAAGTAGGGAGGGGACTTGACTTCCAGATCACCACAGTCCAAACTATCTTGACTCAATAATGAATAGATTCTCATTAATTCTGCAGGTCAGCTTATACTGGTGATTAACTGAACTAGTTTCGGAAATAGTACCTACTCAATTTCGTTTTTGAATTAACTTTTTAATTTCATTATCGTCTTCATTAGCCTTTGCCTTGCCTTTTGAACTTTGACTGTTCAGTAAAGGCCTTTTCTGAGATAATCTATTATCTAATTATGATTGGAACTACACAATGGAAATACTTTTCATGAAATAAATGATAAATGTACCTTACAGACTGTCAAATATACTTCCTCACACTTAAAGATGCAATATAAGTTGGTACCTATTCAGTCAACACGAACTCACGATTACATTAAAAAACAATAGGTACTGGGAAGTTCAAAAACTCTTTCTTGGATTTGATAAAAGTGTACGTCGAGCTCAATTAGGCAGAACGAAAACAAAATATTCTATCAGTATTAAAGTGTTTGATGACGAATCAGTGTAAAGCTGTGTGATTGTGTACTTAACTTGGACAAATTGTATGCCATCTGAAGCCATGCGTGTGCGGCGTGTGCGGCGTGTTTTCGCAAGGCGTGGAGAGAGCCGGCTCATTAGGGAACGCTTTGATCGCGGCGCGCGGCGCAGTAATGCACTACTTGTGTTTTCTTAAAAACCACTTACACACACATTTATACGGTGTAATAGTCGATTTATTTTCATTTGGTCAAAGTGGTAAAATAAATTTTGGATTAATATTATATTTTGATACGAAAAACAACGTAATTTTGGGTCAGATTTCAGTAGGGTACGTAATGAAAATAGTTCAATGCCAGAATTGTTTATATGCACTCTACACTTACATAGTAGAACCTGCTATTTTGGCTGATAATAACATCCAGAAGTTTTCAAATATATGTATGTAGACTAAAATCAATGGTATTTTACAAGCTTTAACCATGCTAGGTAAACCTTCTAAAGAAAAAATGGCCACGCCATCACTGCAGCACACTTGGACATGTTCAAGGCACATTATGGGTGTGTTTGTGCGCGTGTGTGCAGTAGTTAGTCGTGAGTTAAGGTTGTGAATTAAATAAAGTAATGAAATAGCTTTTAACTTTCTGCTTTAGAATTTTATCTTAAGTAGAAAGTTAAGTAGTAGTGCTGCTTCTATCCAATTGTCTGGCAAATACTCAGGGTATCTGAGCAAGTAACTAAGTACTAAGTTAACTGAAAAGAGAGAAAAAGAGTATTAACTTAGAAATAAAACGTTTCTAGCTAGTTAGCAGTAGTAGTAGTAACTGGATTTTCATTGGCTTGGATTTTTCTATCTAGCCGCAGAAAAAGTCTTGTTTTTCGAATAAACTGTTTGGCTGAAGTCAGAATTCTATGGCAGTGATTTTAAAGTGTAGTCTCAATGACGGGACGCCAGACGCGGCAATGTCACGCCAAATATTTGTGTAACCGGACAGCGGTGCAGGGCGCACTGTATGCTAAGGGAATTAAGTCTGCGCAAGTTATTTTTACTTTGATGGTTTTCGTGTTAAATATCTAACGAAAATGATATATACAATGTTTTTCTTTCGAATAAACTTAGTTCAAAAATAAGTACTGAAAAAGTTGGCATTAATACAATTTTGTTGTAAGAACAATTCATTTATTACTTGGTCGGTGCTTTATAACATTTACTTTTGTGTTAACATTTTATTTTCAGTACACCTACATAGCTTCCGGGCTAAAAGTAACATAATATACTTACTGATAACCAACAAATTCTTTAAAACCCAGCAAAACATTACCAAATCTATTCCTTTATAAATTCAGTGAACTCCAACCCTTTCAATTAGCTCCATGTGTGACTAAATCCAAACACGACTCCACCTCCACAGGTATGGCAAAGTTTTATCGTCTGCCGTTTGTGAACACGTCTGTCTGTCATGTCAATTGAACGAGTGCAAACACGTCGCCACAGAATAGATAGCTTCAGAAGGTCAGCTTCATATAAGGAGCGAAAACGGACGCACACATAGACACGCGTCTACGTACAGCGAATGCAAGCGCACTCGCGACTGGCAATTGTTTGAGATGACGTACGTGCTCATCTACGTCTGCGTATGCCTGTTTTCGTGCCTTGCTGTATGCTGCCGTGCCTTGTTGTATGGAACTAGCCTTCTGTATCTATATGTTTCGTGATGTCGCGATCCAGACGCGTACATTCCGCAAACTCACGAGCCTTCATCAACTGCATCAACCCCCTAATTAACCCTCATACCCTTCACACCCCCCATAGATCATTAACGATCTGTATATTTACACAATGTGGATGCATACAGCCTACACCTATCATCACAGACGAGATACGGTGCTGAAATGTCGCATGTCTCGGTAATTATATTCTATAGTTTGAACTCTGTTGGTGTATGATTTGCATTGAATGGTGAGCGTGAAATCTGTTGATTAATTTTGCTTATAATTATAATCATTATTTATGTTTGCTCCAAGAGGGTTTGACTTTGCAATTATCTCTAACATGCTTTCAATTGACTTGCGAATGTAGGTATCTATCTTACGTAAAGTCACTCTTTATAGACTACAGATTTATGAATCAATTTCGAATTCTAGTTAGTTTCCTTGGGTCCGTGGCTTAGGCCCCCAGTGGTCAAGGCACCTGTGGCCGACGCCCCCGATTCGATTAATTTAATATCTTCTTTTTTTTTGTGCTTTTTCACTTAGTACAGTAAGTGAGAAAAGTGTTTCACCATAATAATAAAGTATTTTTCCTTGCTAAACAACAGTTATCTATCAAATAGCAGAGAGAATAGATCGCCACTTAACCTTATCCTTACACACCTTTTTTCCCATTAAAAGCATATTTATTTTGTACAAACATCCAAAAAAAAAAAGACTTCTATAAAATGTTGTTAATATATATTTATAATAAATTACCATATGGAAATTTTATCTTTCAATTTCAACCAACTTGTCAACTAACTGAGCCAAACCTAACAATAAAAAGTCCGTCTTTTTGTCCACAAAAATGTCTATCTCTTTCATACCAGATTCAAGTTATTGAATATTGCAATATGCAACAGATAAGAAAGTTTAATGTGTCATCTCACAATGACGAGCGAAGGTCCTTCGCAAGGGCTCGTGCCAAATAATTACAATAAAGTTAAAAATAGACTTGGTGAAAAAATGTTTGTGCCTCACAGTACATTTGATCAAAAATTGCTTTGAATTAAATTAATCGCATCGGGGGCGTCGGCCACAGGTGCCTCGACCACTGGGGGCCTAAGCCACGGACCCGTTTCCTTTTCCACTTAATTGTAATTACTATGACATTTTTGTCTAGGTATATCAAAATAAGGAGGTCACGTGCTGGTTTAAACTAATGTATAATGTCAGGTTACCATAACTTTAAATCACTGCTCACAATTACCGCTGTCCTGAACAAATTGCACGACACGATTACTAGTTACAATTTTATCTTAACTATTGTTGTCTCTTAAGTCATTATTTGCTCTTAAATTAAAGTATTTTGTTGGAAAATTTAGTTCGTCTTAGTCTAAGACGAAGCCAAGTATAATCTTAAATAATTCAAATTAAATGGCGCTGATCCTCGCCCTCTCTGGAACACTTGAAAGCCCTCTATTTCTGTCCCTCCCCGACCTGTCGTTATTTACATGCCCAGATTAACTAGATTGATGGAATAGTTTAAAAAAACGTTTAATCTTTGACTTTTTTAACTAAATTACGAGGATTTTTTCGGATTTATTTTGATTTGGTTTCAAAGGGACGTTCGTTAGAGCGTTTCGGAAATAGTAACCTGCTGCTCGAGTGTTGAAACTGGCTCTAACGATGCTTTACAAAGGAGTTATGCGTTTGTTTTTTTTTTTTTAATATGTCTTTGGAATTTTGTTTATGAAGTTCGTAAGTATTATATTAAAACTTGACCGAATTATTGAGACTGAAAATCATTTTAGATAGATTGATATGCTCTCAACTATTCAGTGGCTTACTGATCGATATGCTTACCTATTTCTATATCCTAAATGCGAAGAGAAAGTGAGGGCATATGATTTATTTATCGCAACATTTCTAAGAACACCAGAAGCGTAATTTCCTGTTCATGGAAGAGCCTAAAGTAAATTTCGGTTTAATTCGTTTGGGAGCGACACGTACTATCACCACAACATACACAAGTGCAGAAGGTCTGTTCTCTGCAAACAGGGACATAATTTCCACGTTATTAGATTATGTCTGAGAAAAGGCGCTCGGTAGCTAATTACAAGGGTGTATGAGGAAAAGCCCGAAGTTCGAAGTTCGAACTCATTACGACGCCGTATGTACACTAGATCTACTAATTTTTTATAGCTTCACTATAGTTTGGAAGGCAGAGATATTAGAAGGACCTATGCAAGTGAAAGAAGCAGTATTATAAATGTATTCGAGTCATCCATCATCTGCCTAGCCTTTTCCCAACTACTCCAGTCTAACCGGATGCAGCTGAATACATATATCTATATAATTTGTATGTAGTATAATTGATGTATTCGAGTGCATGGTGAATACTCCATAAACATATTAAGTAAGTTTATTTATTGACTTACTATCACCTCGTACATTTCTTTTTACAGGAGAAGTTGAAGTTTATTTATTTAGGCTCTCCAAAAAAAAAAGAAGTCTATCTTTTGTTAAAGATCCTAAGTGTCTATTAATAATGGGCACCATTAGGTATTAAAGCAGGTACTATTTAATTTATAGGAGACTACAGGAGTCAGCTCTTGTTAACGCCGTGGTTCTTCTGAGCTTCTCTGCGACATATTTCTATCGCAGTGCGGACGCAACGACAATGAGTGTAGGTTGCACGGCTCCAATAATTCGGGTGCGACCGTTCTAACGGTCTACTACCGGCCTGACTCCCGGACGTCCGAGCGGACGACCGGTGGGCCATCCTCGTATACTGTGTACAGGGATATACGGAAACTGGATGAGATATTTTAGCCCCAAATCATATATATAGGTACAAGTAAAATGACGTTCGATTTATTCGTCTGCTTGGAATAGAAGTAGGTTTTCAGTCCATTTGTGGACGAGACATCGACGCACAGCCTGTTACCTTGGATTCTTTACATGATTCTGAACACCCATGCGTTGAAATTTTTCGTTGGTTATTAAAACAAAATTTTCTGTTCAGTACATTTTGTCCACGTAGGTACGTATTGCACTTTTCTATGCAACAGGAGATTTCTTTTTTGATAACCCACGAAAAATTTTAGTCTAGAATCACGTGCTGAATTCATGGTTATAACAGTTAGCGCGTCGATGGCCCTACCGCCCTGTTGTTACATGTTTTACTGCTCTACTGTTGAAATTTAATCAACTCTGGAATGTATTCTCAATTAACTTTCACTCTATACAACAATAAACAGTAAATGCAATTATCATGCAAGTATCTATTTGCAAACTAACTAATTGTAATCATGATATTTTGAATAATATCTTTTAGTTCTCCTTTAATTAGTTTGTGGTACGGTTCACGGCTAAAAGTAGTTCAACGACCAACTTGTCCGTCCATTCGTTGCCAAGAATTTTGCAATAAATTATCAAGGACTAGGATTATGTGACTGCAAGAGGAATGAGGATGGGCGGTAGAAACGATCACCAAACCAAACGCCAAACGTGATTACTGTGGAATGATCTGCATTGTAATTTATCACGGGGCACATATTCATCAAAGCGTTTCCTAAATGTTTTGACCACGAATGTTTCCATTGTCATGTCCATTAGTTCGATATCTGGGACATCCTGTGCTGTACGCGAGAATATCTGACAAAAGGGCCCGAATTACCAACGGATTAAATTATCGTGAAAGGGTGTTGAGTTATGACCGGCTCCACGGAAACTCGTTTAGGGGGTGAATGGGATGTACTTGTAAATACACTGCCATGTATTATGTACTGTTATTACTTGTGCAAGACGGTTTTATATTATGAGAGGAAGCTGGAGGTAATGTCTTCCAGATATTGTTTGGGGATTGAGTGGTAATTAAACTGATTACGTTGTCTTTTGAAATACAGTACATTTTATGTTGAAAGATTAAGATTATTTTCTCAATACATCAAAGATATGAAGAAAGAGTGACGTATAGGTACTCGTATTTGGTATTTTAAGCCATTCAGTCCAGCCATTTCATTATTTCGCGTCACTTCAATATCAAACCTCATAAAATTGCAAGTTATACAATACAGCTGCGAGATCACTTTCTAAATCATCGGCAGTTGCAATCGTAGATATAATACTCCTCGCAGTTATAATTTCCCACAACTGTCAGCGCCGCGCAGGCATACATTCGATTATGATATCGGTATCGATACGATAGGACACGCCACGACTGTCGCTTGCCTCACTCCATACATTTCGTATCCGCACGCTTCCTGTTCGCGAGCCGCCTGGTTCCGTGTTGGTTACATATCGAAGCTGTCAGGCTGATGCTAATTTTACTACATTTCCTACAAATCATAACAGCCTTCTGAATGTTGCTTCTTGCATTCTCTGAATTTAATACATAACTTTTGACGCATAATCATAAAGTTTTAATACTTCGTAACTACATTCTAATTGGCCCATTCTAATAGTTATTAACTATGTACATATATGTTAGGTAACTATGAGGATCTACAGAACAGCTAAGCATAAAGTCGCATGACCTCAAGCACTGCAACATTATCGGACTTCGGCGAAGATTCGCAACGACGTGATAATTATAGCCAACTGATTTGTTAGAGAAAATACTGTGTACATTTCTAATGTTAAACTTAGACGAGAATATTTTCTAAAGCTCGATACTGTTTGACCTCACAACGAAGAGATGATTACACAAGTACGAAGTCATTTACATACTAGTATATGCGGAAGTCCTCACGTCTAATCAGAATACTCACGCCTACTTAATCATAACTCCAATCTTTCCATATCAGACAAATTTCATCACCAGAATCAAGCAGTTAAACCCAATTGTGTCGGTCATTAAGCTAGTATGCCAGACGCACACAATCGCCACAACAGTGGACTTCCTCCATGGCTGGTTCCCGGAAACCCGTCGACAGTTAACTCCACTATTTTTGTAATGGACTCTGTCCATTAGCAATAAATCGTTGGGACGCATGTGTGGGTGCGTCTAGACATCTCATCCTTTGTTTGCGCGATGTCTTAGAATGTACCAGGACTGTCCAGGACTAAATGAATGGGCAGAGTAAATATTGCGTTGATGCAAATGTATGGTCGTGCCGAGTTGTTTATAGAACTGTTGTCGTCAGTTTTGCTGTAATTGAATGGATGTCAACATGGGAGTTATTTGTATTCTGATTGAGGTGTTATTTTATATTTCTAGGGATCTTTCTTTCATCGTAAAAAGTGACTAATTTTACCCGCCAAATTACAATATGATACTAAAGAGAGCTGCTGGAACACAGGCCTCCTCTCGATGGGAGGGAGTGGGCCGTACCTAATCCACCATGCAAGCCCAGTGCCGTGCGGGTTGGTAGATGTCACATGTCTTAGAATTTTTGGTTTTGGAACATGCCCATTTCCTCACGATGTTTGCCTTGATCGTTTTGAAATCAGTGGTGATGAAATTATTTACATAAAGCAAAGCGCCTGTCTGGGTTCGAACCTATGACCTACAAATCGTAAGTCGCAGCCGTTACCACTGGGCCACCACTGCTAGAACGATGCAAGCTAATCATATTAGTTCTAATATCGACCTTAGTAATTAGGTCACCTTTGTCTTCAGTATCCCGCTTACCTAGAGGAAATCTACTATTTTCATCGGCAGATATAATCATTGACAAATGTTTCTCATTATCTCTCTTGGAAGCCTCATCTGTTACATTAGCCGCACTATTAGGCGCTTGCCTCATGCCTGGTATATGAAAGGTGTTGATCGACAGCGCTTTCATTATGTATTTGTATAGTCCTAATATGACACTATCTATCGTTAGACCGGTGATGATAATTACACGATGTTTGTGAAATATGTTGCTGATTTTTATCATTTTCTTACCGCAGACATCATAATTATTATGTAATTTGGCAGCTGATAGTACAAGGTTTGCAAGACTATTACTTTGGTGCCATATCAATGGCATTCACTATACAACTAATCTTTTTAATTCTAATGACATAATATTAATTTTGAATCTTCAATTGACATGAATAGAAATGTCTCCTAAAATTGAACATTAGCTACCTATCGACCCCACCTTAGAACCGTTGAACATGAATATTAATAATAGTCTTATCTCTATAGCAATACGAGTAGGAGTTCCTAGCATTAGCAAATAAATTCAATCCTATCTTAATGCTAGGAACACAGTAACATTGAATGCCAAGATATCCTCATTGTTGCTGAAACAACTACAATAGCTTACATTTCATTAAATGTCTCCGCCATTCTATAGTATACAATAACATCCCTTACTATGAAGAAATAATGGAATCCGATACGCCTACGCTATAACCTTTGACATATCAATACGCAACAAAACTGTAAAGCCACAAAATACTTAGATACAGAAGGCAAACTCCATACAACGAGCGAAAACAGGCGCATGCGCATATAGACGTAACAATTTGACATTGACAGCGCCCGTATATCGTATCAGAAAAAACATTTTCATAGTTTCATTTCGGATATCTATGGTTTCATTAGGGTTACCTCCGATGTGTCGACTGTACAAAAGGCGATTTCAAACTAATTTTCTATTTTATTTTATCATTTATGTACACGCATACATAATCAGCCTATAACGTTCCCACTGCTGGGACACAGGCCTCCTCTCTGTGAGAGGGAGTGGGCCGTAATCCACCACGCGGGCCCAGTGCGGGTTGGTGGATGTCACATGTCTTCGAATTTTTGGTTCTAGGACATGCCGGTTTCCTCACGATGTTTTCCTTCACCGTTTTGAGAGCAGTAGTAAGGAAATAATTTACACAAAGTAAAGCGCCTGTACACGCATATTATACATATATTATTATGTACACACATAAAAAGACAAAAAAGAACAGAAAAATAGGTACAAAGGTGAAGCTTACTTCTATAGAAATCTCTTCCAGCATTCCTGCGATAGGAAAGTAGATAAAGAGATGTAGACGGCGCGGCGTGCGTAACAGTAATAAAGAAAATAAAATCAAAAACAATTCACTTAATAAAATAAAACAAATAATACGAGTATATACTTACATACATACAAATACACATACATACGTCTAAAATAAATATCACAATGTAATATGTCAAACGACGACTACTCGTCACGAGTGCGCTTGCTCTCGCTGATAGACACGTTTACGAGTGCGTGCGTTTTCGCTCGTTGGATGGAGCCAGCCTTCTGCACTTATCATATTTTCTGTATTAAAGGTCTGCACGCCCACATTTGAAGAATGCAGTAGTAATGAGGGGTTTTTAGCCCAGCTTACTTGTTCGGCTATCATCGGGTCTTGTCGTGACTTACTCGGCTTTCGAACGCGTTTCCGTCACGAATTGGAAATTGTCAGTGTCTTGTGCGATTTTGTGTGGTTGATTGTCTGTCATTATAACGTCAGAGGCAAGAAGTTGGTATTCTGATGCTTTATTAATAATACGGTGGTTTGTTTTATTAAAGGTTGTAATTACCAAAATGATTTCATTAATTAGAACCTACTGTGTTGTTAGTGTGCAGGGGAGTTGTGTAGTTTTATTAGACAATCCTTGTGGTCCCAGTATCAATTATATAATTTTCCAGGGAATTAATCATACATTATTTGAATCAAAATCATCGTATTGGCTTAATTTAAAGTTTTAGCCATACGAGTACATGACTTTGTTTCCTCTTATAGTATGTATCAAGAGTCCAACGCACTAAAACGGCATACGACACCTCAATAATAATAAATACGTATGAATTAGCAACAGTCAGTGGCAACCCCGACAATTGTCCCCGATATGATCAGCACTGAATACCTCTGCCGACAATGAGTGCTGAACAAAGAGGTACACGGCGACACGTGTAGCGTGCACACTTGTGCCACAGAGTAGACAGGAACAGAAGTGACACTACACAGTTGAGCACAAGTTTATAAAACACCTTACACTGTAGGATACTAAAGCCAAAATATTGAAGTGAGTATTGTTTGTGGAAATAGCACAAAAGGCAAAACAACATACGCTGTACTGACAACGTTGTTAATCCAAGATTGATGAAGCTAAACCGCTAAAATGATCATCGATACATCAATCGGCGGTGAGGTCGGTTACATTAGCAGTAGATTGCCTTACGGTCAGTAAGGTTGTCATTAACTAATTGCGGAAACTAATCTTAGCTTTTCCTACTTCCTCTCGCGAAGGAATCGTTCGTCGAATCGAATCCGACCGCTGAAGTCACAAATGCTATTCGGCGGTTGCAAGATACTGTGTGAAGTCTACCTTCTGGTGTTCCTGATGTCCTAGTACTGCTGTGTCAGTATTTGTGCGATACGTGCTACTTTGATTGGCTGAAGGCTGTTGTGTAATGTCGTTGAGTGACAATATAAATAGAGCTGGAAGGTCGACGGTATTGTGCGTAGCTTTGCGAGAGGATAGCACAAAGGCATGCTCTATTGTTACTGTTTTGAGGTGATGCTGGGTAAAAAGTGGGTCAGCACGAAGGTGGAAATCTTCTGAGATATTGAGTACAGTAATTCTGGGTTATTCAGTCAGTTGCATCTGGAGTTTGAAGGCAGG